>LPNX010608869.1:514559-619543 GCA_001517045.1 Pseudotsuga menziesii
AGGCCTCGGGTACAACCACATCGGGTGCAGTACCACCCCCGTGAGAGGCATCAATCTCCTGCAAGAGTAAATATTGCATATATTACGAATCTTTTAATATTTTACATATAGTATGGAAAAATTAAAAATTGAACAATAACAAAGTTTTAAAACAATGTCCTTACCTGACCACCAGCCATTGTAGTGGTACCATGTCTTGGTCCAGGACCATAACAGGGTCCCCCACACGATGTGCAGACGTGGGGCTCGCTCTGAGGCACATGGGATGTCGGTCTATCCCCACCAATAGATGTCCCTCCACCACCATTGTACACCAGTAGAAGAAGAGGGCGCTCTCTGGTCAATAGTGGTCGTGTGTCGAGAGACCATATCAGTTAGAGTAAAAAATGCCTCCTGTGTCTGGGAAACCATGTCATGTGCAGGAGGGATGTCTGCCCTTGGTAGCTGGGCACGGGGTGAAGGTATCTGTGGATTGGCATCTCTATGCCTAGCATTGGGTTGGTGTTGGGGCATCCTCCTACCAACTCCCTGGAGGCCCAACATGTAAAAATAGTTGACATGTTTCCCCATCACAAACTCTGTATACAATTTTCCAAGGAAGGAGGGGGAATGTCAAAAACCATGTACCACCTATCCATCCAATTGTCTCTAATGGGTGGAAAGGTGCACTACTCAATAGAAATATGTGACCTGTTGATCTCCGGAATGTCATCCATCCCAGGCAGTCTAAACAATGAATAGATGTGTTGTTTTGTTATTTTGAGCTTTTTTACCTCGTTGTAACTTAACCCATCAACATATTGTTGTCTTTTCCTCTCCCTGTAAGATGCGATGCTATACAAAGCATCATTCGATCTTGCGATCGTATCAACAATAGACAACAAAGAATCTGACAAGGAGCGGCAGAGCTCATCTCCACCCCTCCAAGCAGAACCAATCTCTCTCAAATGGGAAATAACCCTCAGTATCCCAACATTGTTATCCATAGTAGCCATTGCAATCATAAATACAAATAAAATATCATTAGAAATATAAACACATGATATAATGACATATCTAAGCACTGAAAACAGTATAACTGATGTACGACAAATAACAACATAAACTAAATCTATCATGTAAATTTAAAAATTGATCTTGAATTTTACAGTAAAGAATAAACATTTAACATTTTTTCATTTCATATTTATGTCTTGAGTGCATATGTTGATTGTGAAGCTCCTCTAGCTTATTTTAAGGCTTGGATTATGAAGTTTCGTCGAAATTGTGAGGTGCTGACTATTGCCTTTGCAGGACCAGCTTCTAGATTGCGGGTAGAGGAAACAACTAGACCCTAGAACAGGCGGCATAATGTGTTGTTGATGAATAAAATCCCAGTATAGGAAACGATTTTGTTAGATATGTAATTATTTGTTGTAGTGTGATGTTTTTTGGACTCCAAAGTCTATTTAGCAGATCTTTATGGATTTTATGGTTGCAAGGGTTCCACTGGATTATATCATGTATGATAGTATGTGATTGGCATGTTTAATCAAATACATCAACCTACCTATGTATCTTCACGTTCATAGAGTCTATTGTTGAACTTTGTTGTCTTGACCTTAACCAAAAAGTACCCTTCGTTCAAGACAAAATATTTGTTAAAAGCATGGGAAGCTTCTATACCTTATTTTAACACTTGGATTGGGAAGTTTCATCAAAACTATAAGGTGTTTATTGATGTTCTTGGAAGATCAACTTCGATATTTCGGATAGAGGCAAGGGATTTACCATGTTTGTTTATGTATTTTAGGGGAATATATGTGAATCGAACATGCAAAAACAACAACTAAATTAACAACGACAAAATGATCACTCTCAACACATAGAATGATATGCAGAGTTGCCGCATTTGCTAAAATGATGATCACTCAGAGGTGTTTTTGGTTCAATTTCTATCTAAACTCAATCTCCCTCTACCCAACTTTTGATGGTTCAACTTCACCTGGTTATATAAGGCTCGCAACTTTATATGCTCATAGTCGATGTGCATGCACCTTTAAGCTTGCTCGAAAATGACATTGAGGTGAATTGTTGCATGCACATCGACTGCATGTATCTGGACAACAGCAACCAAAGGCATTAGAGTGATCAATTGCATGTACCTAGACTGCAGTACCAAATACCAAATCCATGTCAAGTGTTGTCAAAATGAGCAGGTTGTGAGACCACTACACAAAGCTCAACAGTTGTCAAAATATGTCATATTTCCAAACAAAAAGTTTTTTTAGACAATAAGAGGGTGAGGGCCCAAAACATTGGAAAAACCACTTGATTTAAGAGCTAAACTATAGTATAAAAAGTTGTATTTTGTGTGGCACAAACGCCAAAACCCAAACGATTAAATGATTCCTTACACGTGTAGGGAATAATAAAAGGAAGTTGTAATATTATAGTGCTTTTATAAATTATAATTTGGATTTTCAATGTTGTGAATTTAATTATTGTTAAAATTAAAATTGATGTTTATGATTTTCATAATGACATTAAAGATTTCAAGATGAATGAATTTGTAAAATATGTAATATAAAGAGATTGGTCATGAACACCATTTATTTTTAACTTACTATACTTTTAATAATAAAATGAATAAAGTTATCCAATTTCATAAATTAATTATTTTTCAAAATAATTTCAAATATAAAAATGATGGCAACAAGTAAACCGTAAATGCATTCCTCTCCTTCCATTTCCATATATACAACTTTACATTGTTATTTGTGTATTCTAATTACAAAATTTATAGAAAATTATTATAAATTTATGAAAAGAATTGATAATTTGTTTTTCTATTATAAGATTAACTTAATTTTTAAAATAAAGGGTGTTAGGCGTAGGGTCATTTATGATCTCAATGAAAATACAGAAGTGAGTTACTCATAAGGAATACTGAGAACAAACATGCAAATATTAATGTTTGGAAATTTGAAGGATTCATAATTTTCTTAAAGTATAGAAACTTTGGTAACTCTTACTAATTTTTAAATTTCTAACCATAAAATGTTTGGTGATATTTTTGTTTAAAAAACAAATTTCTAAAGATTTTATCTAGTTTACAAATAATTTTGGCTATATTTAAAGTAGAATATTTTTATTCGGTAGAATTTAGTGAATCATTTAAAAAAAATAACAAAAAAAAATGAAAAATTTTAAATTTCAATATAAAATTTATCCTTTCCTTATACCTTGAAGTTTATATTATTTTCTATCATAAAATAATGGTAACTCTTATCCTTGAAGACTCCTCCATAATCATTGGTCTCATTAGAAAAGGGAAAGATAGTGAAGGAACAATGTTGTATAGAATGCTACAAAGAATTTATGATTGATTGATTCTTTAAAATCTTTTCAACTTCTACACATTTGAAGTTTAAACAAATAATAAATTGATCTCATGGTAAACCAAGAAGCTTTATTGGATATGAGGTCCCTGTTAAAGATGGGGACCCATTGAGATGTATTGGATTCCATAGTCTTATTAAAATCATGGATTCATTCTAGATTTATCAAGTTAGTCTTATAACTCACTTTCATTTCATGAGATGATTCACATCACCGGATAGGTGGTTATGGGTGAGGCTCGATGGTGGAGGTATAACTCCCCCTTAAGCCTCCCATCACCTCGTACACTTTCTCCTAAGCTTGATTGACAACAAATTTATCCATCAACTTTTCTATGAACAATCCTCTTAACCTTAATTTCCCCATTTTCCAACCTTCCTCTATCAATTATCCTATCCCTTCTTTCATAATTTTGGATCCTTACTCCCCACCCCATCTAATTATTTTCATCATTATTTCTCCATTTTTCAATCCTTTCCTCCGATCCTTTTTTTTCTAATATTATCTCCTTGATCCTCCATCTCCTATTTATTATTATACCCTCCCTACTACCTAGCCCTCTCTAGTTATCATGTATTATCCTTCTTCTTAGTTATCCTACTCTTCTTTCCCTCCTCGATTCTCTCCTATCCCCTCTTTATGTTTAATCATCCATTGTCTCAATCGAGTTCTAAAGACCTTACTTTCTTATATTATTTTATTACGGCCTCACGGTTATTCTAACATTATCGTGTTTCATCATTTTTCACACTCAGTGATTTTAATTATTTATTCATTTTACTTTTTCGTACCAATTAATGTGTATAACTTTTTATTTTATTTTAATTCATTTAAACTTTTTTTACCTAATGACGATGATGATAGTTATTAACGTCCACTAAGACCAACTTTGGTCTATCAAACCTTAAAAAGGTAAGGATTCATTGGTTTTCTTTAGAACTTTATTTATATGCTCGAAAGGTTTTAAGAGAAGTATCCATAAATCAATATAGTTGTGATGAGTTAAAAGTTTTGGAAAGTCTGTATTACAACAAATATTTTGAACTTGTTCTCTAACGTGGGTGTACACAAGACATTCTATGAGAAAGTGATTTTCATCTTCAACCCTCTTGGTGTCACAAATATGACAAATTATTTAATCCCATGGTGTTTTAGGAATTATCCAGCGCATTGTTTCACTATGGAGCTAATGATAGTTTTTTCTTATTTTGGAAATGCTGATTTTCTTATTTATGCTAGTTAAAACATATAGATACTTTTGATCTTCTAGGTTAGGGTTGATTACCTCCTTATGATATCTTAATTATATCTTATCCTCTAACTCGTTATCGCAACATATATTCTCCTTAAATGTAGATGTATTAATACTTTTAAGATTATCACTATTCTACAAAGTGGCCTCTTCCTTAAGTCCCTAATGATTTGTCCACGACTTGGTATATTTATGTCAACCTAATTTAAGTTGTAGCAGGTTTTGACTAGAGTGAAGCAATATTAGGAAGCATCTTGTATCACATCATGTTTATATTATTCTTGTACACTAGGTACCTAGTCCTAGCCATGATCTCAATGGAGGATAGACTTGCTTATATGAGGAGGATAGGATAGGGTGTATTGACTTTAATTTTGAGATTATATGTTATAAGATGATTTTTTATTTTCTCTATCCTTCACATGATTGTCTGGGTATCTTATAGCCCCAAAATTCAAATCCATATAAGATAATACAAGTGACGAGAGTCTCAAAAATAGTTTATTCTTATCTCAAAGATGGAGGTCTACTGATTTAGATTTGTTTTCAATTCCATAGTAATCTTTCCAACCTCCATTAATCTTTTTCTCAATAAAATAGTTCCAATTAAGCTTATGGTGAACATTGAATCTTATATATTGGTATGAAGTCACTTACTCTAAGTTGTTGTTGTCATACATGAAACTATCATAAGTGATCTTTCAGGATTTCATTGTTATAACCTTTGCTTTGTCAGTTAGTAACAATCATACCCATATTGGAGAAAAAATCTTTAAGATTTTTTAGTTTCTTATCGAGATCATAGGGACTCCTCTCCATACGAACAATGTCATCAGCATAGAGATGAAGGATGATTAATTTACCTACCAAAGTCGTTCTTGCACAAATTGCCTCTTCAAACAACCCTCTAGCTTGTCAATGTAAATATAAAAAAAAGATAGGGGACATGTGATAGATGTACTTATTTAACTCCTATATTACAATTAATTATTCTAACCAACCCTCGAAGTTCCTAAACTTGGAAATAACCTTCTGGTGCAATCTTGTCACAACAACCTCAACTCAAAAGGAACTTTTAGCTCTTCTAATATATTCCAAAGATTAGTACCTATGGGCACTATGTCAAAGGATTTTCTAAAGTCAACAAATCACTCATGATATTGTTTTTATTATTGTGACACTCCTTAGAAATGGTCCTAAGAGTAACAAGGTGTTCTTAGTTGAGTGATAGCCTCGAAACCTTGTATGGCCTTTAACGCTTTTTATGTAACTCTCCATCCATTTGTTGATCTACTTTTCCAAAATAATTCCATATAATTTGGATAAAAGAGGGCTAATAAAAATGGTCCTATAACTAGATGGATTGTTTTTATCTATCCATAGTTTAGGGAATCCCTACCTCACTGCTAAATTGAAGAGCCTTTGGATGTGAGGGATGAGGATAAGCCCACCAATTTTTAAGATTTATTCTTGGTATCCTTCAATGTCCTTATATTTCATTTTGTGAGTCGTTTAACCCCAAACTCTATGTCTTCTAAGGAGAAATTTTATTCCTTTATAATAGTGTTTGAATGTTTTCCATGATAACATGGGATTTGTAAATCTTTTTAAGGTAGAAAATGCAATCCCTCAAGGCAATTATATTATTTTGTTTACTTCTACGACTTAGAATTCACCTATAGATTTTTTCAAGATCTATCTTAGGGAGGTGTAAAAGATTCTCTTTCCTTCTATTTATATAGATTTTTTTTTAATTAGGGATTTGTACCTATAGACCTTATCGGTTTTTTAAGGACCTGTTAGGAGCATCCCTAATAGATTTTCTAAAACACTTGCACTCTATATCATACCAAGGACTGGTCATTTTGTTTTCCTTTTTACATGACACAATGATAGATAACTTGTTAATGGAAGTAGAGAGGGTTGTGGTAAAATTATAATAGAGGTCTTTATTATTATTGTCCTTATATAATAGTATATTTATTTGATTATTTAAATCCATTAAATGCATATCAGTTTTATTTCTATAGAAGATCATGGGCTTATGTGCCTACTAAATTCTATAGGATTAAGGGTCTATGTTAAGAGTCAGGCTACTATTTGTTTGTATATAGGGATATCAAATATCATAGAATCTATGATACCACTACCCAAACCATGGATACAAGTAATATAGTTTGATTTCAGCCACTTCATAAGAGCACTGAATTATTAGATATTAAGAACTACAAAACTTGATTAGCTTGATACCAAATAATTTTTCAACCAAGTCTTTAGAGTTTCTTTTGTATCTACTAGCTAAAACAAGGTCTTCATTTAGCCATAGAGGATTAGGGTTAGAATCATTGCTGAATATAATAGTTTGGTTAGATGTTAATTATCACCTAATTATCAATCCTACTAATGGATGGAGTGTCCACTCGAAATGTTGGCACTTTTAAAATTGAACACAATTAATCCAGAAGACAACACAATTTGTTAAATTGTGGAAATTAAAAAAATATCCATGGTTTAATGGTTACCATGTATGCAGGTGGGATGATTGTCATGTTGATTGGTATTGGAATGTTGCTTTTTATGAGTGATGGTTGGAAATATACATCAAGTGGTTCTTCATTCATATCTATTTTTTATGGAGTGAGGAATTTGCAGCCACTTGTCTACAAGGGGTGTGTTAAGCTTGTTGGAAATTCATGGGACTAGTTCAAGGGAGTAGAACCTCAAAACATCTTCGACATGTTAAGAAAATCACTCTTTCTTTCTTTGGATTGGACTTGGTTTCTTATATTCTCTCTCTTTTTGTAGAAAGGATTTATATTATTAGTCTTATTTGGATTCAAGTTGATACCTTTTGGTGTCAATTTTATTACCCTATTTCTTATGAGTTTGAAATTGAAGCCATGCTGAGGTTTAACTCTTAAAGTGGCAAATCCCCTTGATTCCATATGGAACAATGGTGATGGAAATTTTTAATATTAAGAAGTTTTTGATACATATGGTTGGCTAATTGGAGGGTGTGAGAAAGGCAATAGACCATTTGAGCATGCATATGGAAAAGCAAGAGGCTAAACAAGAAGAATTGGAAGCTAAGCTTGAAAAACAAGAGTTGATATTTGAGAAATTGGCAAGTGGTTTAGAAATGCACTATAACATCAACCTAGCATTTGCAAGGATCTCCCAATCCTTGGTTGGCCTTCCAAATGTTTATGGTGGCTCATTGAAAGAACAAGTTGTTGATGACGACACTATGTAGTAGACAACAATGGCCTTTTTCAAAATGCATAAAACACATCGATAACCTAATCTTGGAAGGGATGATATATCTATTGAGGAAGCCCATAATGGACATATAGTTAGTCATGCATAATAGTTTTCATGTTGTTTACTTGCATTTTGATTTTGGGACAGTATGTTTAAGTAGTATAGCTATAGATATGATAGGATCACATTAGGATCTTCATATAAAATGCACAATTTGAGGAACAATGTAGTATTATGGATAGAATTTATAGAGTAGTTTTGTAAGTCTCGTGAACTTATAATATATTTTTGGTTGCAAGGATTCCCAACTCTCTGCATGAGAGAGAGAGAGAGACCCCTTCTTGTTAAAAGAAAAGAAACTTATGTTAAAAATTATATTTTAATAACCCATACTCTAAACATTATATGAATTTGAACTTTTTCGATGAAAAAAGAAGAAGGGAAAAGAGTATTTTTAGTCGAAGATCACAAAAAATTATTTTTAATTAATAGAATTGCATATGTTACATGGTAATATTACACAATCTAGTTGTTCTATGAGTATTTGAGGGTATTGAAACCATTTCTACATTCAAAACAACAATTTTATCAATACAAAATTACAATTTTGACAAAAAAACAAATAATGAAATTTTAATGATGTAAATAAAAAAAATTAAAATTTATAAAACTTTTAACTTAAAAAAAAACACTTATTCCTTTTATTTGTTTAATAAGTATTATTAAACTTTAAAAAACTAAAGAAGATTGTTAATTAATAATACTTCAACAAGTGAAATAAGCAACATATTTGTTTAATACCTGTGTTTCATATATAAAATAATGTAAAATAAATTAACATTTAAATGTTCTTTTAAATATCTTAATACATTAGGTGTAATTAAATTAAAAACGATAATAATACAAAAATCAAAATATAATCCCAAAAGTTTTTTTAGAATATTATTTCTTTAGTTGTTATTGAATTTTAAAATAATTATAAAATATGTTATTAGAAGGCAAAAAGGTAAAATATATATATATTTTAATTAAAAGTATGTAATTTGCACTAAAGGTAGTGAGCATTGGCTATTATGAAAAGTATGGTAAAAAACGCTAATAACTTTTTGTAGTAACAAGCTTTATAGTTAAATTGTAGAAATTAATACATAATGTAGATTGAACCTTACTCTTAATACATAATGTAGATTGAACCTTACTCTTAATTGGAAGCCGTCTTGGAGAGTCAGAAAGGTTTGGAGAGCTTGTTTGTGTGTTAATGGCTTGTTTTTTGCCGTTAATCTGGCGTTTCCTGGTTTTAATTGGTGGTTGCATCTGTGGACGAGGCGATTTTCTGCATTTTGTTCGTATGATTCTCGATTTGACGACCCTTTGTACGCGCTGGCTGGGCTTTAATGTACCTTTTTAGTCCTGTCCGTAGCACTTATCTCCCTTTTTTTGTGGAGATGCCACTTTTTAATTGACTTGATATCAATCTTATGTGGTCTTTTGCTGCGTTTTTTCTCTTATTCGCATTGCTATGGTGTTGGAGCTGTTTTCTCGCCCTCAGGATGCTGTGTTTTCACCTGCAGTATGCTGCATTTTTTCGCCCCCAGGATGCTGCGTTTTTTCGGTGTTCCTGCCAGGTTTGAGGATGCCATGCATTTGGCTCTAGATTGACCAGTTCTGTGGTCATCGCTGTGTTTTAGCAGGTTTCTTTGGTTTCTCTTTTCAAAGTCATTCGATTCGGGTTGGTGGTTTCGAGTTCTGAATGCCCAATTGGCTATCTGGTTCTTTCGGTGGTCATTGTGGTGTTGTTCTTTGATCGTGGTGAGCACTGTGGTTTTCCAGTTTCCATGGTGTATAGGTTAGTGGTTTTTGCCTGTTTTTTTGACGATATTCCTGTTCTTCTCTGAGCTTGGGGCTGTTTTGAGGGTGGGCCGTGTTCGAAGATTGGAATCTTGGTGATCTTGGAGAGTCTTGATCAGTTTTAGAATTTTCTTGGCCGTTAATTGGTGTATTTCTGGACTTTCCTGTCCATTGCTTATTGAGGTAGTGACGATTGCGGTGCCGCTCTGTGTCGTCGCTGTAGTTTTTCATTCCAGGAGCAGTGCGGTTCTTGAGGTTGCAAGATACCTCTGAAACTCTGCGATTTGTGACGGATCTTTGGGGCTTTTGTTGTCCTGGTCTTATGGTTTCTGCTCTGTCACTTGGCCGTTTTGCTGGGTTACTGGAATGCAGGTGGATAAGCTACATTTTTGAGGTTCAGGTTTATGAGTGAGTGCTTCTGCTTTAGATGGGGTTTTGGTGATATGGTTTGAAGAGATTTGGCATCTGTGCTGGTGGAGAGCTTGTTGAGTGCGTTATTGGTTATCTATCAGACTTCCTTGGCAGAGGTTGTATCCGAACCGATCTGCAGGTATGTTTCGGTATCTATCCTGTCTTGTGTTTTTGTTGATTCTTACTCCCTGAGAGCTTTGATTAGTTCTAGGGGACGGGGTCCTGATATTCTGGATAGTTGTTTCTGGTGTGTTTATGCTTGGATTTGGAGGTTATTGGGGTATTTTTTGGCTGTTGAGTTGGTTTTCTTGACAGTTGCATCTTTGGCATCTGTCTTTCTTTCGCTGTGAGCCTTTTAAGGCCTTGTTATCTATGGTTGTCGTGCTGGATTATATGCGAAGTTTGTAGTGTTTGGGTTATCATTTACTGGGGTGAAGTTGTTGTAATTTGGATTATCTGTGATGGCTTCTTGGGGCCTTCGTTTCGGGATTATGCTCTGATCTCTGGTGTTGGGGTGCTGTGTGTTTCTTTCTAGAGCTGTGTGTTACTTTCTAGAGCGGTCTGTGTTGTTTGATACCCGGTCTTTGACTGGGGTTTCTGCGTGCTTCTGTTATGTCGTTGCGGGCAGCCAAATCTTTGGCCCGAACTCCGCCAGGGCACCTGCAATGCATCAAGCAGGGCAATGTTGTGGAGAAAAGGCTCTCTGCTACCTATCTGCCATTTAACCTGGGAGATTCGGGGCCTGTCATTAGTCGGGATGACCATTTGGATACAGTTTTTTCCCCTTTGGACTGTTTGGATGGTGCTGGTATGGGTGGGAGTCCGTTGCTGAACCCAATCCTTTCTTGCCCGGTAGTTTCTATTCCTTCGGGTCAGCCGACTTGTTCTTGACAGAATCTAGGAGAAGATCTTTTTGCTGCTGAGGACTACCATTCTGGGAAGGTCTTGGGTCTTAGGGATTGTTCTTCTCTTATTTCTCAGACGACTGGGAATTGTATTTTGGCTGAGGATGAGCCTCAGCCTTCAAATTTGGAACTCCATTGCCAGGCCTCTCAATGCTTGGGGAGTTGTGGGAAACCCTCGCCTGCTTTTCAGATGTTTGGGTCTAGTTGTTTGGATGGGATATTGCTTTCTTCTCCAAACCTGGGTCATCCCTTGGATTCAATGGGTTTGCAAAATAGTGAAAAGGATGCATGTGATCATTATCAGAATGATAATCCTAGTTTTCCAGTTATCCAGGTAGATGGGATGGTTTAAGAGGTTTACAAGAATGCAGAGTTGGGAATTTCTTCTTTTCTGATGTTAATTTTAAACCTCTTAAGTCTATGGATCCTGATAATGAATTGGAGCATGAGACTCACTACACTGGTAGCATTGGTCCATCTAAGCCTAAGAAGAGGATTCCTAAACCTATCAAGAAGATAAATCCTGTCTTAATGACCTTGGGGGAAGATGTGCTATTAAATGACATAGTTCTTACTAATGCTTTGACTTTGGTTGGAAGGTTCGGAAGGCATAATTTTAATGCTGATTCTCTTCATGGGTGGGTTGTTAGGGTTTGGAATGGGATTATCAGTTCTATTCCTGAGATTTATATGCTTCCACGGGGTTGGATAGCATTTAAATTTTCTTCAGTGGATGATGCTGATAGGATTCTAGCTGGTGTCTGGAAATGGGATAATGTTTCCCTACTTATCAAGAGGTGGACCCCTTTATTCGATCCGCGAAAGGAAAGGTATGACCAAGTTCCTATTTGGGTCAAGCTACCAAATTTACCTTTTGATTTCTGGTCTGCTGATTTCTTCAGACATGTTGGGAATACTTTGGGAACCCATCTGGAAACTGATTTATCCTATTTACAATCTGGGGTTTGCTGCATAGGCCGGGTTCTTGTCCTGTTAGATTTTCGATTGGGTCTACCTGTTGAATTGGTCATTAAATTAGGTAACAGAGATTTCTTTCAGCCTTTGGATTACTTGGGACTTCCCTTTAGATGTTTTAGATGTCATGGGTTTGGACATTTGGCAAATGATTGCTCTCTACCATTTAAAAAACATTCTTCTTCTAAAACTTGGAGAGTCAAAAAAGATTGGAATCAGTCTATTGCTAAGGCAGGGATGTCAGTGGTTGAAACCTTAGATAATTGGAGAGCCAATTCAGATGGGACTCATCCTACTGCTAAGGTTAGAAATTCTATGGATGAGAACTTGGATGTTCATCCTGTTTCTCTTGGTTTTGATCCTTTAGCCAATCTTAAACAGATAAGTATTTCTAATTCCTTGGATGATAACTTTTTTCTGAATCTTTCTTCTGAGGCATTACCTTCTTCTGTTCCAAATTCATCTTTGAAGGATCTTGGTTTTGTATCTCCATGTAAGGCTATTGTTAGTAAGGGGTATTTTCTCTGCTCGAGTACTAAATCTGTACAGGATATTTCTCGGCCTGTCAAGGATAAATCTGGGAATCTTGAAGTTGAGGAAGGTTTGACTGGGGATGTCCAATTATTGCATCCTGATTTGAGAGGTGTTGGGGCACTTAGAGCATCTGCCCTTAATCAAGTTCCCTTATGATCCTCATGTCCTTAAATGTTAGGGGTTTGGCTAGTCTTCCCAAGAAACTAGCAGTTAAGAGGCTTATAGATCTACATTCTGTTGATGCTCTTTTTATTCAAGAAACAATGATTGAGGGGGGTGTATTGGTTCAAGATTTGGAACTTATGATTCATGGATGGAAGTTTATTTCGGTGGATGCTATGGGCAGATCAAGTGGACTTATTGTAGGATGGAAGTCTTGTAATTTTATTTTTCTTAATGCATGGGCATTAAAAGCTAGGTTGTGTGCTATTTTATTTTCTTATGAATTATAAAAGGAAATATCTTTTGTAAATCTTTATGCACCCTATCTAGATAGGGAATCTTTCTGGAACAATCTGATCAAGCTGGACAGTCTCTTGTCTCCTTATTTAGTTTTTGGAGGCGATCTTAATTTCTCTCTGGGTCTCTCTGAAATTTGGGGGGTTCATGCTCAAGTTGATCCATTAACTATTTTTTTCCAAAACCTGTTGGAGAAATTGGGGTTTGTCGACATCAATCCTTTGGTATCTATTCCTACCTGGAGTAATCGCAGAGTTGATGACGAGGGTATTTGTAAAATATTGGATCGTCTTTTAGTATCGGCTGATTTCCTTGATTGTGATTTCATCCTTAAACAATGGATTGGTTGTGGAGGTGTATCTGATCATCAACAAGTTTTTCTGCAAATTTCTTCTCAGAACTCTAAGGCCCACAGTCCTTTCAAGTTTAATGCAGGTTGGCTGGATCATATTGATTTGGTTGATGCCTTAAAAAATTCTTGGGTTCGCTTTGATGTTCGGTCTGCTTTATCTCCTGAGGCTCAATTTAGTGTGAATCTAAAACGCATTAAAGAAATTTCTACCAAGTGGTCTCTGAATAAAAAAGCTCAGAACATAAAAGATTTGGTTGATATTGAATTTGAGTTAAAAATATTTCATGATAGTCATTCTTCTGGTATTTTATCAGTGGTTGATAAAGATTTATTGACTGAGATAGAATCTCGCAAGCAGGCTATTCTTCTTTTTCGGGAAAAGGAGGCCCGCCAGAAAAGTAGGGTTTTATGGTTGTGTTGTGGTGATGATAATACTCCTTTCTTTCACAAATTTGTTGCTCATAGGAAATGCCGTAACTCAATTTGGAAACTTTTTGATGATTCTGGAAATCTTGTGGAAGGTTCTGAGGCTATAGCAGAGGCTGGGATTCAGCACTTTGAAAGTCTGTTTAAAGAAGAAGTTGATCTCCATCTTCCAGAAATTGTTCTTAGTGCTGGTCATTTCCCAACTTCTGTTACTGAGGATGATAATGCCGAGCTTATGCAAGCTATTACTCTACAAGATATCAAGCATATCTTAAACATCAGCAAAAATGATAAGAGTTCTGGCCTGGACGGTATCCTTGTTGAGGTGTACAGATGCCTGTTTGATGTTTTGGGTGAATATCTCTTAAGAGTCATTGAATTGTCTAGGTTAAGTGGCAAGATCCCAGTTGTTTTTAACTCTACCTTTCTTGCTCTTATTCCTAAGGTTGACAGCCCTTCATCTTTTGAGGATTTCAGACCTATATCTTTGTGTAACTTTGTATACAAAATTATTGGTAAGATTATCTCGATTAGAATCAGAAAGGTTTTGAGTAGATATATTTCTGGTGAACAGTTTGGATTTTTGCCGGGAAGGCAGATTCACGATGCGGTTGGTGTCATTCAGGAGGGCATGCATTCAATGCATGTTAAATCCTTAAAAGCTGTCATGATTAAGATCGATCTATCTAAAGCATATGATCGAGTCAAATGGGTTTATCTTCGGGTTATTCTTACAAAAATGGGTTTTGCTGGGAATTTTATTGCATGGGTTATGAGCAGTCTTTCATCTGTCTCATTCTCTTTGCTCATTAATGGTGTTGCTACAAATTTTTTCAAATCTGGTAGGGGACTCAGACAGGGGTGTCCATTAGCACCACTCCTGTTTCTTATTGTGGTTGAAGGCCTTGGGAGGGCTATTCTGCATGCTTCACACAATGAGACTTATCATGGTTTAGCCTTTGGTAATGAAATTGTATTAACTCATGTTCTATTTGTGGATGACATTGTCATGGTTAATGATGGCTCTGAACAATCTCTCTCTACTCTCTATGAGATTTTAATGCATTTCTGTAAGGCATTTGGGATGCAAATTAACAATAATAAATATTCACTTTATTTCTCCTGTATGGAAGAGTATGAAGTTATTACTTTACAGAACATCTTTAGTTTTCCTGTTGCTCGAATTGAGTCTGGCATGAAGTATCTAGGGTTTAACCTTAAACCCTGCATATATCTTATTAGGGATTGGGATTGGCTGATTATTAAAGTTGAACAAAGGATTCAGAATTGGAGCTTCCGTTGGTTGTCCAAAGGAGGAAAGCTGATTTTGATTAAAGCCGTTTTAGAGGCTACTCCAGTCTATTGGATGCATTTTTGGGTTCCTATGGGTGTCATAAAAAAAATCAGAAAGCTTTGCTTTAACTTTCTTTGGGCTGGTAAACAGAACTCCTCTGGTTTATCCTGGATATCTTGGAAGTCTATTGCTTTGCCTAAATCTTTGGGTGGTTGGGGACTTAAGGTGCCTGTCTTATTTGCAAAAGCTCTTGCAACAAAAAAGTTATGGGATATTATTCATGGTTCGGGTTTATGGGTTAAGATAGCTTATCAGAAATATATTTACCCATTGAATAAACTGGACTGGATAAGATCCTCTGTTAAAAAGAAAAAGAACATTTCAATCTGCTGGAAAGCTGTCCTTTGGGCTTTTGATCTCATTGGGAATTTTCTGGTATGGAAGGTTGGTTCTGGCAGTGCTGTTCGTATTGGTTTAGATCCGTGGGTTGGATGTAAATGGAGACATGCTCTGCCTATTCCTATGATAGATAGGTTACATTTGGCTGGTTACCATTTTCTTTCTGATATTGGAATTTTTGGTAGTTCTGTTTTAATGCCACAAGAATGGTTATCTGCAGACACTTTGGGGTTTATTGATCCATTTGAGATTGTTGTTTGGAATGGATATACTGCCATCCTCAAATCTAGCCATGTTAGACTTTCTAATGCAGATGACTGTCTCATCTGGCATTTATCCAAAATAGGTAAATATTCGCATAAAGTGGGATATGATGAACTTATTTTTAGAGAAGTGGATTCAAACTGGTGGTGGAAGGTTTTATGGAAGATGAAGTGTCCACTAAAAACAAAAAAATTTAGTTGGTTTCTTCTTGTTGGTAAAGCATTGACTTGGGATGTTCTTTGCTTGAGAGGTCGAGAGGGTCCTGGTAGATGTTTTATATGCAAACAGAGCTGTGAATCTAATTTTCATATTGCAGTAGAATGCCCATTTACTCAATCTGTTTGGTCTATTATTGAGGATCATCTGACCCTTAATAATCTTTGGAATGGAGATTCCCTGTCTGATTGTTTTAAAAACTGGTGCTTGTTATCAGATGTAATTCACATCAAATCTTTACCTATCATTGTTCTCTGGTTTATTTGGAAAGCAAGAAATAGATCTTGCTTTGAGGATCTTGACTCATCTCCTGCATAAATTTCAAGTTATAGCTTGGGCATGCTGAAGAATTTACCACAGTCATTATCTGTGGTCTCTATTAGATCAATTTTTGTGGAAGAAATTGATCATTCTTATGCTTGGGGTTATTTTGATGGATCTGCAGCTGGGGAACCAATGATTTGTGGGGCTGGAGGTATTTTGTTCATCTCTGATAGGCATCATATATATTTCAAAGCAGGTTTAGGATTGGGCACAAATAATTATGCAGAATTGTGTGCACTTAAGCTTCTCCTTAGGCTGGCTCGGATGCATAATTTGGATAATATTCAAGTTTTTGGGGACTCCCAGCTTATTATTAATTGGGCATCTGGTAAGTATCGATTACAAAATCTTGAACTAGCCTTGATTCTTCAAGATGTTCACTATTTATCTGACAGTCTTGATTATGTGTCTTACAAACACATTTATAGGGAAAGAAATTCCAAAGCAGATTCTTTGGCTAAAGCAGGTGGTAGCATACTTGAAGGTTTTTGGAGTACTTGTGAACAGAGAGAGGCAGAATCCATAGAAACCTTCCAGGTTTTCTAAAAATGTTGTAGCATGCTGCCTGTCATCTGACAGATTGCTGGTTCTTTGGAGATTTATATATTATTGGGCATGGAATGCCCTTTTCCTGATGATGCCATGGCTAATATTGATATGCATCTTTTTTGCATTTGGTGATCTCAAGCAACTTTATTTAGAGCTTGACTTGCGGGCTGGTTGGCCTCTCTTTATATGGTTCTGATTGGATTTGGATATTTTATTTTCATCATTGGATGGCCTGGAATAGGCCAATTTCTAGCTGTTGTTTATTTTTATCAGCATTTGACATTTATGAGACTTCATCAGCATGCTAGTTCTGCTCTGATTTCTTTGCTTTTGATCACCTGTCCCAGTTTGATCTGACCTGATTTAATCAGGAGTGATGATATAAGTCTGCTATGATCAGACTTAGTTTTTTTCATGGTTTTTTTGCTTTCTTTTCTGCTGAAAAGTATTTTGGTGAACATTATGATCTGATGATATAATGTATGTAATGTAAACTTCACAGTTTGAATTTTTTGATATGGATTGTGGATTTGTGTTCATTCTGAGGCAAATTTTGTAAATGACAACTTCTTAGTTGTATTTTGTAAAATGGACTATGAGGGCCATCTACTGAATGTGAATAAAGTATTTACGATTTTTTTCTTTGGAAAAAAAAAATTGGAAATTAATATATCACACTTTTAGCATGTTTTTTATAGTTTTATTGCGAAAGAAGCTAGCTATATGATGTAAGGGATAGGGATGTTAATGTTTCTTTTTTGTGATGTAAGGGATAGGGATGTTAATGTTTCTTTTTTGTGTTTTCTTTATTGGTTTTGTAAAGAATTATTTTTGTTTAATAATTTTTTTGTATTTATTTATAAATTAGATTCATATATATGCCATGGGGTATATAGCTAAAAAAACAAAGTATGAGAAACATCTAGTAGAAAGGAAATCATTTGGAAAGATTAAATGTATAGTAAGTACTTGAGGTATTAATTTATTAAATGTGTAGTGATTTCTTGAGATTTTATAAAATTTGAGATATCAATTTAAAACTATATGTGTAACAACTAACTACTTACAAAGTTAATGAAACTAATAGTATAGTATAATATAAGTAAAAAAAATGTTATTTTTCTAGTTTTATTGACTAAATTTAACCATTTACAAACAACACTATTAAAATAAAAAAAATGGCAAGTCTAAATAATAGTACTAAATTAAAATAAATATAGTTTTTGTGATAGATATTTTTCACTTTAATATTGTTTATTTATATAGTTGACTAGAAATAGATTATTTATTATTTATAAAATATTTTTTAAGATATAATTTAAATACTAAACATCAATTGTGTGGTCAAAATTTCACTAAAGAAAATATTCATATCTCATCGCTATATCTCTGTACAAATTATTAAAATTGATTAAGCTAAAGTAAGTGAAATTTAACAATATTATTAATTTGAAATTGTTAGACAAATATTTAAACATTAAACTAATCATACGATAAGTTTTAATAGAGTATACAACAAGTTACTAGACAGAGATCATGTTATCGAGAGAGTAGGAAACTGATGCCTGAGCGTGAGTTGAGCCTACGAGTGAATCGAGGAGGAGCAGAGCGCGGTGAGGAGCTGAGAGTGGAGCTGAGCCTGCTCGTCTGGGCTCTTCTCGTGAGCTTCAAGTGTTCTGGAAACAAAGCATTGTTGATTGCTGCATGTGCTAGCTGGAGTCTGTTATTTGTTGCTGATAGATCTCTACAAATCTGCATGCAGAGGAACATTTGAGAATAGCTAGATTGAATGATTTAAATCTGATCAAGCCGTGGGTGACTTTTCAAATGGATCCGCCTACGGATCCAAGCCCGGAAGATCGAAGGAAGGCTTTAGATGTGGCCTTTAGGGCTCTTGTAGACTCAACGCCCTCGCCGCCACCATCAGTAGCAGATGCAGGTGATGGGTTTGTAAAAGGGCCAATTCCCCTAAGATCCATATCTTATCGGCAGCTTCAAGAATGAAAGCACTTGCTCTAAGCAAACGTGGCTTGATTAGAAAGTTCACAGGCATATGGCTATCACCAAAAATGATGGACAACTGGGTGAAAAAAAACTGGATCACTATGATCTCTGGGGGTCTTCAGCACTGTTTCTGTGGCAAAGGATACTTCACTTTTTTGTTTGAAAATAAAGAAGACAAGGACCTGATCTTCCGAAGCGGTCCTTATTTCATGGGACCATAGGGGATGTACTTAAACAGGTGGATCTTATCATTTGACCCAGAAAGGGATGTGCCCTCAGCAGTCCCAGTCTGGGTCCACCTCCCTCATCTCCCACTGCATTGCTGGAATGATGAAATGCTTCAGGCAATAGGCAACTCCCTAGGCAAATACATAGACAAGGCGGAACCAAAGGGTCCTCTATTCTCTTATGCACGGATTTGTGTAGAAGTAGATCATGAAAAGGGGCTACCGAAAATTGGAAGTCTACGCATGGATGGATGGGAACACGCACAAAAAGTGGACTGCGAACAACTGCCATTCAAATGCAGGAAATGTCATGAGTATGGGCATTTTGTTAAAAATTTCCCTAAAGCAGTTCAGGAAATCCTAGAGAAAACTCAGGAAGAAGGGTGGCAGAAACTGAAAAAGGGAAGGAAAACGACTCTGGCTACTCATGAGACAAAATATCCACTTGCAGAAAATGAAAAAGTAGCAGAACAAGGAGAAAATGAGATCACTACAAATGACAAGTTCAATCCTTTGATCGTGGAGGAGGGGGAAATACTAGAGAATGAAGAAACAATGGATGAAGGCAGATCAAAGCAACACAATGAATTGGCAGGTAGTAGCATACCACCAACCTCTCCCAAGAATGAAAGGCTCGAAGCAGAATTGGTCGATTCAACATCGCACAGAGGAACTTGGGTGGAAAGGGTAAAGCAAAGCAAAGCCATTACATTCGCGAGATCCCCTGACTCTTCCTCAAATGGGTCACAAGAGATCCCTGAAACAACTCCTAATACTAGAGGAAGAAAATCTCAAAGGTACCATAGGGAACTAGAAGCAGAGAGAGAAATCGAGCTTTGTAGGCAATGGAGCATTGAAGAGACGAAACTCTTGCAAAACCATAAAAGCTCAAGGAAAGTGGATGGTGGGCGTAAAGCAGGGCCTCAATCAAATAAGAAATAATGAAAGTTGTCTCCTAGAATTGCAGAGGACTGGGCCGAGAGAAAAAAGTGGAAGCCATTAGAAATATTATCAAGTCTGAAATGCCGGACATTATGCTACTTCAGGAGACAAAAATGAGTGATGTGGAGGTTTTGGCACTCTCACGACACTTTTGGCCAAGCAGCCATGGGTCTTCCGTCAGTTCTAGAGGGGCTTTAGGAGGAATAACAACCTTCTTTGCAAGCAAATATGAGACCAAAACAGTTAAGGAGAATTAGCATTGGATTCTTTCTGAATTAAAGGAAAAAGGATACTCAAATTCTAGTTTTGTATGCAATGTTTATGGACCAAAGCATTGTAGAGACAAGAAAAGTTTCTGGAATAGTTTAGCTGCCTTAAAAGAGGAAATGGAAGGGAAGGAAATATTAATAGCTGACGATTTCAATGCTACTATTGCACATTTAGAGAAAAGAGGGGGGTCCAGTGTTTGAGATCCCTACGGGGAAAGCTTGGAAGACCTCATCTCCGAGCTAGATCTGCTTGATATACCATTAAAAAATGGTAAATACACATGGAACAATAGAAGGATGAGGGCAGGATACATCGCGGCCAGACTTGATCGTTTCCTAGTAAGTGACAATTTCCTTCTTAGAGATCTTTTTCCAACTTCCTTTGCTTTTCCATCTGCTGTATCAGATCACAAAGCAATCTCGTTGGTGCTAGCATCCCTAGTAAATCTCAATCCCATCCCTTTCCAGTTCAATGCATCATGGCTGCATGAGGAAGAAGCCATGGCCATCATAAAAGAATCCTGGAATTCAGACATCTTGGGCTCTCCTAGTTTCATCTGGGAAAGTAAGATGAGAAGGGTTTGAAGTGCTCTGAAAACATGGGCAAAATCAGAATACACAAGCGTTAGCAGCAAGAAAAGTCAGTTCCAATCTGAACTCTCATCTCTCCACTCTAGGATGGAAAGGGAGGAAATCACACCTATTCTAATTATCCAAGAAAAACATTTAATCTTTAAAATCCTCGAAGAAGCCAGAGGAGAGGAAAAGGAAGCTAAGGTAAAGTCTAGACAACTATGGCTAAAAGTGGGGGACCGAAACACAACTTACTTTCATAAGAAAACAAAGTCAAGAATCCGTTTCAACATGATAAAGGAAGTAAAGGACAGGGATGGAAACAAGATTGCAGACGAGGATGAGATCAAAAATCATGTTTTCCAGCACTTCAGTGACCTATTACAGGGATAAGGATGAGACTGACCCTATTTCCCAGGTTGATCTCCTTTTAGGAATTCCTTGCCTTATCTCCGCGCAGCATGATAAGGATCTGTCAAGCCCTATTATTGAACCTGAGATCAAGGCAACCATTTGGTCTCTAAAAGATGATAAGGCTCTTGGCCCTGATGGCTTCACCATCAATTTTCTATAGGGTTGCCTGGGATTTTGTCAAGGGGGATCTAAAAAAAATGTTGAATTGGACGAGAAGAAAAGACAAGGTTGGTGGAGCCACAAACTCTTCATTTCTCACGCTGATCTCAAAGGAAAAGAGGCCCATCTCTATAGATCGTTTTAGGCCTATATCCCTCTGTAACACCTCCTATAAAATCCTCTAAAAAATCTTAGCCACAAAACTGAAAAAAGTAATGGGAAGGATAATCTCGGATACCCAGGGAGGTTTCATTGTCGGGTGGCAAACCCTTGACAATATTATTATAGTGCAGGAAGCAATTCATACCCACATGGAGAAAAAACAACAAGGTATGGCTCTCAAACTTGACATGGAAAATGCTTTTGATCGCGTAAATTACTTGTTTTTATTTGAAAGCATGGCAAAGTTTGGTTACTCCTAGAGGTTCATTAGATGGATCAAGGCATGCATCAGCAGTCCATGGATTGCTCCGCTGGCTAATGGTAGACCAGCCAAGTTATTCCAAGCCACTAGGGGAATTAGACAAGGCTTCCCGTTGTCTCCTTATCTCTATCTAATGGTAGCTGATTCTCTGAGCAGGAAGTTGCAGCAGCAACAACATCTGGGTGAGCTCAAGGGTCTAAAGATTGCAAGACGGGTTAGAACGGCAAATAATGCTCAATTTGTTGATGCTACAATCTTGATGGGAGGAGAATCCACCATCATTGCAAAAAGATTAAAAAATGTGATCTCCACCTTTCTTAAAGCTACGGATGGTAAGCTGAATGTTAATAAATCCAAGATCTATGGCTGGAATTGCACTCCTGGAGTTATGGCAAGAATCGTTCGTATTCTTGGCTTCGAAGGGAATACTGCCTAGAACTCATTTAACTACCTGGGCGTCCCCATCTTCAAGGGAAAAAAAGGCTGATTGGCGTGGACTGATAGAGAAACTCAAAAGGAAAATAAATTCGTGGGGATCTAAGTGGCTCAACCCAGCAGGCAGGATAATCCTTATTAAAGTCATCCTGTCTGCTCAACTGATCTACCTATGCTCCATCTCACTAACTCCTCAAAGTATTATCCAGGAAATAAATGGAGTAATGTGGAATTATTTGTGGCAAGGAGGTATGGCGAATAACAATAAGAAATTCAACTTGGTCTCTTGGGATGTGTTGTGTAGTCCAAATCATTTTAGTGGCGTGGGAATCAGAGATCCACATGACATGAATTTGGCCCTTAGAGCAAAAATTCGGTGGCGAGTATGCACTAGAGATATAGCTTGGTGGAAAAAGACATTGCAGAAGAAATATATGGCAGGGAAAAGGTGCAGATGTGTAGACATCCTGAACGCTAGCAGAGATGGATCGCCGGTCTGGGATTTATGCAAAAAATCAATTTTTATTTTAAAAGACAATATCTACTGGATTGTTGGAAATGGAAGAAGAATTCATTTTTGGTATGACAAAATTGGCACAATCTCTCCTGCTAATAACTACCAGGAGCTTGAGGAATTAAAAATGTGGTGTGAGCAAAATAATTTCAACACGCTGTATGATCTTTCAGATTGGACGGTTACTGGAAGGTGTAAGGGTTGGAAAAGTGTGGAGACCCCAACGCATTTACAGGAAGCCTTCAGAAATTTGATTATGGTTCTCCATGGACATGCACCAATTCACATCAATATCGCAGATAAAAGAGGATGGGGGAAATCTGGTGAGTACACAGTAAAAGAAGGATATCAGATGGTTTACAAAAAGAAGAACATGATTTATAAAAATTTTAAGTGGAACAAAATCTGGAACAGTGATGTACTGCCGAAGGTTAATTTTTTATTCTTGATCCTGGCACAACGAAAAGATTTAACAGCCGAGAATCTTAGAAAGAGAGGCATTGCAGGCTCACTTCGATGTGTCTTGTGCAAAAAGGAGGAAGAAAGTTCAAAACATGTATTCATAGAATGCAATTTCACTAAGCAACTATGGAGTGAGATTCTAAAAGATCTTAAAATGAATACCATGCTACCATCAAATTGGTATGATTTGTTTTTCAGCTGGAAAGACTATTATAAAGGATCATTAAATAAAAACCAGACTTTGCTAGAGCATGGGATGCCCTCCCAAGGTTTGTATGCTGGAAAATTTGGAATGCAAGGAACAAGGAGATATTTGAAGAAAAAGCAGCATGTTTTAAAAAAGTTTTAGCTGCAGCAAAGAGCTTATGGGTGGATCTCTAGTTACAAGGGGAATGAAAAACTTACAAGTAGAACCTATTTCGGTGGAAGAAAGAATATGGATGAGCGACATACTTCAGAATCCTTCCCCCAGAAACAACTCAGCAACGACGCAGAATATTCCGTACTGGTAGAACAGGATGAGTGAAGAAGATATAAGGAAGTGGAGGAATAATTCAGGAATTAGTCCTCTATTTTTTTATGGTGTCTCGAAAGGCAATCCAAGGCTCGCAGGTGCTGGCAGTGTCATTTTAGATTACAAAGGGACCAAGAAACAAGAGTATGCCTGGGGAATTGGAAGGGAAACTAACAATGGAGTGGAATGGTATGCATTATTGAAAGGCTTGGAGCTAGCTAGAAAAATGGGGATAGAGGAAATGAATGCCATCAGAGATTCTTTAATTGTCATCAGGGAAGCTAGAAAAATTAACAAAAATTGGAAAACTCCCTCTTCTAAGATGCATAAAATGCTGTCTTGCTTAACCAAAGAATTCCAATCCCTCTTCTTCTTGCATGTTTTGAGAGGACTGAATCGTCAAGTAGATAGAATGGCAAATATAGGGGCTGGCCTAAATTGTGGGGTTATGGAAAAGGATAGAGTAATTAGCGCAGATGTTTGGATCCCATAAACTTAGTTTTGGGTTTTTGCTCGACTTCAGTTATGTTTAAATTGGGCTATCTGTTTAAAGATTTAAATATCATTGGATGGGCTATATATATATATATATATATTGAACTTTTTTTCTTTTTTTGAACGATTCAAGATAAGAAAGAAGGACAAGAAGGCTGAAATGTTGCTCAATTTAGGGGACAATCCACTTTGCAATTTGTAATCATTCTATTTTTCTTATAATAAAAAAAAATCACAACCTTTTTTGTTAAAAAAAAAAAGTTTACAACAAGTTACTTATAAATACCAAATACATAATTCCTGTTTGGATTTAAAAGAAATATAAATTTTATTTCAAACAATTTGCCCTCTCTTAAGTATTGGATTGTTGAAGTTTTGATTAAAGCTCTTTGTAACAACCTTTCTGCTAGTTCAATTATTCACCAACGAAAAATACATGAAAAAATGTAAATACAATCTATTTTTACATAAAAATGAATGGTTCTATAAAAAAAAATTATATACACATATAACCTAAATTGAAAAGAACTTTTTCCTTTTGTTGTTCTTTATTACTGGCATTTCTAATAATTCTAGTTGTTCCATGGAAATTTTGATTACAAATAATTTGTGTAAGAAGCGTTCTAGTGTGAGCGTTTTCCATTTAACTACACACTTATATAAGTAGTCACCTAAATCAAAGCCCCAAGGGTTAGTTCAATTGGTAAGATGTGCGTACACTTTCTCAGTTTGGGGGAGGTCACGGGTTCGAGGCTCGAGTCCTCTGGGTTAGGTCTTCTGCTAGGATCGTTGGCGGTTTACCACCTCTTCCATACACAAATGTGGGGAAGTATTGCTGGGTTTCCTGTAGATCTTTGTTTGAATAGTTATTTAAATAAAAGAAGGAGGGTTGTGTGAAGTCAACCGAGTGCGTGTCCCTCTACTCTCATTAGTTGAAAACCCATGCTTTCGTTCAGTGGAGAAAGGGCTTGACCCCGATTTTTCCCAGTACCATACAATTAACATATCAATATTAAATGGTATTTTATAGGATTTTGTTGGTTTCTACTTAATCTGTGAAGGTAAGAAGTTCTATATAAATCAATCCATAAGAAACAAATTTATTTAACTTCTTGGAAAGTAAGAAAATCCTTTGCTTTAATCACCTTATTTGTCAAGTTCTATTATTAGGGATTAAAGTAATTTGCTTTAATCACCTTAAGGTAATATAGTGTTAAGAGCAATCTCATGATTTAACTAATCAGAGATTAGCCCCAAGGGTTAGCTCAATTGGTAAGACGTGTGCACACTCTCTCGGTTTGGGGGGAGGTCACGGGTTCGAGCCTTGAGTCCTCTGGGGTTAGGCCTTCTGCTAGGATGGCCGGTGGTTTACCACCTCTACCATCCACGAATGTGGGGAAGTATTGCTGGGTTTCCCATGGATCTTTCCATCTGAAAAAAAAACTAATCAGAGATCATGTATATTATTTTTTAAGTTGGAAAAAGTGAGATTACATGTAAAATAATAAAATCAAATCCAATGTCTAGTTATGTAAGTTTGGAATTATTTTTATATACTTTAAATGGTTAATATGAATGGGTAGTTCATCTAAAATTGAGATTAGAAATTGTAAATAAATGATTATTAAGCTTAGCTTTTTATGAAAAAAAAAAGTTTATTGGTTATACGCTAAGCTTATTATTGTGATTAAAATTAAAATTATTTTAATTAATGTGTGCATTGTGAACCTTAATGCTTGAACTTCATTTCTTTTGATGAAAAATTTTAAGTTGGTGGCTAATGACTAATTCTAGATATATATATTATAAATAAGAGGTGATGGGAACCTAGTAAATTTATATTTGTAATATTTTTATAATCTTCACTTCGTTGGAGATTTTGAATGTTTTTAGAAGGTAATGTTCAAGTTTAAATGGATTGCTTTCCAATAAGGCTAAGAAATAATAATATGGAATTGTTCACAACCTTGTGGAAAAAGGGAAGTAATTGCAACGGATGTGTTGCATAATTGTAATCATCTTGTTGGATAAATAATAAAAAGATTAACAATTCTTCGTTGACGTAGCCCCTAGTTGGGGTGAACCATGTATATTGGTCTCTCTCTCTCTTGCATTTGTATTTTATGTGTTTTAGTTCTACATAAAGACCCAAGATAAAGCTCCGTAATTATGTGTTTCTAAAAGAATTCTCCTTTTCTTAATTGTATCTAACAAATAGATTAAGGATCATTTTATCTAATATAAAAGTAAGCCCTTGCACATAAGAAACAAAGCATATTATTGTTTATGTCTTAAGAAAAATTAGAGAAATAGTATTGTCTTATCATGAATGATGGATGAACAATAAATGATATATTATATGGGCAATGTTCAAAAAGTTCATGAAATAATCTCCCACTATACTTATACATTTAATATTTTATGTGTGGGACAATATCTAGGAGGTTTGAGGAGTCTCACACCCCTTTGGTTTAATATTTTGATTTAAAAGGAAAAATGATTAATACCTTATAGGGAGAATAATAGCTTCCAACGTATAGGTGGGGAAGCATGTACAAAGGTTTTAAGATATTGTGTAAGACTAGAATTATATTTAGTGAATAGATGAAGATGATTATGAGTATACGAATAAGAGGAAATGATCCCAATTTAGTTGCATTCAATTGGAGGTTATATATAAAGCAAATATGGTTTTATAATGAGATTAGTTTGATGAGAATTACATTGTTATTCTTCATATGATATAATAGTGTAGCAATTAAATATCCTTCTATCTGTATCAATATTGAGTCGTTCTTTATTAATAATGGAAATTAGTCATTCGCACTAACATTCTTGGAAAGTTTAAAAGATGTGTAAGGAAGAAAAATTATACCCTATTTCTACAAAGATGTCACAGTGGAAATTGGGTGTGTTATTAAATGGTATTAGAGCAGGTTTACAACACCCGAACCTAATGGACTCATCTGCTTACAGGTATGTTGTGAACCTTATGATTTGAATACGAGATTTTATGATTACGTATTGGAATGCAAGCTATAGAAAGAATATTGCTTTAATGTTAACATTGTCAAAGTACATGAACTAGTTCACTTAGAATCATATGCTTGAATGTATGAGTTGCATGTGACTAAAATGCAAAAATACCTATATGAAGAGCAGAGTTTGTTGAAAGTTTGACAAGGTGATATGTTTGATTTCATTAGATATTTAGTATGAGAAAGAGACTATGTGTTAACATGTAGCCAATATGTTACTTTCACACACTTGGTGGAAACTTTATACATATTGATCGTATTTTAGTGTTAAGGTTTGTTACAGTTAATATGTAGTCATACATCTAGATGCCTTACAAGGATAGTCATAGTTATGTGACAAGGCTTATGGCTAGAAGCTAAATGAGTGAGGATTATAATATTTAGAAGATAAGTTCTTGGGATAAGGTTGTAAATTTATGGAATAAACAAGTGGTGGTTTTAATTGTGAGAAGAGTTACTTTTAAATATTTAAAATGGTAGGTTCAATTAAATGACATGACCATATGCCAATGTTTAATATTAAGAGGATTAAGTTAAGGTTAAAAACTAGGTAGTTGATAAAGTTTAGCGAAGTAACTATGGCATGTTACCGGTGGGCCTTATAAAGATAAGGGACTTAAATCATCCTATGACATTATTATTAGAGTTATTCTACATGTATTTTTATGTGTAAAGATAAAGAACACAGATGTAAGCGGATTAAAACATTGCCAATAACCTAATAATTCATGTAGACATCAGTTCTAATGTACTTGGTTTGTTTGGTTAAAGGTTGCTAGAAAAGAATACACATGTATGTTAACAATGTTCCACCATGGCATGTGCATAATGATATGTTACATTACATGCTTAAGTATAATTTATTGAAATTATGTTAGAGAGGTTGAATGCATGGTATCAATATTATGAGTTAAGGATGTTAAAGAGGAAACATGGTGAAGTAAAGTTAGAAGTAACACCAAAAGCTTATAGAAAACAAGGAATGCATTTTGCTTAAAGTGCACATCAATGAAAGGTATATGCAAGTGTAGTTACAACTAATTTGTCATGATAGTAATGCATTGAGATTATGCAAAAGAAGAGCTTGTTGTATCAAGAGAGTATGGATATCCTAAATAGAAATTTGCTATTATATTTTGTTGTTTGCTTTATGAGATTATGATGCAAATCATTTTGGCAAGAAATTGTGAGATAATTATGATGGTACTTAAGGTTGCAAGAAACACTGTCAAATGGGAAATCACTTAGATGATCGAAATAAAAAGGTGAATTTCTCGATGGAAAGAGGTAACATCTCGAAGGAGTATGACTCATTGATTATTATGAAATGTTAGCAAGATGTTGTTGTCTAATAAATCAATTGCATTACGGAAAAACATAGTCTAGATAACTTGATATTCTGAGAATATACTTTGTTAGAAGCTTTTGAAATACTTGAGTATGGTAACTGTAGCATTCTTGATAATTATTACTTATGTAAATGGCATATCCGTGATAAGGAAATTGAATAATAAATTTATTATTATTATTGGTGCATACATGCATAGATACTAGAAGTATCAAGTGATGCAACGTGTTAATGGGTTGTTAACTCTTTTGAGTTGAACACGGGGGACGCCCTAGGTTATAAGGTTGTTAAACTTCTAAGAAACTTCTATACACTAAGCACACCTATTTAAAACAAAACATAAATAATTAACTAACTAATGAAAAGGAAGAAGAAAATTAGATATTCAAACTATGTGATTAAGCAAGAGAAATTGAGTTTGGTGTTGAGCATGTTGGCTCTAGAGCACCTAAACTGTTTAGACTCTAATTTTTTTTTTATAATTTAGTACAGATTTTCTAGTGAGCACCCAGAGGAGGTGTTAGGCTCTGTTGAGCACTCTATGATATTAAGTCATGGGAAAAGAGCTACCAGTGAGCACTCGGAGGAGATGTTAGGGTCTAAAGCACAACTGTCAGAGAAATCCCTGGTGAGGTGTTAGGTTCTGTAGTGATACCTTTTGTAATGTTAAGATTTTAGGATCATAGATATGTGGGCTTCCAGGTTCTATGTAGGAGAAACATTTGAGAGCTGTAAAAAGACGATAAAGGGTATCATCATTGTATCGGATGAATGTAGTATATACAGGTTGAGGAGGCCTGCATGTGAACTGGTGGTTCTGTGAGGAGATGACCCACAGATTACCCTCATGTATATATGCATGCCATAATTTTTGAAAGAAAATTCAATCCAAGAAGTGCTTGAACTTTAATTCCATATAAGAGGTATGTGTATGAATTTTTTGTTTGGTATTTTATGCATCATGATATGATAAAGTGTTGGCTGCAAAATTATATATGTAGTGAATCTTGTGTGATAAAAGGATCATTTCTATATTCATTAGTAATGTTTTTTATCAATAGATGTTCCATAGTATGTGAAGAAGTTATGATTATGCACATATTTTGTTAATTTAATAACATTACCACTGTTCTGAACCAAGTAGAAACGATTATAGGTACTTGAGAGGAAGTAACAGCATACCAAGGGTATGGATGTAAGAGTGGAATATGGTAAAGTTATGTGTCACGAGATACAAATAAATGGATGATGCTTCTTTAGATTATAAATTTTATATTTTTCTTATGATTGATAGATGTTGTGTAGTTGCAGGAATACTATGCTATTATCATAAGCAAGATCAATGGATGATTCTACTTTAGATTATAAATTTTATATTATTCTTATAATTGACAGATGTTGTGCAGTTGCAGGAATACTATGTTATTATCATAAGCAAGATCCATCAAAGCGAAGCTTAATTCTAAAGGGTTGTTATGAAAGGATAGTAAATGAAAATGCATGCATGGATTGTTTTAGATTATGAATGTTATGACTAACATATGTTGTAGGTGCATCTCTGAGAGTGAATGTAATCTTTTAAAAGTTGTTATGAACAGCATCAACAGTATGTTGTAAAAGAATTTTATCTTTATATTTCTCTAGATTTTAAAAGAATCATATTTATACATATATTTTGTAATAAATTGTGGAAATAACTTGTAGTGTTTGTACAAGTTGAAAAGGGAAAGAAGCATAAAAGATATCAGAAAGATGCTAAAAAAAACATGGATAGCTGAAGATTTTATTGAAAGATTGAAGAAACAATTTTGAAAGATACCAAAACCAAGGACGATGTACCTTTAAGAGAGGGAAGATGTAACAAGCCATCTGCTACTCGGATCAACAACAGAGAATGCATGGAAAATGAATAGAAAATATAAATACAATATTTTTACATAAAGACAAATGGTTCTAAAAAAAACTATATCTAAGTATGAATTAAACTCAAAAGAAAATTATTCAGTTTCTTTAACTTGAGAAATAGTTAGGGTTTGTTCGCCACCGATTCAATCCTTTCTTTCACAACTACATTGATTCAAAAAGAGTGGGATTCTCATGCCTTTCCATGGCTATGATAGTAGTTCTCATCTCTTGTTTTTTATGGCAATGATAGAGTTTGTATGGGCAGTAGCAGAGTTTGCATGGGCAACGATAGAGTTTGTATGGGCAGCAGCAACAGAGGTTCCTATGTGTAGAGGAAGTAGACACATATCTTATTTTTGGTAAGTTTTACCTTCTTTATCGTTGTCGTTTTCAATTGTTCCATGGAAAATAAATTCTCTGTCCCATTTCTTATTGGGATTTTCATTCCCATTTGTTCTTCTTTATTACTGGAATTTCTAGTTGCTCCATGGAAATCTTGATTACAAATAATTTGTGGAAGAATGTCTCTAGTGTGACTTTTTCCATTTAACTGCACACTTATATAAGTTGTCACCAGAATTTGGTTGAAAAGGTAACTTCTTACCTCTATTTGAATGGATACTGGACAGACTTTCCCTAGGGAGGGGAGCCTGTCCAATGCACACCCGAGTTGTCACTAGAATTTGGTTGAAAAGGTAACTTCTTACCTCTGTTTGAATGGAGCGCCTTATATACTGGACAGACTTTCCCTAGGGAGGGGAGCCTGTCCAATGCACACCCGACGGTGTGCATTGGACAAGCTCCCCTCTCGAGGGAAAGTCTGTCCAGTACGGTGTGCATTGGACAGGCTCCCCTCCCTAGGGAAATTCTGTCCAGTATATAAGGATTGCCCTGTTTGAATAGTTATTTAAATAAAATAAGAGCACTCTCGTGATTTAACTAGTCAGAGGTGAAGTACATGATCTTTTAAGTTGGAAAAAGTGAGATTACACATAAAATAGTCAAATCGAATGTTTAGTTATGTAAGCTTGGAATTATATATATATTCTTTAAATGGTTAATGTGAATGGCTAATGCTCTTAAAAAGGAGATTAGAAATTGTAAATGAATGATTTTTAACACTAGCTTCTTATGCAAAAAAAGAGTTTATTGGTTATAAGCTAAGCTTATTATTGTGATTAAAATTAAAATTATTTTAATTAATGTGTGCATTGTGAACCTTAATGCTTGAACTTCATTTCTTTTGATGAAAAATTTTAAGTTGGTGGCTAATGACTAATTCTAGATATATATATTATAAATAAGAGGTGATGGGAACCTAGTAAATTTATATTTGTAATCTTTTTATAATCTTCACTTAGATGGAGATTTTGAATGGTTTTAGAAGGTAATGTTCAAGTTTAAATGGATTGCCTTACAATAAGGCTCAAAAAAATATGGAAGACCTCGTGGAAAAATAGAAGTAATTGCAATGGATGTGTTACAGAATTATAACCCTCTTGTTGGATAAAATAATAAAAATATTAACAATTTTTGGTGGACATAGCCCCTCGTTGGGGTGAACCACGTATATTGGTCTCTCTCTTGCGTTTGTATTTTATGCATTTTATGTGTTTTAGTTCTGCATAAAGATCCGAGATAACGTATATAAAAGTAAGGGATTGCACATAACAAGCAAAGCATACGGTTGTTTGTGTCTTAAGAATAATTAGAGAAATAGTATTGCCTTATCATGAATGATGGATGAACAGTAAATTATATATATTATATATTATATATGGGCAATGTTCAGTAAGTTCATGAAATAATCTCCCACAATATTTATATATTTAAGATTTTATGTGTGGGACAATATCTAGAAGGTTTGACTAGTCTTACACCCCTTTGGTTTAATATTTTGATTTAAAAGGAAAAAGGATTAATATCTTATAAGGAGAATAATAACTTCTAACGTATAGGTGGGGAAGCATGGAACTAAAATTCTTGGTAGTTTAAAAGATGTGTAAGGAAAACAAATTATACCATATTTCTGCAAAGATGTTACTATAGAAATTGGGTGTGATACACTCTTATCCTATCATTTATTTTATAAATTTTTTATAATTTCGTAAAAAAAAATATTTATCAAGAAATAATCTTTAAACGTTTATCAAAAGTTTTTAAAATCTAATGATTTTACAAAGTTAATCTATCTTAATTCAAAATATAAAAATAATAATATTGTTTAAAAAAATTACAACTAATTAAATTCTAAATAATCTTTCAATTGAAAAATCACAATAAATAAATCATATTAAAAAGTATATGAAAACAATTACCTTACTTATTTCAACATTAATTTTTATATTCTTATAATATAATTATTATATAGAATAGACTAAATATTACATAACTATTTTTATTAAATAGAATAANTTATACCCAAGATAATGCACCCAAAATAAAGCCAAACTTTAGCATGGTGGCCCTTAAACCGACAAGCTCCCCCCTGACAATGTCTACAAAAAAACTAAGTATGATAACAAGAAATTATAGGCATCGAAATGAAAAAAATAAGCCACAATACAAACTACCCGTAGCAACAGACCCCCTTCGAATCATGGAGCTAGCGTCTCGCTGGTGGGCCTAGCCGCGCCATCCCCTGTATTCTCGATTTCCTGGGCGAGATATCCCGCCAACGCATCATCCACTGAGCATGCTCCGTCCAAGTTGGTTTGCTGGCCACACTTGATCTTTGCAATGGCCTCTCTGATTTCCTTCACTGTCCAGTCGCGAGCTTGAAGTTCTTTGGTCAGAAGGATTCTTATTGCCCAAAATGGATTAACAAATATCATTTGTCCTTGGTGGGACTCCAGTTCCCTTAGGAGGGAAACCTCCATAAGTTCTATTTGAGCCTCAGTGGTTGTCAGGGTCTCCACGAGGTACTGGGTGTCATGTCCCAAATTTTGCATTTGGTCACAATGGCCTAATCACATTTTCCATATTCATTAGAGTTTGTCAAATTGATGCTAAGGGTCAAATAATTGCTCAGGAGGAAAAATACTAGTTTCCTAGGTTGGGGGTTGAAGCTTTGGGATTTGGAATAAGGTGGATAATGAATGATGTTTTAACATTAGAATGGCATAAATATTTAATAAAGGAGCTAAATAAATAAATACAAGAGAAAATTGAAGTGGCAATGGAGCATGGAGACTATGGGGCCCACACAAGCTAGAAATTTGGTGCCACATGGAATCCTCCTCTTGCGATTTCAAATCCATGGGAATCCTAAAGGTTATTGGATGATTTAGAAGGCTAATACACTTGTCCATATGCATCATAGGTCAAATTTGGGAGGAAGTGTAACTTACATGGGAGATGGAGAGTCATTTTGGAGTTAGTGAGACACAACAATGATGAAGATTCTATGACACCTATGAAAAAAATCATATATGAAGGCTGAAATATGACATATCTGACATGTTAGGTTTAAATAGAGTGTCCAAGTGGTCTCTCATGTGATTTGGGGAACCTCAATGGGATCCAACTCAAATTTGGGGAAGGTGGAAGGGTAGGAAAGGGAGGACACATGGAAAATCATGAGCACACACCCTAATTCGAATTTTATTGATTTTGTGGATGGATTGGGAACCTTAGAAGGCTATGGATTTTTATGAAATATAGGAAGCAACCAAGATAATGTATTTTGTTCATTTGTGAATTGTGAGAGCTAATGGACGACTAGTTTTCTTGCCTTGGCCAATTTCGGGGGTGAAAGATTCCCATCGAAGTTGGTGTTTGGAGAGGACACTCATGTCTTTCATGGAACTTTAATGGAGTTTTATTCTCATGTGTAAGCTACAGGGAAGCTCATGGTTCCTTCTATTGCAACACTTTCTCTCAACCATTTCCAATTTTTATTGCATATTCTTGCTAAAGGAGGGATTGCGCTTTGGGTGAGATATCGATCTCTTTGGGGAAGATTATAATTCCCATTATCTTATTTTCTGATTTATATTCTATGTATTTAACCTTCATAATACTCTTAGGTCTAAATAACCAAAAGAATTCATGTAAAAATGTTGAACAATGAACAAATAGTGCCATTTCCCCACTATCTTGTTGTGAACCATTGTAATGTTGATGATTTCGGATTGGGAGAGACTTTAATTGTCCATTTCTGATTATAATAAGTTAAATATTATTTTTTCTTCATTATCATAAATTTTCAAGTCGAATTACCCAATATTTGTATGTCAAATTGATTTTTAATAAGGAAACAATGACCATTTCCACTCTATTTTGATATATGCCATGGTAATGCTGATTATTTCGAATGGAGGAATGGCTCTCTTATAAATGTATGATGGATGGACTATAATTAATGTGTATTACAAGTTTCATGTTCAGTACTTAAGCATTGGAATCCATTTTACTCATTTTTATTGCATTGGGAGAATATTTGGTGCATTTTCCCCAAGGGTCGAAATTGTGATTTGGGAGCTGTTTTGGAAGAATCGTAATAGCCGATATAAACTGAACCATTATGCGTATGAGAATTTAAAATTTTCCCTTACACATCCCCTTCCTTTTTTAAGAAATTTGAGTGAATTTGGGACCATTTTAGAATCCAGTAATTACGACATCCCCTTACACATCCCCTTCCGGTAATTACCCAGGGGGAATTGGAGCCCCAATTTGCTAGTTAAGACTCCTACTTTGAACAGAATATTAAACAAGTTTGAATAAGTAATTGGGTGGTCATAAAAAATCCCTAAACATCATATTTAAGTTATAATATCAGCCATGTAACTTCTGAGAAAATTTGGGAACATTTGGTTCAATTTGGAGGTCTAGACATCAAAACTAGTTAAGGTCAAAATTGAGGAAAAAAATGAAAAAATTGGTCATTTAAAAAAAATTCAAAAAGGGACATTACAGTGTTATCACATCATGATCTTGGCACTTGATGTGGTCTTATATTTATGAGTATAATAATTCAGGGGCCACCATTATATATTTAAACCCAAAAGTGTTTTTGTTGAAAAGGAAAGTATGACTAGGGATGAAAAGGGAACCTCATATGATGGTGAGGAGCATATAAAATTCATGGAACCTATCGTTGAAGACATGACCAAGAATATTATGAAAGGATTTGAATTTTTGGCTATACAAGGTTGTATAATATATTGATTTTAAGAAAACCAAGGGGGAAAATGTATCAACTTGCTTAAATGAGCAAAAGGAGGAGACCCATGAACCACCTAGTTCTGAAATAGGTGAAGTAGAAGAAGTAGTACATGAAGAGGATCGAAATTCACTCCCAAGTAAATCTGAAAAATATGAATAGACATCACATGAGTATGAATAATTTTATATTTAAAATACTGAAGATCATTTCTAGACACATTCTACCTTGGAAATGAAACAAAGAACATCTACTGATGGATGCTTGAACTATGAAGGAGTACCTACTGATGGGTGCTCACAACTCTATGTTGGTGACTTAGAGATCAGATTTCAAAATGTTGTTGCAGGCCAAATTTCTAGTAAACATGAAAATGAAGACCTTGTAGCAGTTGAAGAAGAAACAAGATCAACTTCCCCATCACCCCTTGAGCTTCATGAAGTTGGTCCAAGCAAGAAGGAAGAAGATGAGGAGGTTCATTTGCAAGAGCCTCATTTTCTTGAAGGGTCCTTAAAGATGAATGAAAATAATATCCAAGATTCCCTTAGCATACTCCATGACACTCAAGCATTAGTCTAGTCAAATTCTTGTTGGAGAGCTACTTCATTGGAGGAAACATCCTTCCTTGAAGACATGGAGAAGATTCAAAGAGCAATGTGCCACATCAAAGGTAATTTCATGTCTTTCCTTTTTAATAGAAACCATTTCTTTGAGATTAATGAATTTTTACATGATGCATACTTGAAATGAGGATAATCATAAGCTCACCATTCAAAATGAGCAACTTCTTGAAAAGTTGCAAGATACTTGTTTTTCCTCCTATGTTTATGGTTGTCAAATGGTAGATTGTTTGTAGGTTTCTCATGACATGGTGGATCATGAAAAATGTAGAAATTTGAATGTGCTTGATGTGTTTGAAGATGAACTTGAAGAGATCCAAACACTTGATGTGGTGGAAGAGGAACTTGATTTGTCTCTTGATGAAGGTTATGCAATTTTTAAAGAAGAGCATGATTCCTCTACATTGGAACCAACCTATGACAAAGGTTTCACACTTTTGAAGGATCTGCATGATACTACCCATATGGATCCTTACCATGATGAAACTTCTGCACTTTTTTATCATTTGGGTGAGTTAGTTCATTCTCCTACATCGTACAATTCCATGTTTTGCAGCATTAGTCTCAATGAAGTATGGGTGAAAGGGTTCTTTTTTATGGTGCCACATGAGTAGTATGGAACTCCTAGATTTAATTTTTATGATGACCATGTTGGAGAACATTCTTATTCACATTTGCAGCAACATCCTTTGCTACTTTATGATGATCCACATCTTCATGGATTCACCTATGATATGCATTTGAGTCACTTGAAGACTCATGGTTTCTCTTGCTCAACACTTGGTTCATTTGATGTTGGAGGCAATTCATCCAACGCTAGGGTGAATAGATTTATGAATGGACAGCATTTTTGTTGCCAACCACATACTTTGTTATATCTTTATGATTCTATAATTCATGGATGTATGGGTGATACTTCTCTGAGTCATTTGAAGTCTCCTTGTTTTTTTTGCCCATTATTTGGTTCAGATTTTTGTGGAGGTTCTTCATTCACTCCTTGGATGAAAGAACACATGGATGATTATGTTGATGCACATTATATATCTTTGGAGCAGCATTATGGGACATGGGATCCTCACCTATGTCATTGGAGCAGATTTGATTGGTCAATTAAAGCTTGTATGCACTTGGAAAATGGTGGTCTACTTACTTGGAGGTATAAGCACTTTCGGGATTTTTTGATGAGGCAACTCCTTGATGTACATATTTATTATGTTGTTATGTACTTTGATGATGTATATTATGTACTCATGGTGTTTGGAAGAATGCATACAAGAAAATGGGATCTAGGAATCCTCTTTCCTCATGGTATGGGTTGGAGAGCACTCTTAATTGTTGGAGTGCAATACAAGCAATGGGACCCTAGGATATTTTTTTAGTCCCATTGATTTCAAAATTTTTGGGAAACAAGAAGTATGGGAGATGGATTCCCAAATTAATAAAGTGATTTTAATAAGGTTAGTGTAGTAGAAAGAATGGTAGTTCCCCTATCAAATATTCATGGAATATAAAAGACTCAAAGTTGGGAAAATCAGTGGCAACTTCAAATAATCATACAGAAAGCAGGTTCTTCAACAGCCATGTTTGAAATTGCTTGAGGAAAAGAAATATTGGGAAGGGAGGATTTGTCATGTCCCAATTTTTGCATTGGGTCAAAATAGCCTAATCACAATTTTCATATTCATTAAAGTTTTTCAAATTGATGCTAAGGGTCAAATAATTGCCCAGGATGAAAATTACTAGTTTCCTAGGTTGGGGGTGGAAGCTTTGGGATTGCACTTTGGGTGAGATATTGATGTATTTGGGGAAGATTATAATGCCCATTATATTATGTTATGATTTATATTATATTTATTTCACATTCATAAGACTCTCAGGTTGAAATACCCAAAATAATTCATGTAAAAATGTTGAACAATGATGAAATAGTGTCATTTCTCCACTATCTTGTTGTGAACCATTGTAATGCTGATGATTTAGAAATGGAAGAGAATTTCATTGTATATTTATGATTGTAATAAGTTAAATATGATATTTTATTCATTCTCATAAATTTTATAGTCTAAATACCCAAGAGTTGTATGTCAAATTGATTTTTAATGAGCAAACAATGACCATTTCCACTCTATTTTTATATATGTCATGGTAATGTTGATTATTTCGAATGGAGGAATGCATATTTGATAAATTTATTATGGATGGACTATTTTTAATGTGTATTACAAGTTTCATGTTCATTAATTAAGCATTGGAAGCCATTTTACTCATTTTTATTGCATTGGGAGAAGATTTGGTGCATTTTCCCCAAGGGTCGAAATTGTGATTTGGGAGCTATTTTGGAAAGAGTCATAACAGCCTGTATAAGATGAAACATGATGCATATGAGAATTTAAATTTTTTCCTTACACAACCCCTGCCTCTTTTAATAAATTTGAGTGACTTTTGGACCATTTGAGAAGCCCTTTCCAAAAATTACCCAGGGGGAATTGGAGCCCCAATTTGCTAGTAAAGACTCATACTTTGAGCAAAACATTAAAAAAGTTTACAAAAGTAATTGGGTGTTCATAAAACATCCATGAAAATAATATTTAATTTATAATATCATTCATGTACCTTCTGATAAAATTTGGGAGCATTTGGGTCAATTTGGAGGTCTAGACATCAAAACTAGTTCAGGTCGAAATTGGGGAAAAAAGTGAAAAAATTGGTCATTTAAAAAAAATTCAAAAAGGGAAATTACAATGGGATACCCAGTTAAAGTTCATAGGAGGGATATCCTCTGTCACCCTTGTCCCTTGCTCTAAAGTATTTTCCTCCCCTAAGCGAACCCTCTCGCTAGTACAGCGTCAATAGCCTCTCCTGCTATGCATGCACCATATGGGGGACATTATACACATAAAAAAGGGTTCACAAGGTGAAATAAATCCTACCAAATAACTGAAGCCAACAATTGTGATAACGTAGAAAAAACCACATGACACCCATTCCAGGAGCACGAGCACTTATACAGTTTTGAGTCGACGTTGGAGGTCTAAATGCCATTAAATTTTAATGACCGAACCCCTGCTCCAGACTTTCCATGGTACACACACTTATTCCTTCATACTCACTTATCTTAATCATATCATCCCTTACCCATGTGCCACATGATTTAATTCCGTAGAGATCCAGGAGCTGCTTCAGCTTCGTCCTTTCCCACACTCTATACCCTACACAGACATAATTTATTTAGTTAATACTTATATCCTTCCTCATCTGGGCATTAATACATTGTGCTTGAAACAAGCCTTGACGAGACTATTGTGCCATCATTTGAGGTATACGGGGCACATTAACTCTGAACCCAGCTCCTTGCCTCGTGTTGCAATCACCATCCGTCCTATCCTCTACACCTCCAATTGTCATAATGATTCTCCCTAGCTGTAAGGTGGTGAGGGTTGACGAGTCAAGTGTGGTAGAATCCCCCTTCCCATTTTTATGCCTCATGGAATCCGTACCGGTTGGCATTTCCCCTCTGTCCATCGGGTCTCTTTCCAGAAGGCCTATGTTGGTTGCAGCAAGTGCCATACATCATTGTTGCATTATATGGTCACAGGTATCCACCAACGAGACTGCATGAAAGGGGACCTGCGCTCCCACCCCTTTGTTTTCCATCACATCAGCCACCTTATTCTCTTATCTTTGAACGTGCATGAACTGGATGGCCGAGGTGGTGGCCAACAAACATTGAAGCTCAATCAACTTTCTCTCCCACGTCCAATTCTGAGAGACTTTGGAAATGGCCAATCCCCATTGTATCTACCCCGCCATGGTGATAATGAGCATGGAGTCCCCTTCCACCGGCAGTGGTGTCCATGACTGTTGCAGTTCCCACCTCAAGCCGCTAACCAGGCCTTCCAATTCTGCTACATTATTCGTGGTTTCTCCAAGGTCTCCCCAGAAGACACTGAGCACATTACCTTCAATATTGCGAATGACCCCACCATATCTAGCCGGGCTAGGATTCCCTTTCTCCACCCCATAAAAGTCGAGTTTGAAGGTACCCATCATTAGGCAATGCTAGGAGTCAGGAATTTGTGAGGGAATAACAAGAGCGCGTGTACTGCCAATGCTCACAGGTAAACTAAAAATACCCCAGTCATTTAATATTTTCCTTTATGCATTATTCACTTTGATTGCTTCGAATTGCCATTGAATGAGAGTGAGTGTTTCCTTTAAGTGAAGTTCAATTAGCTGTCAAAATTCCTCCGTTGTCTTGTTCTTTTCCTCAAAAATTTGTATGTTCCTCTCCTTCCATACTTCCCACACCACAAATCCTGGGAATAATTCCCACATTTTGTTGAGAAGCTTGCTTTTAAAGACCTGATATGGCCACGTAGCCAGGGTAAGATCTGGGCGTCCCCTAACCCTAGTTATTTTTCTGAACTTCTCATCTCCCATATCCTAGAGGGAGGATACCATTGTGCATCTTTCTAGTAGGTGGTCAATGGTTTCATCCTCCTTATAACAAAGACAGCATTGGGAGGGACCGGTCATACCTCTTTTCAGAATATTTTCCCAAGTTAGGATACATTGACATAGTAACAACCAGCTGAAAGTTTCAATTTTGGGCCAAAGGTTCCCCTTCCATACCTTGCTCCATTTTTCCTCCTTCGACATTCTATGTGTTTCTGTAAGCAGACCCACAGCCTTTGCAATACTAAAATGACCTATATTAGAATACCCCCAGTAGAATTTGTCTAGTCCGTCCACCAAGGGAATCCTGTGAGCACGTAGTTCCTCATAAAAATTGTCCAGGTTCTCTTCGGGGGCACATGATTGCCACCAGGTCTTGGGATTCCATTCCCATAATTGCATATTGTCTTGCATGGGCTCCCAAAAGTCTTGCACCCGTTCCAGATGACTGCTCTGAATGTACAAATTTAGGTCTTGTATATATTTTCTATCAACCAGGAATAGTAATTGTTGCCATGCATCCCGCAAAAAGGAGGTTGACTCACCATCTTGTACCTCCCAGTATGTCTTCCATAAACCTAATGAGATTTTGCTTAGGCCAATGCGGGGCATACTTGTGGTGCCACAACACTGCCCAAGGATACCCGGTGTGGGTGATCCACTGCCACCAGATTTTGGCCCCCATGACCCTGTTGACAATTATCGGGGAACGCAGTCCCAGACCCCCTACTTCCTTTGGTGTACACATGGTATCCCAATCAACCATGGCCCATTTCTGGTGCCCTTGAGATCCTCCCCACAGAAAGTTCCTCTGTATGTTTTAGATTTTCTTAAGTATCGATTTTGGAGAAGCCAGCACAAAGAAAAGGTAGAGGGGATTTGCTTGCAGTACCGACTTTACCAGAATGAGACGGTTTGGGAAATTGAGGGCTTTGAATGTCCATTTCTCGATCTTGCGCTTGATTTTGTCAAGAAGATCCTTCCATGAAATTTGGAGAATAGATGATTCAACCAAAGGAGCACCTAGATACTTGGATCGGAGGTGACCTTTCGTGAATTCTAGAATACAAAGAATATTCCTTCTAGTGACTTTTGGTGTATTACAAAAATAGACCTGGGATTTTTCTTTGTTGATCTCCAGCCCACTAGCTTCCAGAAAGGTGTCTAAAACCTTTTTGATACCTCTGGCTTCTTGGACCGAGGAGGGGCCCATTAACATGTTATCATCGACAAATTGTTGATGTGTTTGAGGATCCATCCCATTACTGAGGGTAAGACCCTGGATTTGGTTTTTGCATTGCATAGCTTTGAGCATTCGACCAATTCTTTCAACAATAATAATGAACAGGAAGGGTGATAAGGCCCCCCCCTACCGAATCCCCCTCGAGGCCGAGAATGGTTGTGATGGAGTTCCATTAACCAAGATCAAGAAGAAGGAAGAAGAAATAAGGCTCATTACCTATTTGATCCATTGCTCATTAAAACCAAAGGTCCTTAGTATTGCATCTAAGAAGGTCCAATTGAGCTTTTTGTATGCTTTAGATAAGTCCAGTTTAAGGAGCATACCTGGAATCTTGTTCATCTTCAGGGAATGAATCATTTCGTGAACCACAATGACCTCGTCTAGAATTTTCCTTCCTTCTACAAATCATGTTTTATCGGGGGAGATTAGTATAGGTAGGAGGGGTCTCAACTGATTTTCTATTACCTTGGTTATGATTTTGTAGATGACATTGCAAAGGGAAATTAGTCTGAATTTTCCAGGATCTTCCGTGCCCATTTATTCCAGAATCAACATAAGGAAGGTAGCATTGAAGGATTTTAGAATGCTCCCTATTATCCTTGAGTCCTCAACCAACTCCAGCAATTCATATTTCAGCCAATCCCAGCAAGAGTGAAAGAAATTCGTAGTAAACCTGTTGGGTCCAGGGGCTTTATCCGCTACCAGTTGCTTAACCGCTGCCTCCAATTCATCCATGTCAATTGGTTTCATTAACATAATGTTGTGATCGTCCATAATCACCTTAGGGATGTGGTTCAACACCTGCTCCTATGCCTCTTGATAATTGATATCAGGTTCCTCCAGGAGATCAACATAGAACCCATTCAAGGTTTGCACTAGTTCTATTTGAGTCTTAGCCTATGTACCATCTGTTCTCTTTAGACGCACCATCTGATTCCCTTGTCGGTGTTGAATGGATTCTTTGTGGAAGTATTTTGTGTTGTGCCCCCCTTCCTTTAGCCAATGATTTCTGGATTTCTATTTCCAAAGAAGCTCTTCCTGCTATTCCTTGAGGTTGAGTTCTTTTAGAAGATGTTTTTCTTGTGCCCTCAGCTGCTCGGAGAAACCCTAGGTCATGGCGGCCTGTTGGAATTCTTTCATATTATGATCTAATTGTTTTTCCTCTTGGAAAATTTTCCTAAAGGATTATGAATTCCAATGCTTAATTTTTCCTTTTAGGAACTTAAATTTCTGTATAAATTGATACATGAGTGTTCCCGTTATGGGTCTCAATTCTTGCCACCATTGTCGGAGTTTCTCTGGAAAGTCCGGATGGAGGAGCCAGAATTGCTCAAAACGGAAGGGTCTTAGAAGGTTCTCCCCTATTCTTTTCCATTCCAAGATTATCGGTCAGTGTTCATATCCTGTCGAGGGGAGTACAACAGCTGACAATTCTCCCCCTCCCATCATTACCGACTCTGAAACAAAGAAACAATCTAACTTACAATCTATACTTCTATCCCCTGCATGCTTGTTATTCCAGGTAAAGATATTATTCGATGTTCTGACGTCGACCAAATCAAGGCCCTCTATAACTTCATTGAATTGTTCGCTGCAGGGGTTTAATTTTCGGATAACCCCTTTTTTCTCTTCTAGGTTGTGAATCATATTGAAGTCCCCTCCCATGATCCAAGGACAGGGGCCAGTCACCACTCTTAGGTTAAACAATGAATCTAGGAAGGAGTTTTCTTGATTGGCTATTGACAGCCCATATACATTGGAGAGAAAGCCATGAATTCTCGTACCTACCATGTGAAAAAAGGATGAAAGAGTAAAATGAGTGGCCATGAAGCCCAAGAGGAAGACCTCCCTAGGATTACAGAGTATACATACCCCCTCAGCTTCCCCCCTAGCATCACTTGCTATGGCCTCATAGGTTGTCAAGGATTTCCTGCCTATGGGTTTGAGCTCCGCTTCCGAGCATTTAGTTTCTTGAAGTAGTAGAATAATTGTTTTTTCGATCTCAATTTTCCTTCTAAGAAGACATATCTTCAATGGGCTATTACAGCCTCGAATATTCCAAGGTGTTATCCACATCTTATAACTGTTTGAGGGAGGATTCGAGCGCTGCATCTATCATAGGGTATTGGCCTGAGGCTACCAGCTTCGCGTCAACTACTTGGATTCTCTAAACATTACTGTGTCTTCCATGTTTCTTGCCTCTTCCTTTCTTTTTCCCTTCATTCTCCTTGTGGCGCTCCGAGGTTATGCTCGATTATTTCACACCTTTAGTCTTGGTGAAAGATTTTTCCAAAAGGGAGACCTGTTGCAGCGGAATAGAATCCGATACTTTTTCTAAACAAGCTGCCTCCAGACCCTCTAAGTCAAGTTTGCCATATTCCATCTCCTCTCCCTCCTCCCCAGATATGGGGACGTCCTCCATCACCACAAGTTGTCCTGCATCTTGGGTTACTTCCCCATGGATAAGGATTTGCTTGTTGGCCTGCGTAACTAGAATCTAACCTTCCTCCAATTCCTCTTTCTCTGTTACTGGTTGCAAGACTTCAAACCGATTGTGCATTTGGGCTTTCTTATTAATCTTAGGTTCATCGCCTTTCTTGGCTGGTCATTTCTTGTTTGTTACTTTGGTAAACCCTTTCGAGTCTTTCCCACTTTGATTTGGAATGACTTCGGGTTTTTTGTTGAGAGGGTAGTTATGGAAAAGATGCCCATGCTCATGGCATCACCTACAGGGAAAATGAATCTTCTCATAGTCAACACCCTAGAACCATTACTCGTCCTCCCATGATATTTCGATCCCTTCTAGCAAATCTGGGAAATATCCATATAAAGACATATCTGGGCATACAAAGTATATCTCATCTTTTTTGTTTGCTCAAAAACTTCGACGAAAACCCCCAAGGTGTTACCTATGTCAGTGAGGATTTCTTCCTTCCAGTGTTCATAGGGTAAGGAATACAGTTGGAGCTAAGCAAGGGCGATTGTCAGGTTTTCTTTATCAGGGTTAAAACATTCTTTCGAAGGGCATAAGTATAACCCCGTGGAATGAAAAAAATATGGTCCATTATCAAATATTCGAGTGCGATCTGCCTCATTGAGAAAGATTATCATGAAAAAACATTTGGCTTCGAGTTGAAGGTCATAGTGGCCATGGGGTTTCCAGGTTATATTTATCCACCATATTAGAGGCTTCTCAACATGCCAAATCCCAACGAATTTACCAATGAGGGTGTGATCTTTCATGTACTGAATATCCTCTCGGAGTCTGTCAGAACGAATCTGCAGTTTGGGAACCATCCGAGCTTTCAGCACGCATTGCCTTGGTTTCCTAGTTTCGCCTCCTGCCTTAGTCGACTTGATGACCCTGCTCGTCCCTTCTCCTCCCGTTCCTGGTTGGAGGTCAGGACCTAGCATCAGTTCCTTTCTCATTATTCAGAACCAGGGGAGGGGCAACGCCCCCCCCCACCAGTGGCATCCCCCATGTCAACTTTGTCCTCTACTGCCCAAAGGAGATTGATCAGAAACCTTACCTCTAATAAAATCTTGCGAAAACTTTGACCTAACCTTCAAACCCTAGCTCAATGTGATTCCTCCCTCCTTTCATCAGCGTCGTTCTCCAATTCGAAAAAGTCACCATTTACATAAATTAATATAATTAAAATAAGATAAGTACTTTTTAGTTATTTATATTATATAAAAATTAAAATATAATCATAAATAAAATAGTAAAAACCATTTATTAAATAGAATAATAACCTAATAAATAATTACATAATTTAATATAATTAAAATAAGATAAATACTTTTTAGTTTTTATTATTATATAAAAAATAAAAATAAAAATAAAATTATAAATAAAATAGTAAAAACGTTAAAAACATAATAAAAAGAACTACATAAATTAATATAGTTATAATGATATAGATGTTATTTTAATTATTTTCATAAAATAAAACAAGAAAAAGTAAAAAAATAATATAAATATTTTTGTAAATTCATTAATATGATTTTTCTTACCTAAAATAATAAAAATATAAAATATAATTACCAAAACCTAGTGTAAAAAGTTAAGGTTATCATTATTATATTCACTATTTTAGCGGGTTTTTAATAACCTTTTAAGAAAACCCCTTGAAGCCAATCCGCATAAGGAGACGGGTCAGTCTGAATATGAGCATTTAAATTGTTATCATGTTGTTAAATAAACACTTTGTCAGCGTATTAGAACGCGGTGCTAATCCAACAAATCCGTATAAGCTAAAGACATATTGATAATCCGTAAAGTATTTAATATTTTTATTTTTATTTTAAATTCATTTTCTAACAAAAATAACATAAAATTAATTTTGTCAAAGTTATATCATATTTTTGATAAATAAATTTTGAATATTAAAAAAAATATAATTTTAACTGGACTAACTAATTTGAAAGTCAAACCATATTTAAACGTAAAACAATTACAATATATCCCGCTTATATGAAAATATTATCATCAATTAAAACAATTTTAATCCATTGACTTGTACATTGTGAAAATGATAACTTAAAACCTACGAGTGTATTCTCTAATTATTTTGGAGGCCTAAATCAAACCTTTCCTTTGCCAACTAAATTTGGAGTGAGTGCATCGCCAATCAAAGTTTTATGTTTTTCGTTTTAGCAAATACATAATAACTTAAACAATAGAGTCCATCATATTCGCATATCCACATGGGTTACTAAAAAACTTCACTATATAGAATAGTTACTAAGATTCAAAACAAAAAGATTAGTATTGTACTTAGTGACTACAAAAAATCTCTATTTGTAAAATCTACATAACCATCGACTGCAAGGGAACTAAGAAACTAGTTCCTTAGTGAGTAATCAAGGAATCACTCGAAGATAGAGTGGAATTATGCCAGACCTCGTAGTTAATGAGGCCATCCATCTCTCCTAGCCTAATCTTAGATAACCGGTCTACTGAAGAGTTAAGTTCACGATAAATATGCTTGAATGAGATATTCGTGAAAGAGGAGATCAACGTACGAACTTTCGATTTACAATCGTCCAAGATGAGGGAATGGAAGTCAGTGACACCACCAACCATCCGATAATAACCTGAGAATCACCAACAATGAAAATATTATCCACCCTAAGAGACTTTGAAAGATAGAGAATACCCCAAAGTGCCAGAAGGTCTGCTATAGAATTGGTCCCATGCCTAGCCTTCATCCAACCCTTAATAACAACCTGAGCATTAAGTTTTAGAACAAAGCCCACACGACACAAACCTCTCTACGCAGCACCATCGAAGAAACCTGTAGGACGGTCCATCGAATAACAAGGTTGTTGAATGAATAAAAAATTCTTCATAGGTTTGGGAGAGTGTGTTACGGAGAGAAATTCTTATGCCTTAGTGTACCACAACAGACAGCTTGACTCCAGAAATCAATCCTTTCCAATATGCAATAGAAATTAAATATCTAACACTAAAGGATCAGACCTCGTACCTTATTCCGGACGGTTGAAGTAGATCCCCATTGAGCTTTCCAACTTCAGCTTGAATTGATAAATCATTTCTTCAACAACAAGTAAACAAGACAAGCATACTATATATATTGGTGTTAGATCTATTCTAGCACATATAATCAACAATGTATAAGCATTTGAAATCATCCATGGATAAAATATTCATTCAAACATACATTATTGGACAGGAAAAGATATTTCTATTAATATAAAATCAGAGATTACAGTGGATACAACCTCTGTCGGCACGTCTACAAATCAGAGAAATTGAATCCCCCACTTGGGCCTCCACCACCTCAATCCTCCATCTCTCGATAGCAAATTCTGTTACGGAGAGAAATTCCTATGGCTTGGGGTACCACAACAGACAGCTTGACTCCAGAAATCAATCCTTTCCAATATGCAATAGAAATTAAATATCTAACACTAAAGGATCAGACCTCGTACCTTATTCCGGACGGTTGAAGTAGATCCCCGTTGAGCTTTCCAACTTCAACTTGAATTGATAAATCACTTCCTCAACAACAAGTAAACAAGACAAACATACTATATATATTGGTGTTAGATCTATTCTAGCATATATAATCAACAATGTATAAGCATTTGAAATCATCCATGGATAAAATATTCATTCAAACATGCATTATTGGACAGAAAAAGATATTTCTATTAATATAAAATCAGAGATTACAATGGATACAACCTCTGTCAGCACGTCTACGAATCGGAGAAACTGAATCCCCCACTTGGGCCTCCACCACCTCAATCCTCCATCTCTCGATAGCAAGATCACAAGCAAAATGCAAGCTTGGGAAGAACACAAAAGTGCTCTAAGAGACAAAGGGATGTAGACTCAAGCACAAGTTCCGGCAACAATGGACTATAATTTCTTTGCTCTCAATTCTCTCATATGCCTTCAATGCACCAAATAGTTCCTTATATAGCTTTTCAAAGGGGTAATGAAAGGTCAAATCCGAGCGATCTCAAGGCATATGGAAGGCCAGGAGTCAAGTGAGTCGGATCCATGTCAATGAAAACTCCAAAAGGATTTGGATTATGCACACATCTCGATGTACGAGGTTTTAGGGATCAAACCCGTGTATATATGCGATCAGGGATTTAAAAGTTGAGTGTATTAATTTTCACATGTTTTTAGGGATGGTCAAGGAAACATCAAAGGAAAAAATTGGTCCAAGGGGTCTAAGGAGTCTGCAGAGGGACAGGGGAAGGCCATACAAGTGTGATTCACCTGGAGTGGTAAAATCAGCTATAACAGATGCCCCCTAATGTGTGAGGTCAGAGGGGTCATACGATGGCCGAAATACATTAGAAGTCCATCCCAGAAGTGGAGTGATGAAGGATCCCAAATGGAAGACCAGCCACCCAATCAGCAGAGTACAATGATACAACTTTGCATATAACTGCAAATACATATAGCAGTACTGGATACATAAGAGTACAATGGCCATGAATAGGCATGATACTAGATATCACATAAGTGGTCATCGCCACATACAATACACATAGATCAGAATCTCCATGATGAAGATATACAAAGGATCATGATCTCCATAATGGCTGAAGATATATAATGGATCAAAATCTCCATAATAGCTGGAAATGTCTGACATATACTGGAATCAAGTCACGGGAGCTGAAATCTCATGAACACTGGCACGATCAAGGAGGTAGCATATAAGAGATGCCACCAATCTGGAAGGTCTTCTACACAAACCGCTACGAGTACATGTCCTATTATGTGAATAGAGGTGTCGAGGTCGAATATAGTAGTCCATCATCTGATTATCGGTCATTGATGTATACCATTAACAGACGCGAGATCACCCATCGATAATGAAAATGGGAATAAAGGTACTAGAGTGCAAACTAACAAGTGTGAATAAATGTGTTGAGGTCGAACACTTGAGAGGATCCATAGATCACGGGACATTGATGTATTCCCAAAGACTGTCGACGGCGAGAGAACTTGCCACTGATGACTGCAAGTCTCAAGGCACTCAAAAATGACTCTAGATTCCAATCCCAGAATAAATGATCTGAAGTCGATGGGATGAAATCCGCTAGGAGGAGGGCATTAAGGCATCCCCCATCATCCAACACGAGGTACTCAACAAAGCTGTATAATGTGGAAGGACTCGATCATAAAGTGCATGAACCAGTAACTGTACCGGGAATGGCCGACATGTAAAGTCAAGATAACTGAGGAATGGCCGACTCAGGTTTCAACTTCCTTTGAACAAGAGCATAACGATGAATGGTGACTAAATAAAGGCAGCATAGACTCGATATACAAATTGAGACATCTCTGCGACACAAGAGGCATTGACAGAGGCTCCATGGGGACTGTAAGCTTAACGAGTCGGTGGAGATAAACTCAGATAAACGAGTACAAATCCTAAAGTCAAACTATAAACCCAACCAATGGATGTGATATACAATGCTCTGTTCGAAGGCGACACGACTCGACAGCTACCAAAAAATAACATCTTTCCTTGTCCGGTTTTTTGGTTTTTTGATTTTTTTTTGGACTTTTTCAAATATTTAAAAAGATTGAAAAAGAATAAAACTGCTTTATAGTTACAGACTAGGAGGAGACGAGTGTCATAGTGGAAAACAAACTAGTTCCAAGCAGTGGAACATACCTATTCTTAATGCAATGATACATCTGTGGGATAGCGACACTTGGGGGAAAATCCCCTCCCGGTAAAAATAGGGAATCAAGCTGCAAAGGATATATAAAATGGCTCTGCATGGCTAGACATGAGACAAGCTCGGGCTATATGGCTGAAACTCAATGTCAGGGAAGTCGACATAAGGCTCAATAAGGCAGGCAAAGCTCATGATAATGCAATTACAACTTGACATAAGGGAGTCCCAGGGAAATGGCCAGCATAAAGTTCAAGAGGAGTATGAAGCTCTTGCTCAAGATCATGGTGGGACTAAAAGGGTCTCCTGAACCTAAGAGAGGACTCACAGCATGGGTACCAAATGCAAAGGGGAGCTAACTAGGACACCCATGTATAGGAAAGCTCTACCATTCACATAGTACCACTTCTAACAACAACATGAAGGTTCTGTGATACCATGGAATGGGTTTGTACCTAAGGTTAAAATGAAACAGTCATAAGGTCATGCAAAATGCAAGCAAATGTGAAATCCTAACCTATATGTCAGTTTAGACATGATACCTGTGATAGGCATGAACGGGTTGAAACCTCAGAGAGAGTGTACAAAAACTGGACCCTACATGACAACCATATTAGTCCAAAACAACCCAAAATAGTCAATAAAGAATCCAAACTATAGGATATAGGGAGGAATGATCATGACAACTGCACCCAAAGGAAACAATGCGGTGAACGATGGGACATAAAAATGAAAGTAAGGTGTAGACCCAATGTTCATGCATCCACTACCACCCCCATGAGGGTGACCACCAATGTAAAAACCGAGAGAAGGGAGTCAACATCCTCCACAAATGGAGTAGAGGGCAGAATGTGACCACTTCCAAATCTATGAGCATGGTAAGGGGATGTGATGCCCCCAAGTCTGACACTAGGGTTCGTACTAGGACTAAGGACGGGTGATAGGATACCAGGCATGCCGAAAATAAAAGGACCCGAACTCAAGAGAGCATAAATATACTCAAGTAACCACGATCCCAAAGGCCAACTAGCGCACAAAGAGCACACTCCTAAGAAAATATATAACCAAAATATAAGCAAACCAAGGGGAGGATATGTGAGCTCCCAAATGCAGCAGGTATGTCTCACCTAGGAGAGGCTCAAAACTCCCATACACTACAAGTGAAGGTACGTAACCAATTATAGTGGCCCTTAGCTTCAACGCATAAAGCAACTGTGCTGTCCGACCTCTACCTAGCCGGGACACCTACAGAATAACCTCTGCAAGTACCCCCTGTGACACCTAGGTAAGGTAACTAAGGTCACCCCAATATAATCAATGCTCAGGCGGACAGTCGCAGGCGGGATCGACCGTATGGGCAGGGTAGCAAAGCCCGAAACTCTCAAAAGAGCCCCCAAATACAAATACAATCCTGGAAATATCTCTGGTGCTACTCAGTTATGACTAGGGGTCATCCCAATCAATAACTTCTCACACAGCCTTGTGCTTAACTCCCTTTTGAGAGGAGGATCTTGAGAAACACTGGTTATATCAAGGAATTTCACACACTCACCTGGACAAACACATACATGTTGTTGTTTAGTGGTCTTGGAGAATTTACTCACAATGAACGATTCCAAGACCCTAAAACCTAATCTTGTTGGTGTACCCTATCAAAGAAAATACTGTAATACATTTTAAATTATGCGTTGATTTTAATGGCTGTAATTACTCAAAGGGAAATTATCGTGCAACTAACGAAGTTATGACTCAGCAGTGAAGTAAATATGCATACCATAACAAACAATGCTAAATGCAATCTTTGTCAAATGAAAAATAGGGTATGCCACTACATGAGATGCATAAATATATATTCATTTCCGAATGCCAATGCAATCCTTCCTATATGAAAGCCTAAATACAATTCTCATCCAAGCAATCCAATGCAAGTACCTCCTCAAATCCATATGCAAAAAATGCAACTTCCTTGTATTTTTCAATATAAAAGAATGAAAAATGCAATAAAAGTCATCTAAAACTCTCAGTCTCTACAGCAAGTATAAAACACAAGCCCTATAAGAAACTGAGAAAAAAAAGTGTAATGCACTAATGGCAAAACAAAAATGATAAATGACTAAAACTACTTTCAAAGAAAAATCAATGAAAAAACGGTCTCTGGTCACAAAAAAAGCATCCAACAGACAACATCAGACCCAAGGAAGACCCAACCACACTCACAACCCACCCAACAACTTCCCACAACATCAAACTCACCAAAAGGGAGGATGTACGCGACTGTTTAAAGAACAACTGCGTATATACACGACTTTTGGCCAAAAAGCTGCATGTATACGCGGATTTTGGCCAAAAACCCGTGTGTATGTGCGACTTTTGGCCAAAAATCCGCGTATGTACGTGACTTTTAGCCAAAAACCTACGTATACAGAGAAGGCAGTGGTAAAAAGCAGGCCAAGGGTCAAACCAATAAAGGGGAGTGTCCATGGATGAAGATACTATAAATTGCAACACATAAACAAGGAGAACCAAAGAGCAAGTCAAGAATATCAAGCCCATTGTGTCGATAAAAACCCCCAAATCCCAAACACAAACAAGGAACGTCCCCAGCAGAGTCGCCAATTCTGTTACAGAGAGAAATTCCTATGGCTTGGGGCACCACAACAGACAGCTTGACTCCAGAAATCAATCCTTTCCAATATGCAATAGAAATTAAATATCCAACACTAAAGGATCAGACCTCGTACCTTATTCTGGATGGTTGAAGTAGATCCCCGTTGAGCTTTCCAACTTCAGCTTGAATTGATAATCACTTCCTCAACAACAAGTAAACAAGACAAGCATACTATATATATTGGTGTTAGATCTATTCTAGCATATATGATTAACAATGTATAAGCATTTGAAATCATCCATGGATAAAATATTTATTCAAACATACATTATTGGACAGGAAAAGATATTTTTATTAATATAAAATCAGAGATTACAATGGATACAACCTCTGTCGGTACGTCTGCGAATCAGAGAAACTGAATCCCCCACTTGGGCCTCCACCACCTCAATCTTCCGTCTCTCGATAGCAAGCTCACAAGCAAAAGGAAAGCTTGGGAAGAACACAAAAGTGCTCCAAGGGACAAAGGGATGCAGACTCAAGCACAAGTTCCGGCAACAATGGACTCTAATTTCTTTGCTCTCAATTCTCTCATATGCCTTCAATGTACCAAAGAGTTCCTTCTATAGCTTTTCAAAGGGGTAATGAAAGGTCGAATCCGAGCGATCTCAAGGCATATGGAAGGCCAAGAGTCAAGTGAGTAAGATCCATGTCAAGGAAAACTCCAAAAGGATTTGGATTATGCACACATCCCGATGTATGCGGTTTTAGGGGTCAAACTTGCGTATATACGTGATTAGGGGTTTAAAAGTCGCATGTATTAATTTTCACATGGTTTTAGGGATGGTCAAGGAAACATCAAAGGACAAAAAAGGTCCAAGGGGTCTAAGGAGTCTGCAGAGGGACAGGGGAAGGCCATACAAGTTTGTTTCACCTGGAGTGGTAAAATCAGCTATAACAGAGTGCCAAGCCGAAAAAGCTCCAACAATATTTGACACCACAACCAAAGGATCAAACCTATAACCATCAAATAGAGCTCGGTTGCATGTCTTCCAACATTCCCAAATCACAAAAAGTAAAAGGTTACTCAGAAGTTTCTCAATATTAAACCAATGAAAAAGGTTGTCAGTCAACAAAACACTCTCCCAATCAAACCTGATATGATAGTGGCTGCTTAACTCCATCAAAATGAGCTTGAAAAAGGAAAAGTTGCCGAACAAATGATTCACATTTTCTGCCTTAACTTTGCACAAGGAGTATCTGTTTGGTCCATAATAACCTTTCTATTGAAGTGAATCCCATGTAAGTACCCTATAATTCAGACAGAGCCACATAAATAGTTTGATCTTCAACAGACAGGGAGCCTTCCAAAGCCATTGATTCTACTAGCACATAGTAACCTTCGAATTGGATTCGAAGATTAGATCATATGCAAATTTAGCTGTAACAATACCAACATCTTTATTTCTCGCCCAAACCAACTTGTTTGGGGAGGAAGAGATAGTAATACCTGCCTGAGATAATCCAACAATGTACCTGTACCATTCAACTCCAAGACTACCTGACAGCTGGAGGTCCTGAGCCGAGATCCACCGAGAATGGCTACTCATATTCGCCTTCTAGCTTGCTGCAAAACCAGAATTTTTTTTTTGATGTAAGAGGGGGAGGAGACTCTTGGTTAGTCTGTAGTCTGCTTCCATCCCCACGAGTACCCCACGATAGGATCTAAATCGGTTTTTGCCTAAATACCTCTTCCAACTGCCCAATATAAAGCATTGTTAATTAGAGGAAAATTGTAAAGGAAACTGGACCAAATAAAGGAGGAGTGGTTATGCTTCTTATTTCCATTCATGATCCACAAATTAGGGCTCTGACTTTGCAAATATTTGGCACAAATAACCTTTCCCCATAGGCCAAGATTAAATAGACAACACTAGAAACTAGCAGCAAGCAGAGCTAGATTAAAACTTATAAGACATTTGATCCCCCACCCCCCACAGGCCAAGGGCATAGATAGAATCTCCCATGAACATAAATGGAATTTACCACCAACAAGATTACCGGAACAGAGGAAATGAAAGAGATATTTCCTGATAGAATATAAAATAGAGCTCGAAATACGAAAAAGAGAGAACCAAAAGACTGGTATACTTAGTAAAATAGACTTTATCAGAATGAGCCTCCCCCCTAAGGATAGATATCTACCAGACCAGCCTCTAATTTTCCACACAATCTTTCAGAGAAGCCACTCCCAGTCCTTCAGAATATAAGTAGCCAGTTTGAGAAAAATAATTAGATATTTAAAGCCAACCCAAAAATCAACCATTTTATAATTGAGAACAACATCGAATGAATCTCTTCACCCTTATCCACATTAGTAAAGATAAAACAGGACTTCTCCGTACTGAATTCAATCCCGGAGGCTTCACAAAAGAGTGTAATGATAGCATGAAAAGAGTGCCACTCCTCCATCGTGCCTTTCCCAAATAGAAGAAATCGTCCACAAAGATAAGATGAGTACGGTTAATAGTCCCAGCAAAACACACCCCAACAATTGTTTTGGACTGCTTTGCCTTCCTCAAAAGAAGACTAAGCTCGTCAATGGAAAAGATGAAAAGGCAGGGAGACAAGGGACATCCCTATATAATGCCTCTGCATCCAGAGAAAAAAGGAAAAGGAGAATCAGTAATTAAAATCCCAAATCTGACAGAAGTAACACAACCCATAATCATAGAACGTATGTCATAGGATAATCCAACTTGGATAAGAAAAACTCTGAGGAAATACTAATCCAAGTGATCATAGGATTTGACAACATCTAACTTAAGGATGAAGGCCTCTTCTTATCCAGCTTCAAAGAGTGGAGACATTCCTGAGTAATACCAGTGACAACATTCTGCAAATGTCGGTTAGGTAAGAAACCAACCTGGTTCTTTGATATGAACTTGTCAAAAGAAGGTTTCAAATGAACAACAATGATTTCCGAGATGATCTTATACATAAGATAACTGAGAGAAATCAGACATAAATCATTAAAGGCTTCGGCTTGTCCTTTTTCCTGGATCAAGGTAATAAACGTAGAGTTCAAACAGCTAGGAACCACACCTATCCTTCGAGTTTCATCAATATCCTCAGTAGTTTCATGACCCAGCAAATCAAAAAAATGAAGATAGAATTCGACCTTCCACCCATCTGGTCCAGGGATTTTATCCTTGGGAAAATGGATTAAATTTTGTTTGACCTCCTCCAAGGATACCCAAGCACCAATCTTAACACAATCATCTTCCCCAAACAAGCTAGGAAAACATTCTACCACTTTTAACTGATTTAGGAGACCTTGAAAATAATCAGTCGCCAGAGATTTAAGCCTTGTATTCCTAGAAACCAATTCCCTTTGAGAATTATTAATATCCCAAACAACATTATTCAATTTTCGCAAAGTCACAAATCAGTGAAAGAATTTAGTATTGTTATCTCCAACGACCAACCACACAACCCGACTCTTCTGCCTCAAGGTCTCCTCCTTGATTCTCAATAAATTCCTTCTCCGGTTTTCCAATGCAATAAGATGATCCTTTCTCTCCTTGGAGAAAATGGAAACAACAAAAACCTCTGATAGGATATTAAATTCGAACTGAATCCTTCCCAACTCTTCATCATTACGCTTCTTCCTTTCTCTTTCTCAACTTTTGACTTCCATTTTAAGTAAGTTCAAATTAGAAACCAGATTACGAACCAAATATATCCCAGGCCCCTTGTCCAACTTATCCCAACGATCACGAACAAAGGTACAAAAATCAAAATCTTCAAGCCAAACAAGATTAAATTTGAAACGAAAGTTCCTTGTCACAGCCAAAGTCCAACTAAAGACAAATATCCTTATGATTAGAAAAACCTGTAGCATGAGCCCAGGTCCTATATATGCAAATATCCTCTATTAAGGCCCCTACCATCAGGAACCTGTCCAACCATTTTGCAACACCCCAAGGACCACAACATCCATTCGACCAAGTCGGGACCAAAGTGCAAGGATGATATCTATGAGCTTTGTTGCGTTAAACCAATTCAGGAAGTAGTCTGATAATGGATCTTGGATTTTACCTCTGCCCCATACTTCATCTAAATGAAAGGTATGATTAAGTTCCCCATCCAAAATCAGAGCATCATCATTTAGTAAACTCGTTTGGATGACCACGTCCCAAAAACCACAACGGTTCTGATAAGGGGCATAAACATTGAGAAAAGAAATAGGAGAGTCACGACCCTTAATCTTTCCTTCAACCATAATCCTGACATAGGTAACAAAATCCTTTAAATTCTCCACATACGGGTCTTAATCAACTAGAGTGCCTCCCGAAAGACCTGAGGCATCCAATGCACATCCACCCCAGGTCAATTTGAGCTAAAGAAAAATAACCTGAGTAGAATTCGCAGAGATCATAATTTCTTGAAGAAGTAAAATCCCATTATTTAATATACCCAACAATTATTTCAGGGCAACTCGCTTAGGGCCACTGCCAAAACCTTGAATATTAATGGATACCACATTCATGAGGTAACCTCTCCAGGGGCTGAATCATCTCTAAGAGCCCAAAAATATTGATTTTGATCCTCCTTAGAAAGGCGAGGTAAACCTTTATCAAATAGTGGCGAAACCCTGGGGTTTTCCTAACAGCTAGTCTCAGCCCCAACTTTACCCACTCCCCCTACCTGCTTTGACTTTCTAGGCTTTCTAATCTTACGCAAGGTAACATTAGGGTTATGTATGGCGAAAATGGGGAGAACATCAGGATCATCGGCTACCAAGGAGAAGGTTTTGAGGGGAAGCTTACTACCAGGAAGGGTTGTCGAGAGATCCTGCAGAGGGGATGAGGAAATAGTAACACCCAAATGGATGGAACCCTTGGAAAGAAGTAAATGGAAATCATCAAGATGGAAGGTCGGGCTCGAGGGTTCCACTGGATCCTTGATATGCTCAAGTCCCACTAAAGGGGCTACAGTATCAAACTCCTTCACCAGTGACTAAAAGACCTCTATATTGATGGCTCCACCCCCCTTCATCGAAACACATTAGACAAGAGCCTCCACTACCCCCGAACCAGCCAAAGGCAGAAGAGGAGCAGTGACAGAATTTCGCAAATCATCAACCGAAAGAAATTTAACAATAGTAGGGAGGTTATCAATGAACTTACCAACAAAGGATTTTGTCGATGTTAGATCTGGAGGAATAGGAAAGCTTACATCCGTCACGACGTACTCAAACCCTCTAAGATCAACCACCTGCGGCTCTGGAGGCATATCCTTCAAAAAACCCGAGGAACAATATGCCTTCTGATGACCAATCCTTTTGCACTTGTAACACCTGAACAAGACTCTCCAATAGTCAAGTTGTTGAATAAAGGATCCTCCCTCCCACACCACCTCAATATCAGACGGAAGCCCCCCTGCGATATCCATATCAACCAAAACCTGCAGGGCCATCCACTCAACCCCCGACAGAGGAGAAGCCTCCATCATAATAAAAGAACTGACAGAGTTAGCAATGCTCCCAAAATATTTAATGTTCCAACAGAAGATCGAAAGGTCAGGCATGATAACCGAAAGGTGGCTTCTAGGAAGTGAATATTTCCACGGGTCTAAATCAAGTTTCCAGTGAGCCAGAACTAGTGAACCCCAACCAATAACCCAATAGCACTGCTCTATAGTCCGATGATCCTCCATTGGCATGAAGTGAAAAAACACCCAACCATTCGCCAACGTCATCACGTAGGGGATGTTAGAGATAAAAGGCTAGCACTTAAACCTAATCTATGAAATAATTTCCACTCGAGTCAAGCGCAAGAACTCGAACTTGTCGACAAGGGCCCTCTCGGCGAGATGAGAGACCATATCGCATGTAATGTCCCAACCCAACACGCAAAGAGGCCTCCCCTTCTTAAGGTTCTCGAAGCGGATATGACCTTTGTTTGACTTAACAACAAACGAGGCAATAACACCAACCCGAGGGTTCCTAAGGCTAGAAGTAGGTCCTGACCCTTCAACACATCCCTTAGTACCCACCTCTAAAAATTCAAGGTGATTTCTTGCGCTAGATTGACAGAAGGGTTTAATCCCAGAAGCAATGCCCTTGATTTTTTAAGGTGATGGGGTTTTCGAGGAAATCCACAACTAACCATCAGACCGACAGCCAGACGCAAATTCAAAATCCCATAGAGAAAAAGAAGACATACCGAAACCTTGAGTCCCAACTTCCCCAAACAATGGATAAAAAATAAACAGTCAGGAAACCCCAAAAAACCCAAGATAAACGATGAAAACATGTGCCAGAAGAGACAAAAATAGCTTAATTCCCACTTGTTTAACCTGGTTGTTACTAGACCGAGCAAAAATAAGAGCTGGACTCCAGGGCTTAAAACTCCAGGGTAGAATAAAACCCCAAATAAGTTTTGAAGTAAGGGTATCACAAACTTACAAATTTCAATTATAATAATAATAAATTCATTTTTATTCTTTTATTCGATTAAATATTGTAACAAGCAATAGAGGAAATTTGGATGAAAAATGATAAAAAAATGCCATGTAGACAATTTTTTATACTATTTCACTTTTATCGAAACTTCCTAGGGTTATTTCACTTTTTCAAAGCTACCTTAAGTATATATCTTATATTAAAATCAATTTATGAGTACCATGTTTTATGTAGTGTTTTCACCCAAAATAAGGAAAACATAAGAAATACACACTTCCATCTTAAAAGTTATTTGACCCAACTTTTCATGGGGTATAATATTATTAGAATGTATTAATTATAATATAGATTATTATATATTAGTTATAATATTAATTACTATGGGTATATTAGTTATGACATTAGTTAAAAGTGATTGAACCCAACTTTTGATGGTTATTATGAAATATTAATTATAACATAATATTATTATATATTAGATAATATTAATTAACATTACTATTAAATAGTATATATTGGTTATGTATTGCTTAAAAGATGGATGGGTATATTAGTTATGATATTATTTACTATTATATATTAATTACATATTATATATTAGTTAAAAGTTATTGAACCCAACTTTTCGTGGTTATTATAAAATATTAATTATAATATAATATTATAATATATTAATTATGATTACTCTTTATTTACATCGGAAGCGTTTTCAATGGAGACATGGTCTCAAAATATCCCTCGTCCCCCTAGCAAATAGAATCTCTCCGATTCACTTTAGTGCTAACAAACTGGAAAATAAGCGATGGATTTTGGGGCACAAATTTTGGGGTTTGGAAGGGACGAATTCAGACTTATTGCGCCCTTGGAAATTTTAACGGAAGGTCCCTCGATCACTGCCAAATTTAGCGGCCTTATCGATGATCCACTGCAAAACGTTCTCCAGCCCTGAACCCTGTTGCGCCCCTCCAGAGGTGAGAAAATTTTGCTTCCTTCAACTGCATTTTTCATAGCTAAACCTCCTAAGCAATATAAGATGACTGACCCAAATTTGGAGTGCGAAACCAATGGCTTACTTCAAGAGATGTGATATAGAATGACTTTCTTCCTGCAATAGCCTACATTTTCTCTCCGATTCTTTTTCTTCTTCCTGCAAATCGTACCAGATCAGAGGGGAGGAATATGACGTTCAGATTGCTAACTCAGGGAGGAGTGGTAATGGAGGTAAAGGATTCAAAAGTTGAACGAGAATTTCAATTAGATTTAATTTCATCAAACTACAATATTGAAGCGATTGTATGTATTGTATGGTGTATATATTAATTATGGTTACGAGCAACGAGCCGAAAACGACGTTGAAAACCTTACTTCAATGGACGTGTGTTAAGTTTACCATCAATTGACGGAAAACGGTCTGCAACGAATACCATTTCATGGATGGAATTTATCTGTACATAATGATGTGAAATACCAAAATACAAAAAAAATTAAAATTCCTTGTCTCACAATGCGTTGAATGAAAGCATCATGACGGAGTTAAAAAAACATTTCCAAATTCCCGATTAGCTACCACTTCAGAAGCCCAAAAGCTGGTATTTTCAGCATTAAAACCCACCCCAGTTGAAGGCAGAAAGTACTTACAGGCTGCAGATCCTCACGTTTGAGTCAAATCTCCACGCCCGTCTTCACAGAAAGCTTGGGCGCGTACTGTAAAGGCGACTCAATTGTCACCTCATAAACTCTAGATGAAACAATTCTTGTCAAATATGAGGCATTATCTCCATCAGACAAACACAATGGACCAGGCGATGTCTTCTTTTAAAATGGTCCCCAAAAACCCTTCCTCGTACTGCAATGAATCCGAGGAAACCCTCATCAGCGGCGGCGCCATTGTTTCATGAGCAACTTCCAAGCCCCTGTACCTGTTCAACTCTGATATGTTGGAAGTCTCCTCTGAGATTTTCGTCGCTTTCAGTCCGCAAACGATGGTATTAATCACCGCTTTCGAGCTTTGATGAAATAATGCATGACCCGTTGTTGACAGGGTACTATATTTTTTTCCATTCAATGCATATGCATGGCTGGAGGTGCGGAAGTTGTAATGGCATCTAAATGTTGTATCGTTTGCAGTACATTTGAAGTTGAAGATGGCAATGTGAGAGTGTTTCTTCCGAGAGCTTCCATGGTTGATGAAGCAACTCTTATAAGTTAGGTGGAAATGACGGGGATTTCAGGGACCTGATTCAAACAGCTTCAAAAGCATTTGTATCCTCCCTTGTTCACTCCCTCCGAGACAACCAGCTTGGGAATTAGGTATATACATAGAGAGAGAAAGGTCTTAGTCATATCTGACAGGTCTCGCCCATCAAGTAGAGAATGTAATCTATGTGCATGCAAAACAACGTTTCCATAAAAAATGTTTGTCAATGTTTGTCACAAGTACGTCAATCATGCATGCAAACCAAGTGTTTCAATCTGTACTGTTTTTCAATGTTTTTCAAGTGAAAAATATATTACATGCCATAGGATATTTAATGTGTTGGCAGCAGTATTGCCAGCCATACGATCTAGTGGAAGTTGAGATCATATGGCTGGCAATGCTGCCGCCAGCGCATTAAAAATAGTATACTAGCATGTACTATATTGTTCGCCTTTAGATAAGGGGCTACTGATGTGGACTCAGCTTGAAGAGTAGTAATGTCCAATCAGATTCTAAGAAGTCTCTGTTCTTTTTTCTACGTTTTTTAACTATAATACAGTTTGGGTTACATCAATTTTTAATAAGGTAAGGTTGGATTTTTAACTGTCTTTATTAAGCTATTTTAGTAAAATTATTTTTCCAGCCTAAATGCAACCTAGAGTCTATACTACAAGTTAATGAGCCTTGCATACCATGATCAAAAGCGAGGAGCTGCTGATTTATTAGGTTCCAAAGTGTTGGCAATTTTTTTCACGAGATCAAATATGATGGATATTAAAAAGCTAAAGATTCCAAGAAATTGGTTAATATTGAGTATGATCGATATTTTTATATTTTTTAATATTTTGATGGGGTTTGACGAGGGAACACGCGACAAAGTGGGGAAGTGGTTAGTTAAAAATTGTACAAAAGACTTTTAACATTATAAATAAATTGTTTTCTATGAAAAAAAGGACATAAACAGACTTGAATTAATTAACACTATAATATTGAAATTGGTAAACTCAAATAAAATTAGTTAAAATTGGATGAATATTCAACACAATATTAGATATAGTAAAGTTAATTAAATGTTTAAATATATTTATGTTGATAAATGCTTTTATTTGAGATTTGGAGTGGATTATGGCCTATGCTTTTTCATCCATCGAGGATGAGACAAGTATATTGTTGAGATTGATTTTATGGCATTTATTCAAAATTCGAAATGAACAATTATAATATATATGTATATAGATAGATATAGATATATATACATATACATATGTATACATATAAATATGTATACATATATGTATGTATATATATATGCATATCTATCTATCTATCTATAATTGGTTGCTGATGAATGGATAACTGGTAGCATGGATAACTCATAACTTGGATAACTCATAGTTGGTGAATGGATAACCAACACTTCGTGGTAGATAACTAGAAGAAGAATGTGAGATAAAACAAAGAATATAAAAAATAATTGATAGTTGATACATAGATATCAGGTAGAATGTCGGTGCTAACATGTCTTCCATTTCATCGCTATCTCTCAAACATTTGCTTCCTATCTACGTGATCCGACCACAAACTATATGGATATACTAATTATAAATTTAAATATGGGTGTGCTAATTATAATTTTAAGTTTTAAGATTCACTCAATGTAGTATGTAATGAAATATATTTAATAATTAGAACAGTATGTTAATGGTAAGTTATTAAATTTACTCAATGTCACTTTAATTATTAAGAGTTCAATATTGTTCATTAAAATTTAATGGTTAATATAAGAGTGAAATTTTAAAATTTAATGGTTAACATAAGAGTGGACTTTTAACTAGAAAAGAGAATATTCAGTCATTTAACTTTTCAGAAATATTAATATAAAATAATACTCACTAATTTAACTTTCTTTACATCAATTCTTAATATAAAAGTAACTAGCATTTGCACCAAGAGGTGCAAAGGAACGCCCAAAGGGTAAAAAGATTGAAAGTGAAAACTAAGTTTAAGATAATAAGAATTTGTTTAATTTTAATATTAACAAAAATATATTTCATGTAAAGAATATTATAATGCAAAAGAGAAAAATGCATTTACTAATAAGAATAAAGATTACTGAAAAAGTTAGCATATATAGATAATGTAGCTTTTCATAAGATAGGTATTACAATAGATGTTTAGAATATTTTGAATTTAGCAGTAAGAGTTATATCATTGTCTTGTGAAAGGGCTACAATCCTTTCCCTTTGACTAATTCCCATTCCCATGTTTTTTTTAATCCTCTATTGATGAAATTTCTTGCAGTTGACATGTAGAAGCTACAAAAAAAGAGATAATAATCAAATAAAACATTTTTGACAAAATAGATATGAAATGCATGTTGAAAATGCAAGAATAAAGGTTACTGCAAAAATGTATATGCAGAAAGGTAATTGTGGAAAAGTAATTGCGGAAAGGTAATTGCAGAAAAGTAATTGCGGAAAGGTAAATGAGGAAAAGTAATTGTGGAAAGGTTGCATTCATTCCTTTGACAGAGATTAGATGATCCAGATTAAAGGAGAAAGATGAATTGACAATGGGGAAAGAATTCACGAACTAAATCTACTCGGGAGATAAGAGATCCACAAAGTTAAACTGTAGTTCTGCAGTGATAGCAGACTGACAAATGAGATCAAAGTCGCAAGAGATTGACGATGGGTAAAGAATTCATGAAGTGAATCTGCAAGGTAGATAAGAGACCCACAAAGTTAAGGTTTAGTTCCGCACTAATAGTAGATCGACAGATGAGATCAAAGTCGCGACAGATGGAGGATGGGGAAATAATTCACGAAGTAAATCTTCACATGAAATAAGAGATCTACAAAGTTTCGCACTCATAATAGATCAATGAATGAGATCAAATCCGCAAGAGATCAATGACTCATAACAGTTGCGGAAAGGTTCAGAAATATGAACGCGGAAAGGTTCGTTGCAGAGATTTTGTTGCGGAAAGGATGTTGCGAAAAATACAATTGTGGAAGGACGTGACTGATAAATTTAAACAGAGTTAAAAATAATAAACAGAGAAGTAACAAAACATGATTGGTGAAGAGGCATGTGTTATGAAGGGATGAGTTTGATGAACAGTCATGACTCCATATCGAAAGGGAACAGCTGTGAAACTACAAAGTGAAGAGATACGATGGTAAAGAAAGATGAATGAAAAAAAAAGCCAAGAAAAAAAGACTATATCTATTTGTATAAAACAACAAAAAACTATGCTTCTTTTAAAACAAAAAATTTAAATATTGTCAATCGTGTTACAAGTCAATGTTTGTTTGGTCCTATGACCATTTCCAAAAGGTATACAGATTATCCTTGAGTCATTGGTACACATTTAAGTTTATGTACAAGGGCTGGAATGAAAAGATACTCTTGGATACTTGTTATAAGTGACACTTGAACCATGGTAAGGAACATACTCTAATCTCATTAAACTCTTCATGTCACATCCCCAACCCTTACTTGATGGAGAGGACACGCCAACATCTATGAACTCGGGTTGTCTAAGCCCCCATGAACATAATACATATATAAAATGCATTGAACTTAAAAAGCATATAAATACACAGATGCATAATAAAATGTACATGATATATACAACGCAAGCAAATCATTCATTCAACACATTCATGCATTCAAAATGTTCATGATAATTTCATAATAATTCATAAGAAAATACAGTTGCAGAACTTAAATAAACAAGAATAATGATCTTTGGAGAAGCTTGTACTGCAACCAGCTATGTCGCTGCAATGTTCCACCCAACCATAGACCAATGTGCTCTTTAATATCTCGGCAACACTGTCACCCCCGAGCTAGGCATGATTTTCCTCAAGGAATAAGGAACACATAGCCAAGGATACAATAAAACTCAGTCAAGCCAACATAGTTGGGTTTATCAAACTTAGACAGACAGTGGTTTACACTTGGCCAAATTCACATGAGACACAACTAAGCCAACAGATGGGTTTATTAGGCTACCAGCCAAGCCATCCTTTTAGTTGGGTTTATCAGGCTACCAAGGAGGTGGAAAGACTGACTGCTAAGCTAGTGAGCTCAACCCTAGAGCTATGAACGGCCACACTGAATCTAGCCTGATTTCTAAACAATTACACACCCAACACAAGGAAGCATCCCTTCTCTGCTACACAGTCCCTCAAGCCATGCCTTCCCTTCTAGTGTTATTCAGGGCATGCAAAGAAGAAAACCAACCTTCTAGATTGGCTTGTGAGGTTCTTTCACACACTATGTTTATCAAGAAAGTCTAGACTCTTTTTCCATTCCTTCAATCAATTCAAATGCCAAACATGGATGCACACATAGTGATCTCAGTCCTGAGATTTATCAGAACGTAGCCGACGCCAGGGATTACATACACACACAAAAATGTATGAAATTATGAACATTTCCAGTGGCAGACCGACTACTGCAAAATACCAAAAATGAAAACATTGCTGGTCTTTCAAATCGAAGACACAAAATCGGATACAAGGAAAACAACTAGCATACTGGAGAAAATGTGAAAGAGAACAATTCCGAACAGGAAAACCAAAATTGTGAAAGGAACAAATTGTCGAACAGGGGAAATCTTGAAGGGTTCAGACTCAGAATCGTTTTTTCTTTCTTGTTGCTGTGTGAATGCCCAATTGGGTTTCCAAAATCGTTTTGTTCAACCCAAATCGTGAGGGAAGGTGAAAAGTTGCCACATGAGGGAAAAGTGGTCGTTTTTTGGTGTTTTCTTGCCCAAAAAAATTTAAAAACGTTTTTCCAGAATTGGTGCTCTGCACAATTCAAATCAAATTTATTCCCACTCTTCCAATCCCCCACTCCCTCATATTTAAAAAAAATTATGCCCCCATCTCATTTAGTTGCGTTGACATAGTTGGATGTGGGTTTTAATAAAAATTTCAATTTTAACATAATGCCCAGCTTTTTAATGTTCAGCTAGCATAAAAAAATACCATCGGCCCAACCTTAATTGCTGAAACATAAACACTAAACCAATGGTGGGGTGTTTTCCTAGCTCCGCACCATGATTATTTACATCATAATATTTAACTACAAATGGGGTCAAAATCGGGGTGTTACACTTCATGTTTTTCTTGTACCATAATTTAATAGACCTTTTATTTTGCATGCACGGGAACGCTTGGAATTTCCATACATTTTCTCACTCAAAATCCTAACATACAAGCCTTGATTCCCTTCAATTCATACAGGTAACTCTTTAGACTATTAGTCATACTCTTTTAATCAACATTTATCCTATACATTTTCCTGTGACAAAGAAAACATCCAAATGTTGGTTGAAGTTTTTCCCATGCATAACAAAACAATTGGTTTTCCTATCTGTCATTGAACTTGCATACAAAAATTAACATTGACATCAATAAACATTTGCATGTTTCATTTTCAGCTTGCATTTCGTATCTATTTTGTCAAAAACAAATTATTTCATTATTATCTTTTTTTTTGCAGCTTCTACACGTCAACTGTAACAAATTTCGTCAATAGAAGATTAAAAAAAAAACTTGGGAATTAGTTAAAGGGAAATTATTGTTTCCCTTTCACAAGACAATGATATAACTCTTACTGCTAAATTCAAAATATTCGAAACATCAATTGTAATACCTATCTTATGAAAAACTACATTAACTATATGCTAACATTTTTAATAATCTTTATTCTTATTAGTAAATGCATTTTTCTCTTTTGCAATATAATCTTCTTTGTATGAAATATATTTGTGTTAATATTAAAATTTTAAAAACAAATTTTTATTATCTTAACCTTAGTTTTCACTTTCAATATTTTTACCCTCTCAACGTTCCTTTCCAGCTTTCGGTGCAAATGCTAGTATAAATTAGTCATGTATTACCTAAAACATGGACATTATGTATTGGACAAAGTAATATAATTTGATCGAGTTAAAATTATTGTACCGAATTTGACCAAGTTAAAGTTATAGAACCGAGTAACATTATTGGACTCAGCTTTCAATATTTTTACCCTCTTGACGTTCCTTTGCAGCTCTCGGTGCAAATGCTAGTATATATTAGTCATGTATTACCTAAAACTTGGATGTGTATTGGACAAAGTAATATGATTTGACCGAGTTAAAATTATTGTACCGAATTTGACCAAGTTAAAGTTATTGAATTGAGTAACATTATTGGACTCAGTTAAAGTTATTCGACTAAGTAATATTATTATATTTTAGTTATGATATTAATTATTTTTATTATATATTATATATGGGTCAAGTATTACTTAAAATCAATTAGCATATTAATTTCATTTTCAATATTCAAGATAATTTCAGGCATCTTGGGAAGTGGGTAGACAAATTATATTATTAAAAAAATTAACCACCCCCAGTTTATGTAATAAAAATTTGTTTAAGACTTGTACAATACTTGAATTTTAAAGCAATTTCATTGGCTAATACTTGCTGACATGGAATTTGAATTAGGTTTTAAAGGTCCATTTTAAGTTGAAATTTCCTCTAATAGTATATTTTGGTCATAGCAAGAAATACTTGTCATTATGTGTAAAAAATAACTCATAAGTGACTCTTTCTTGTATTTGCAAGTTAAACTTCATACAACAATTACCTACATGTACCGACGACCCAAACACCACACCTTAAGGTGATACTTTCAAGCCTTTTTATGCTTCATTGTTTAAAAGGAAATATGCTGGGAAATATACCTAGCACTTCAAAGGGTTAAGGTACCCAATCCTTTAGTAAAAGAGGTGAAGTGTAAAGGTCCTAGTGCAAGCTATTGTTTGAGGGTTATAAGATTGGATTAAGGTAACAAATATGTGAGGGATATGGTGCTAACGACCTAGGCATAAAACTTTGTTGTTGGTTTATAAAAATGGTTTGACCCTTCTAGGAGATACAAGGTGGATTCCACACATTGTTTTGGTTTTTCCTTGGGACATTAACTCTTCCTAGATGTGAGTTGACAACGCAGCCAGTCGTTTAAGGGTGAATTAATACTTATGCCCGAAATAGATCTTGGCCATTCAACTTCCGTAATCGTTGGCAAGGATTTTTGATAGGGTTTAATACAATTTTATTTGGTTTGTACTTTTTCCATTTTGCATTTGATTTTTGGTCTGCAACTAGTTGTTGGAATGAGCTCGGCCCTTTCCTGGTTATGTCGTGCATTTTGCTCGAACTACTACATGGTTGGTTTAACATAACTTCTTGTTTATTTCTTGGGTATACTTTGAGGTTTTTAGTGGAATTAATGGTCTCTAATGGCCTTAGCCTTGCTAGTTTGTTGCAGAGAAGAACATGAAGACCAACATTTATTGGATCTTGCATGCATTCTACTAGGTATGAACAAAACTTAGTTGGGATTCCTCTTAGTTTCAAAAATTGTTGTTTTCAGGTTTAAAGTTGTAAGCAAATAATTGACTTTGGGTTTTGGATTCAAAATTGTAGGAAGAGGAGCAATAAGGGTGTCCAGGAGGAGCTGACCCCTAGCCCTCTCTAAATTCAAGATAATGTAAGGTTATAAACACTGTTATCATCATTCTTCTTACAGTTTTTCAAATATTTCGAAAATGTTTTTAACTACATTGTGGGTAATGCAAGTTATGATAACATCGATGAGAGTGGCGACAGGGTCACCTCCTCTTAGGATTGTTACTTTAAAATCCAATGGTTAGGGTAAAACCTTACTTTGTTTAAAAATTATCCAAACCAAATATTTTCTTGGAAAGTAATGACATTATTCAATTGTTGATATTGCATGTACCCTCCAGCATGGATGCGCTCGTCCTGCATCAATGGTTTGCCAACAGTCAAAATGGTAAGGGTTAAGTAGTTTAGGTTGCAAAGACTATTCGTTGGGTTATGGACCATGTAGGAAATGGGGATTTATCCACTCTTATGAAGATAAGTTGGACTGTGTAAATTAATTCCTTACGGGTCTGCAATAGCTTGCAGTAATGTATTCACAACCTCTCTTTTGAAGCATTGTTGTAAATTCTTTTCGGATGTGTATGTTGTGTTTTTTGTTGAACGATGGATGCCATCTTTATGGACTTACAACCACTCAGGTTTTGTGTGGTAGTATACTCGAATTCTCATACCCCTTTCTGATATTTGAACATTTTAACAAGACCCCTTTGGGTCTGTGCTAACTTATGGTTGAAGCTTCTCTGTTAATATGTTGACCTTCCATCAATTCGAATGTACATATCATGATTTTAATAAAACGATGGATTCCATTGTTTAATGGTCTTACTACCACGCATTAGTTGTTGGATTGTTTTTATATTTATGAAATAAATATCTATTTGTATGATTTCGATTTCGGAGACAACTCGTTTTAGACAGAGTAAAAATCCTCGGGGTTTAGTTACCCGCAATTAGAGACTGTGTGTTTGTATTTAAAGACTGTATTAAATTTTATTTAATTAGATCTTGTAAGATATGATGTTGTATTTATTCATTAGATCTATGAGCGACGGTAAAATATTGATACCGATTCTAGAACTCGATTTTGATATTAATGGGTAGCCATTTGACTTCAGTCGTAAAGTGGTTTATCGATTGATTTAATAATCAGATACGGGTTTATGGTTTTATTGTATCATTTTAATGCAAATCTCGATCTGTATTTGGATGGTTTTGGGATAGATGAGATGTTTTTCATTTTATTTTTACTCTGCGCTACTTAGAGTATTTTTGCAACTTATGGATTTGTTTCTTTGGAAAGAAGAATTTTCTCGGCTCGTACTCTGTTAAAAAAGCATCAGTCAAAGGCTCTTTTGTTTATTGTTTATATATTGGAATTGTCTTTCTGTAAATAAGTCATTCAGCATAATAGATCTAGGGAACCGGACATAGCCATAGGATCTTTGAGAGTATGATTCTAGTTTGAAATAACATTTTAAATTGATACGGTTTAAAAAGAAAAAGGCAAAGTCCAGCTCTATAAGAATCCACTGACTTCTAAGAAAATGGTTATTTGAAATAAATACATTTAAAATACTATAATAGAACCTATGCAAGCATAAATTAGAACATTTAACCACATGTATGATAGTTCTTCGTTTAGATTTCCTAATTAGGCTATCGTTACAAGCATTATTATACGAATCTCCTATTCGGGTAGGAAGCCCAAACAAAGATTTGTTATAAAATATTAAGATCATCAATCTACGAATGTTAATTAAGATCATTTTACTTCACATAATAGCATAAAATAGGGAAGATAATAGGAAAAAATGCATAGTACCATTACTGTAAAAATGTAAATACGATTCATAATTAACTTGAAATTTTACTTTAACAAGTCTAGAACATATAAGAAGTAGAATAGGGAAACTGACACCACTGCCGGGAAAACATAACTAAAACAGTCCTTCCTCCCAACCAACTCCTAGAGCATCCAAGTATCACTTGCTATAGAATTACCCAGCCTGTTTGTTGAACCACAAGGACAAAATCCAATCAATGCACCATCTCTTGCATTAACAGATCAATTCCCCATCCACTACCAGTCTCCTGCTTGCTAAATGGACATACTATTATATAGTATTTTTCCTAGGACTTTGTCATTTATGAGCCTCCTTCTCTTTAGCACTCCACAAAGAGTTTTGATTAGATTTTGGGGAGGATTCCTCTTGCATCACTTGATTTCTCACTAAGCAGCTTTCGCCACTTGTCTTTTCCCCTTGTGGGTTAGCAAACACTCTTTCAGCAACTATTTCAGTTATCATTCCTTTTAGTATTTTTTTAATTAATAAATAAGAAAAATCCATTATTTTGGCTTTCTTGTGAAAAATATTTAAAAATAAAATATTCAAAGGAATAATAATTTTCTTTAATTCGATGTGTTACATACACCTCTCCTTAGAAGATAAAACCATCCCTGGTGTTATTATTTCTATACCTTTATTCTTCCTTTATTTCATCCTGAAATAGGATCAAATATACCCCCTGCATATCACTTTCCAATTCCCAAGTGGACTCTTCTGGACTAAGGTGCTTCCATTGCACCTTGACTTGTTTGATGGTACGGTTCTGGAGTAAAAGATCTAGCTTGTCAAGAATACGCTCTGGTTCCACCTGAAACTCTCATTTGGGTTCCACCAGTATAACATTCTAGTCAATCACATGAGTAGCATCATGAACGTACTTATTCAAAATGGAAAAATGAAAAACATTATGTACTTTAATCATAGGTGGTAAGGCTAACTGGTATGCTACCGGTCCTACTTTTTCCAAATTTCAAATGGCCCGCTATACCTAGGTTGCAATTTTAAATATATTCCCAGTCTTGGGGATATTTTCTTTGGTTTTTCCTTTATGTATACATGTTCACCTACCTGGAACTCTCGAGGAGTTCTGTTCAAGTTGGGATAACTCTTTTTCTTGCCTTGGGAAGCCTTCAAATTTTGTTACTTGTTTCACTATTAGTTCCATATGTTTTAACAACTCAGGACCTAACATTAACCTTTTGACGGGACTGCTCCAAGAAATCAGAGTGTTACATTTTCATCCATACATAATTTCAAAGGGACTCATTCCTGTTGATACTTAGAAATGATTATTGTAATCAAACTCTATTAAGTGCAAGTAATCTTCCCACTTACCAGGTTTATCTATTACATGCATTCTAAGCATGCCCTCTAGAATGTGGTTTACTCTTTCAGTTTGTCCATCCATTTGAGGATTATACACAGTGATGAAATTGAACTGTGTGCCTAGTCCTTTAAACACGGATTTCCAAAAATTCCCTGTAAACTTTACATCTCTATCTGAGATTATTACCTTAGGTACACCATGTAACCTGGAAATTTATTTCATAAATATATCAGCAATGTTAACGACCTTATAAGTAGATTTTATCGGAATAAATTGATATGATTTACTTAATTTGTTCACTATGACCATGATTGAGTCGTGATGTTTAAATTTTTTAGGTGAATCTGTTATGAAATCCATGTTGATTACTTCCAACTTCCATTTCAGAATGGGTAGTGGTTGTAGTAACCCTACTCGATGTTGGTGTTCTGTTTTTACCTATTGGCATTCAATGTAGCGTGCTAAATATACTACTACCTCTTTTTCATATTAGGACAAAATAAGTCTTTCTTATCATAGTGATCATTTTCTGGTATCTAGGGTGTCTTGAATACGGTTGTTTATGTAACTCATCCATAACAGTTAATTTAATATTTGTTGAATTTGGTATATGTATATTCTATTTTTATGTAGCAATAACCCTTTTCCATTCAGACTAAGATCTGTTGTTATTTGGTTCCTTTCATTTTCTGTAGTCTTTTCTTTTAGGTTTTGATATTCTTTATCAAAATTTTTCTGCATTTAAGATTTTATTTTCTAAATATGATTCATAGCTACTGCTTGCATGTAGTAAGTTTGCATGATGACTTAAAGCATCCACAACCTTACTCTCTTTTCCTTTTATTTGATTTATTTCAAAGTCATATTCACTTAAAAATTAAAACCACCTAGCTTGTCTAGCATTATGGTTTTGTTGATTAAACAAGTACTTTAAGCTTATGTATTCTGACATTAGAAAAAAAATTCTTCCGATGAGGTAGTGTTGCCACATTTTTAGTGCATGTCTGATTTCAAAAAGTTCCAAGTTGTGTGTAGTGTAATTATTCTCATTCTCTTTTAATTTCCTATATTCGTAGGCCATGACATTGTTTTCTTGAATTAGTACCCCGCCTAATCCTTCTTTACATGCGTTGGTGGATACGACAGAATCCTTAAAAGGATCATCAATTCTTAAGATAAGGGATGTGGTTAACAGGTGTTTTAGTTTACTAAAACTTTCGGTACACTTTTCTCTCTAATCAAATTTCTTACCTTTCTTCTGCAGTGAAGTTATGGGGTAGGCTATCTTAGAAAACCATTCAATAATTTTTCAGTAATAGCCAGTGATCCACATGAACGATCTTATGTCAGTTACATTACTAGGAACCAGTCATTCAGTGATAGCCTTAATCTTATCGAGGTCGGATGATATTCCATCTTTAGACACCACATGTCCTAAATATTGAATTATGTCTTTAAATAAGTCAGACTTGATAAACTTACAAAACAATTGTTATTCTCTTAACACTTGTAAAAGTATTCTTAGGTTTTCTTCGTGTTCCTGTTTATTCTTTGAGTAAATCAATATGTCGTCGATGAAGACGACTACAAATTTATCTAAGTAGTTGCTCATAATACTATTCATTAAGCACATAAAAGCTACAGGTGCATTTGTTAAACCAAAGGGCATTACAACGAACTTGTAATGACCATATCGGGTTCTAAAAGTAGTTTCAAAGATGTATTCATCCTTGATCTGTACCTGATGGTATCCAGATCTTAAATATATTTTGGAGAAGATTGTTTCCCCTCGAAACTGATAGAATAGATCGTCTATCCGGGTAAAGGAAATCGATTTTTAATACTCATCTTATTTAATTGTTGATAATCTATACAAAGTCTTAAAGTGCCATCTTTTTTATTTATGAATAAGACCAGTGCTCCCCAAGGGGAAACACTAGGTCAAATGTACTTTTTATCAATTAATTCTTGCAATTGTGATTTAATTTAGGTAATCTATATTATATTCATCCGATTTGGAGCTTTCGATGTTGGTACTGTTCCCGGTACTAGATCGATTGTAAATTCTATGTCCCTTTTTGGAGGTAGTCCGGGAACTTCTTCCGGAAAGATGTCTTTAAAATCTTTTAAGATCGCTATATCCTCTATTTTAAGTTGGTTATATTTATCCTTGTCATCCATTACATAGACTGGAAAACCTTGCATCCCTTACGTATAGATCTTTTCATTTGCAAGGCAAATATTTCTCTTATTAACCTTTCTGGGAATTCCTTTTATATTAGTTGTATTGCCATTATAATACATGCATGTAAAAGTTTTATCATAGCCGTTTAAAATAAACCTGTGTTTTTCTAGCCAGTCCATTCCTATCAGCAAATCATAAGAACCTACTGGTAAGATATTTAAATCAACATGTATATTCAATTCATTAAATATAATTTCACAGTTTTTCACATAATTTGTGGCCTTCCGTTTGGTACCCCTAGATAGTTGTACCAGCCAAGATTCTCAAATTTATCTTGTGATAAGTTACACAATTCTACAATCCTAGGTGATACATAACTTAAGCTTGCACTTAGATCAATTAGTATAGAAATGGGTTGACCTTTAATCATACCTTCGATTTCGACCATTGAAGTTTGATGGTCTGCTTGTTGATTCTCCAATGCAACACTGATTATGGACATGCTTCTCGCAATGTCCCCAACTATAACAAATTCTTGAATTGAGTGAACATTATTAAAAAAATTCTTTCTTATGGGGTAGTCCTTAAAGTAATGTGGCTCGCCACATTCCTACTGTTTAATGGTTCCCTTTGTGCAGTTTTTGTATTAAAGGTAGTGGGTGGTTCTCTTTCCTTTGTCGTAGTATTTTGTGGTTTAAAGCATTTATGATTATTGCCTTGATACCCTCTGTAGTTATTCCCGGTATTTTTGTAAAACTTAGTATTCTTCTTTCTTTGATCAAAGTTGTCACGTCCTTCAGTTTTTCAACTAGGTATATTTTGTCTTTTATTCTTATTCTGATCATAACATAAGTTCGCTTTTCTCATTTCCTCTTCCATCATTTTTGGATTGTCGTACTCAATCCTCTCTTTAAACCTAAGGGGAAAGTAGCTGAGAAAGCACTGTATTTTTGTTTTTTCATCAATTATATGAGGCACATAACAAAGTAAACTTAGGAATTTACTATAGAGTTCTTTCACGGTCATAGCACCTAACCTTAATTCATAAAATTCCTTATCTTTTTCTTCGTAATATTGTTTAGAAATATGCTTTCGTCTAAAATGTTTCTTGAATGTTCTCCATGTTACATAGCGTTCTTTTATACCTTTCACTTCTTTTATGTCCTGCCACCAGTTGTCTGCTTTTCCTGTTAAGTTATAAATGGCCATTTTTTCCTTTAATTCATCGAAATAGTTATAAATCTGTAAATATTTCTTCATTCTAGATAACCAAGCTTCCACTTCTTCTCCTTTCTCAATCTCTCCACTAAACATAGGAGGTTTGATCTTTTTGAATTCTCCGGAAATTTCTTCATTAGGTTTATATTTCTTTTTCTTTTGATTACTGTCATACTTTCACTAGAATCCTGATGTTTTTCTTTATTGTGCTTGGTTGATTCCTCACTAGAAGATTCAGCTTCATGTTTGGAAAATTCCAGCTTCCTTCCCTTACGTTTGTAAGGTGTAGTTTTTTCCATGTTAAGTTCAAGTTCTTTATTTTTCTCTCTTTCATTACTCTATACTTTAGACAACATAATGTTATTTATCTCCTCCTGTGCTTTCATAATACATTCGTTATCTTCTTGAACTCTTTTTAATTTTTCTCTTAATTCTTTGACAGTTTGTTGTAACTCATATAGGTTGTCGTTTCGAATTTCATTAATATTTACCCAAATTCCACCCTCCCTTAGATTACCCTCTTCATTGTTCACTATATTCCTAGGATGACCTTCCTCTTCCACATACATTGCTACTTCTTCAATAATTTCCTGCAATAACAAAGTTATGCTTCTCTTCCTTTTCATAAGAGAATCAAACCATAGTAGGATAAAGTTAGTTTTTTGGTTTTATCAGTTTCAGTGTTGGGCATGTTTAGGCCAAGTGTTGCAAACCATGCTCTGATACAATTCTGTCACAAACCTACAAATTTCAATAATATTTTTTTTCCTTTATATTCTTTTATCCGATTAAATATTGTAACAAGTATATTTTGGTCGTAGCAAGAAACACTTGTCATTATGTGTAAAAAATAAGTCATAAGTGACTCTATCTTGGATTGGAAGGTTAAACTTCATACGACAATTACCTATAGGTGCCGACGAGCCAAACACCACACCTTAAGGTGATACTTTCAAGCCTTTTTATGCTTCATTGTTTAAAAGGTTATATGCTAGGAAATATACCTATCACTTCAAAGGGTTAAGGTACCCAATCCTTTAGTAAAAGAAGTGAAGTGTAATGTTCCTAGTGTGAGCTATTGTTTGAGGGTTATAAGATTGGATTAAGGTAACAAAGTTGTGAGGCCTATGGTGCTAACACCATAGTTGCAACCTAGGCATAAAACTTTGTTGTTGGTTTATAAAAAATTGTTTGACCCTTCCAGGAGATACAAGGTGGATACCACGCATTGTTTTGGTTTGTCCTTGGGACATTAACTCTTCCTGGATGCGAGTTGAAAGCGCAACCAAGCGTTTAAGGGTGAGTTAATACATGTGTCTAGAACAGATCTTGGCCATCCAACTATTGTAATCGTTGGCAAGGTTTTTTTATAGGGTTTAATACCAATTTATTCTATTTGTATTTTTTCCATTTTGCATTTGATTTTCGGTCTGTAACTGGTTGTTGGAATGAGCTTGGCCCTTTCCTGGATGTGTTGTGCATTTTTCTTGAACCACTCCAAAGTTGGTTTATCATAAATTATTGTTTATTTCTGAGGCATACTTTGAGTTTTTTAGTGGAATTAATGGCCGCGAATGGCCTCGGCCTTGCTGGTTTGCTACAGAGAAGAAGAAGAAGACCAACATTCGTTGGACCTTCCATGTCTTCTACCAGGTATGAACAAAACTTAGTTGGGATCCCTCTTAGTTTCAAAAATTGTTGTTTTCAGGTTTAAAGTCGTAAGCAAATAATCGACTTTGGGTTTTGGCTTCAAAACTTCAGGTAGAGGAGTGACAAGTGCATCTAGGGGGAGCCGACCCCTGGCCCTCCTCTCTACATTCGAGATAAGGTAAGGTTCTAAACACTGTTATCATAATTATTCTTACATTTTTTCAAAGATTTCGAAAAGGTTTTTAATTTCATTGTGGGTAATGCAGGTTATGAGAAGGTCGACAAGAGTGGCGACAAGGTAACCTCCTCTCAAGCCTGTTACTTATAACCCAAAGGTGAGTGTAAAACCTTACTATGTTTAAGCATTATCCAAACCAAATATTTTCTTGGAAAGTACTGACATTACTCAGTTTTTGATATTGCATGTACCCTCTGGCATGGATACGCTCAATCTGCGTCAATGGTCCACCAATTGTTAAAATGTCAAGGGTTAAGTAGTTTAGGTTCCAAAGACTCTTCACTGGATTGTGGACCATGTAGGAAATGGGAATTTTGCCACTCTTATGAAGATAAGTTGGATTGTGTAAATTGATTCCTTATGGGTCTGCAATATCTTACAGCAATGGCTTCACAACATCTCTTTTAAAGCGTTGTTGTAAATTCTTTTTGGATGTGTATGTTGTGGTTTTTGTTGAATGGTGGATGCCATGTTAATGGAATTACATCCATTCAGGTTTTGTGTGGGAGTTTAGTTGAATACTCATACCCATTTATGATATTTGAACGTTTTAACAAGATCCCTTTGGGTCTGTGCTAACTTATAGTTGAAGCTTCTATGTTAATGTGTTGACATTCCATCAATTCGAATGTACCTATCATTATTTTAATAAAATGATGGATTCCATTGTTTTATTCTCTTACTGCCACACATTAGATGTTGGATGGTTTTTATGTTTATGAAATAAATAATTATCTGTATGATTTCGATTTTGTGGAGACAGCTCATTTTAGACAAAGTCAAAATCCTCAAGGTTTAGTTACCCACAATTAGAGACTGTGTGTTTGTATTTAAAGGCTGTATTAAATTTTATTTAATTAGATCTTGCTAGATCTTATGGTGTATTTATTCATTAGATCTATGAGCGGTGGTGAAATATTGATATCGAGCCTAGAACTCTATTTTGATATTAATGGGTAGCCATCTGAATTCAATCGTAAAGTGGTTTACCGATTGAATTAATAATCAAATTTGGGTTTATTGTTTTATTGTATGATTTTAATGCAGATCTCGATATGTATTTGGATGGTTTTGGGGTATATGGGATGTTTTTCATTTGATTTTTACGCTGCACTAATTAGAGTAGTTTTGTGACTTATGTATTTGTTTCTTTGGAAAGAAGAAGCCTCTCGACTCGCCCTATATTTATAAAGCATCATTCAACAATCTTTTGTTTATTGTTTATATATTGGAATTGTCTTTCTGCAAATAAGTCATTAAACATAATAGATCTAGGGAACCGGTTGTAGCCATAGGATCTCTAACAGTATGATTCTAGTTTGAAATAACATTTTAAATTGATACAGTTTACAAAGAAAAAGGAAGAGACTAGCTCTATAAGAATCCATCGACTTCTAGGAAAATGATTATTTGAAATAAATACATTTAAAATACTGTAATAGAACGTATGCAAGCATAAATTAGAAAATTTAACCACATATATGGTAGTTCTTCGTTTAGATTTCATAATTACACTATCATTGCAACCATTATTATACGAGTCTCTGATTCCGGTATGAAATCCCAACCAGAGATTTGTTATAAAATATTAAGATCATAAATCTATGACTCCTAATTAAGATCAGTTTATATCACATAATAACATAAAATATGGAAGATAATAGGAACAGATGCATAGTACCATTACTGGAAAATTGTAAATACGATTCATAATTAACTTGAAATTTTACTTTAACAAGACTAGAACAAATAAGAAGTAGAATAGGGAACTTGACACCACTGTTGGGAAAACAGAACTGAAATAGTCGTTCCTCCCAACCAACTCTTAAAGCAGCCAAGTCTCACTTGCTCCAGAACCCCCGAGCATGTTTGTTGAACCATAAGGACAAAATCCAATCAATGCGCCATCTCTTGCATTAACAGATCAATTCCTCATCCACTTCCATCCTCCCGCTTGCTAAATGGACATAGTATTAAATAGTATTTTTCTTAAGACTTGGTCATTTATGAGCCTTCTGTGCTTTAGCACTCCACAAGGAGTTTTGACCCGATTTTGGGGAGGATTCCTCTTGCATCACTTGAGTTCTCCCATAGCATCTTTCGCCACTTGTATTTTCTCCTTATGGGACAAAAAAAACTCTTTCAACAACTATTTCAGTTCTGATTCCTTTCAGTATTTTTTTAATTAATAAATAAGAAAAATCCATTACATCTATTTTTTACTTTCTTGTCGAAAATATTTAAAAATAGAAATTCAAAAGAATAATAATTTTCTTTAATTCGGTGTGTTACAAAGGGATATAAATCCCAATACTAAAGTAACACAAAAGTAGACACAAAGGAGGATACAGAAGCACAAATTACCAAAAACCAGGAAATAGTTACGCGACACCTATCTCAGCGCATGTTTCTCCTTGCATTTGAAAGGGATGTTATGTGTTGATGAGATTATTTAGAATGTGAATTTAGAAACACATTTCTTGGCTATTAAAGAGCATATAATATAAAGAAGGTAATTCCATCATCGATATATTTAACGTGGGTCACCATTTGACCATAATGATCCTAATGCCTATAGGTGTCACCATGGGTGGATTCAATGTGATAAAATATGAAGAAGTTTAGAAAGTGTTTCGATTGCATTATTTTTCTACTACAAGGTAGTGAGCTGTGGTCGTAGGTCTACGTTTAAATTTGGAATCAAAGTACCTTAAACAATTGGGATTATTCCCTTTAACAATAATTATGTTCAATACGATGGGAGTGTCGATTTTTTCGGGAATGGTTATGTGCTTTGATTCAATATTTTTTTTACTAGAAACAACCATATTAATAAGATTAATAGGTTTGAAATACGCTGACAGGTATATATTTGAATTATTAATAGTTTCGAATAGTTAATCTAATATAACTACGATTAGAGTTGAAGTTAAGCTAATAGTTATATCTAATAGTCCATTTAAATGTTAATATATCAGCTTGCAGTTCAAGTTAAAGTCATGATTGGAGTTGAAGTTAAGCTAACTGTGTATCATCATTGGAGTTAATCTAATAGTTTTATCTAATAATCGAATAGTTGTACATCATCATGATTGGAGTTTTAATTACCAAGTTGAAGTTGAAGTTTAATGTTTCCAACTATTACGAACCGTACTTATCACATGTTAACTAATTTATTTATTTTTTCGAAATTGTTAATTATGAATTTTGAACGACACCCATAAAATCAATATGGATAGTACTTGTATGATTCCCGTCCATAGATAAAAATATCATAGATGGTAGTCTACCCCAAAATTCTAAGATACAAATGCATATCAATGTAATTAGCTAGATGCCCAACTACCAAATGGAGGAGTTTATTAGGAGTTCAAACGATTTTATTAGGAATTTGGCTGTTGCATGAGTGCATGTTAGCTAGACTCCTAGATGCCAAATGTACTTAGAATAAGACTTAAACTATTAGAGTTGAAGTTAAGCTAATAGTTGTAGAATCATTGGAGTTAATCTAATATTTGTATCTAATAGTTTTCCAATATAACCCTAATTACAGTTGAAGTTAAGCTAATAGTTTTAGGATCATTGGAGTTAAGATAATAGTTATAACTCATAGTTAATTTAAAATTTAATGTATCATCAATTACAGTTCAAGTAAAAATCATGATTGGAGTTGAAGTTAATCTACTAGTTGTATCATTAATGGAGTTAAGCTCATAGTTGTATAAAATAATCGAATAGTTGAGTTGAAGTTTAATTTTTCCAACTAATAGGTGTATCTAATAGTTAATTTAAAAGTTAATATATCGACAATTGCAGTTCAAGTAAAAGTCATGATTGGAGTTGACATTAAGCTAATAGTTGTATCATCAATGGAGTTAACCTCATAGTTGTATCTATTAATCGAATAGTTGTATCTAATAATCAAATAGTTGAAGTCGAATTTTAAATTTTCCAACTATCGTGAACTGTACTTATCATATGTTAATTAATTAATTTTTTATTTTTTTTAAATTATTAATTATGAATTTTGGACGTTGCACGCCCATACAATCAATATGAATGGTACACTTGTCTCATTATCATTCGTAGATGAAAAACATAGATGGTATTATCACCTCAAGATTCTAAGATATATACGCATATCGACTTAATTATATCTACGTTTGGTTTAAGTTATAAATGTGTTATTAAATATGTTGTTATGTTCTTACACTAACTCGTTTAAATAAATAGGTTTCTATGTGTTGAATTTACTTATAAATATATTACCTATGAAGTAAATATAATGTGAAATCAATATTTGTAAAAAGACTTACTAGAAGGTTTTACTTACTAAATTTTTTATTTTGAGAACTATATAAAGGAGTAGAAGCAATGTGATAAGAAGTCTTCTAAAGTATATTGTAATTGGAGCTCTGCTCATTTAGAGGTTCCCCCCTCTAAAAGGAAAGTGCACATCGCTTTCATTAATAAAGGCTTGTTATTGTGATATTTAGTTATTAACAATTGTCTACAGTTGTGGTTATTTTCACCTTTTCATTATTAGTAAATTCTTTCTATATTCTATTATTTACACCATGAATTTCCTATTTTCTTATTAAGGTACATAGCATTTGGCGTATGAGCACTTTCATGAGCCAAAAATATTAGATTTTTTTTAGGCTAGAGATGTGTTCCAGAATCTATAAATAACACAATGATCTATCATTCACTGGGTAAATATGTGGTTGAGGAATACTACACAAAAAAATTACAAGATCTTTCACTTGGTCGAACACCCTTGTAACCCATGTCGGTACCCCTTCGAGTAACCATATCAAACAACACTTAATACATAATTTCAATTTCGCATACCCTCGAGCATATTAGAGGTCCCCTAGGTGACCTAAAATGAACTTTAGATCATTCACTTGGTTGTCTTGTTGATATAGTGGCACCTAACATAACACTAAGGAAGATTTCTCTCTATTACCCGGGTAGTCGAGTAGTAGGAATAAGGACACAGTGAACTCTCCTTAGTCAGTTCCCTCATAGATTGGGTCAAGTACTACTATTAGACCATGTAAGTATATAAGGAATGTATAACACATGTAATTTCCTTGTCCCTAGGAAATTGTAAGCCCTATCCTCTTTGACTAGATCATGAAATTCCTACATAATTTATAATATTAAGAATTTGGAAATTATGTCCATGTAGTAATATTCTCTCGTGGGTACAACTTTACCAAGAGTAGCAAAAATAAAAAAGAAATAATAAAGTCTAGGTCCTACTCACACCCTTATTTCAAACCGACCTCATTAGAATCATTATGTCACATTGATCACATTAGTACCACTCTCCAATAACCCTTTCTTGGACCCACATATTCAAACCCTTATTTCAAACCCATCTCAATATAATCCTTTTTATTGAGATGTTCGCATTGGTACAACTCTTATGTAAACCTTTCTGACAACCCAATCCCATTATGTCTAATGCTTGAAGAGGTGATATCTACCACAAAGTTTCCACATGGAAACACTATATGATTATTTGGAAAAACACTTTGACTGCAACCACTCTTATACTCAACAAAATTGTGATGACATATGTGCCAATCTTACCAAATTAGAGTCACTTTAGGACTAGATTGCCTTCTTCATGACATTATTTCCTTCATCATCTTTGAGATACCCATATATAGACCAATATTCCCACAAGGAAGGGGTTCAATCATCCAATCACAATGGGCCTCACTCCACTCTACTTCTATATGATCCAATGACTCAAATATGTCACAGACTTCCTAAAGATGATATCACCAAGTTTTATGGGTCAAACCCCACAAGATGGGTCACTATATACAACACTACATTTCCTTGAATGACATCACAAATAATATGATGAAACTTCAAGTGGGTGTCTTATATTTGGAACCTAAATAATGGAAATGGTGGAAATGGCACAATAAATTATTCAAGAGTTATATTTGCTGGACACAATTTGTTTTAGATATCTACAAATGTTTTGAAACAAACAATCATTATTTGGGTAGTTGACCAAGCTCAAAAAATCTAGCATAGTCGAATATTTCATCTCATCTTTTGAGTGCCTAACCATCTACACCAAAGGCATGTATGTTACTTTTTACAAGGAAAGTTTCATCAGTGGTTTGAAATAAGATATATGTGCACAAGGCTTAATGACTCATCCTACTACTTGGTTGGATGCCACTCAAAGAGACAGAGAAACAAAAAAGGTGACGAATTCTCAAATAAAAAAAAATCTAAATTTATTCCTCCTCCCCATCCACCTACATTCCCTTCCACTAGTTTTCCACTATCCTATCCACCTCTCAAGATCCAAAATTTAACCTAAGTTTAGATGGTGTAGGACCAACTCAAAGGTATTTGCTAAAATTGTAATGATAAATATTCACCTTTCCATAAATGCAAGGAGAAAAAAATCTTTATGGGCATTTCATAGGAAATTTCTGATGAGGAAGATGAAGCTAGCACCCATGAGGTCCCTCACCCATCTAAGGATACCTCCCCTTTCCCAATAATTTAGGCATGGAACCTTAGATCTATTTTCATGCCTTAAATACTCTTTCTACTCCCCAAACCCACAAACTTTAATTAGCTAAACAAAAATTACAAGCTCATTTTCTTAATTCACAGTGGCAACAAGCATAACTTTTTTCATCGTTAGGTATCCCAAGAAACACACTTCTATATCCATGATGTGAACAAATTCCAAATCATGATTGAAAATGGAGGAGCTAAGAAATGTGATGGTTGTTGTAAAAATGTGCAACTTCAAATGGGTGATTATTCCATCAAAACCATATGTTTTCTATTTAAATGGGCGGTTGTGATATTGTGTTAGGTGTTGAATGAGTATGAACATTAGGCCCATCACCATGAATTTAGTGCCCTATACATGATGTTCAAATAATTAAGGCATAGATACACTCTTAAAGGAATTACAACTAGATTTCCAAGGATCATCAGCTTGCATCATATGGAAAAAATTCTTAAAAGGGGCCATTTAGACATTGTTGCTCAATTCCATGCCATTCAAGCTTTTGAGAGCCCTTTTCTACCCATTCCTTCTGACATGGAGTTAGTATTGGAAAAAAAAAATCCATATTTGAAACTCCCAAAGTAATTCTCCGTTCTCATGGTGATCATGATCGTTCATTTCCATTCATACCTAATAGCCTCCCACCCAATGTATCTACCCATATCACCCTAAATTTTCCCAAAAAATGAAATTGAAAAGATAGTTCAGGAATTTCTAGCTAGTAGTGTCATTAACCCCTATACCAACCCTTATTATTTCCTATTACGGTTATGGTATTTAAGAAAAAAGGCACTTGGTGCATGTGTCCCGACTTCCATGCTTGGAAGAAATTGACCATCAAATATAATTGTCCCTTTCCTATCATTGATTACCTTTTGGATGAGCTCAAGTGTTCTCAATTATTCATGAAAATTAATCATTGTTTAAGCTATCATTAAATTCGCATGAAGGAGGAGGATATTACCAAAACTATTTTCCATACGCATGAAGTCCATTATAAGTTCTCTGTGATTCCCTTTGTCCTTTTCAATGGACCTTCCACCTTCTAGAGTCTCAAAAGAAATTATTTAGCCATTTTTACATAATTTTGTCATTTTTTTATGACATATCAATCTACATTAAAACTTAGAAATCCCATGTAGTCAATGTGTATCAAGTATTACAACTATTTATGGATAATCAACTCTTTATTGAAAGGTCCAAATGTGTCTTTGGTGTCTCTGAAGTGGAATAATTGGGCCATATTGTTAGGCAGGAGAATGTGTGTGTGGATTCAAAGAAAACTCAAGTAATAGCGGATTGGCATGTTGGACTAGTAGGCCTTGCTAGATCATCACACCTCTAGATATTCTAGAGAAAAAAATTTGAGGAAGAGTCAATTGAGTGGTCTGCTAGTGGTCAATTTATTGGTCAACTAGGATCTTGACTTGTCAAACCAACCAACCAATGGAGGATTCAACTCACTGACCAATTGGTTGGGAAATTAGGATATAGTTGTCAACTATGGTACAAAATGGAAATAATTCAAGGATCCCTCTATGCGCCATGACCCAAGTATATGGACACATTATTCCTTACATAAAGGAAATCAGTTACATATTAGAGCTATAAAAGGTGATTCTATGGGTCGAATACACCAAGTGTATGTAACGCATGTGTTCACGTGTGAATAATAGATTTTGATGTATTGGGGATTATGCTATGTTGTGATTAAGTAATGAAATAGTTTCTATAAACACCACCTCTTCTTGGAATAATTATCTCTCTCATCTTTCTAAGTCCATAGTTTCTGCAACATGGTATCAGAGTTATTGGTTTGAATCACAACTTATAATAGTCTACAAGTCTTTTTGAAGTTTCAACTAGATACAATATATTGAGTCAGGTCTATTTATTATTAGCTCTAGGTTTTTCCTTGCAAAATGTATTGGGTTTTAGATTGTCAAATCAATGTTATGCACTCCAATCAATTTGTTATATTTAATAGTCACAATTATGGAATATGCACACAATATATGGAGACCTTGTTGAAAAGTAAGACCCTCTGGAAGTTTACCAAGATCATGATCCTAGATCCTAAGTATGATAAACATAAGTTTGTCCTTGATAAGTAAAAGCATGAGTATATATAAGTGATCACTACCTACATTTTGAGGTATCTTCTCTTTCATATAAGAGGGATCAACTATCCTCATAAATTTTGGAATAAACTGGAGAATCTATTTAATAAAGTTAATGAAAGTTGAATTATGTAGGTTGATAAAGAGTTTTTCTCTCTAAAATCTAGATCCTCTCTCCTTCGAAAGGATTGAGGACTTTTTGGCTCATGTCATGTGGTTACAATTGAAATTTGGTGAATGTGGAAAGGAGTTTATAAAGAACATGGTCATCTCATTGAACTAACCCTTATGAATTTAAAGACAACCTATGATGTATTATGTTCAATTTTTTATGCTAGTTAGGCACCTAGAAAACAAGAGGATAAGGAATATACATTTAACTATTTTTTTGGATTGATTATTAAGTCATAGGATAAATTTCTTGATGAAGGAAAAATAAATTTCAAATGGTAGGTCCATCTATTGAAGGGAAAAGGTCGATAGAACTACAGAGAGGGGGGTTGACAAGGTAAACTTACAGAAAATTCAGGAGTGTGTATACTAGAATGAGAAGAAGAAGTATGATGATACCATTAAGAAAGATAAAAAAATGAATACTTATCATTATTGTGGGAAATTAGGACATATGTAGAAGGATTTTTAAAACAAGACCAATGATCCAGAAGAAAAGGTTAATAAACTTGAAGCAAAAGTGTTGACTGGATCATTGACTAATGTTCAACACTAACTTCTAGAAGGCATGATGGATAATTATACATTTTCATTACTACTCCTTAGGCAATATTGTTGGACAAGTCAGGAAATTGAGAGGGGGGGAGGGTGAATCAGTTGTATACAAATTTGTATTTTTTTTACTTTAACATAGATTACTTCTTTAATGCAGCTTAAAACTAGTAATTATTGCGTCTCATAAATCAATAACCATCAATCACATGAAATGGACTGAGACACAAAATATTTATGAGGAAACCCATAAAGGGAAAAAACCTCTTCTTCTTATGGATGTAAACCAAGCAGACAACTTTGTTAGGATTTATAATCCTCCTTTGACCATACTGTCTATTAGATTATTATTTGCCTAACTTAGGAGTATTTTATTATTATTGGGTCCACTAGTACCATTGGGTCCACTTGGATTAATGGGGCCACGTTTGTTGATGTAATTGTAACTTTGGAATGTATTCACTTGTATTTCTTATGTATTGTAACCTGATGTTTATTTCGAGATGTATTTGTAATGTACTTGAGTCATGTCATGCCCCAATGTTTCGATCGGGAGTTTCTATAATGTAAAAAAGTCATGTCAAGTCAAGGTGGGTAGCTCTCCTATTGTCTAAGGGTTAAAGTCCCCACAATTTCGGGGCACTAGGGTTGTTAGACTCACCTAGTGAAGTCGGCCCTAGTAGGGTTTAGTCAAGTTGGGAATTAGTATAAATAGAGAGCTAGCCTCTCTATTTATCACACACTCACTCACACTCAGTTGTAGCTCATAGCTAAGGGAGAAGAAGACACCGGGGCTAGGAAGAAAGAACATTACTGTTGTCGGGAGATCATCTTACTGTTTTGGGTTTTACTTTTGGTGTTGATTCTATCTCTGAGGAAGTTGCGGGGTTTTCTCCATTTATGGTTTCCCCGAGGAAAAACACTGTGTTCATTGTTTCTAGTGTTTGATTGTTGTGCTTGTTATTCTCTCAGTTAAATATCCTAATAATGCTACCTCAATGTTAAAAATCTAACATGGTATCAGAGCTAACCTGAGAAGAAGACACTGTGCAGCTGCGGGAACTAGGGCTTCCTACTTTTTGGATCTCTCTCCACAGATTTTCAGAAAACGTAGGGTGGAATAAATCTCCTCCCTAGGGTGCATCTTTCTATCGAAACAGAATCCAATTCTGAGGTTTTTCAGTTTTGGACCCGACACTGCTGCCGAAAATTAGGGCTTTTCACAGAAGTGGAATTTTTCAGTGAGCCCAGGCCTGGATTGATATCCTCCTCAAAATATAAGTTAGGGATCAAAATCAAAGCATTTGGTTGGACAAAACTCTAGAAAAGAAAAACCGTAATATGCTCCTGAACAAGCACTGTAGAATTTCAGCTCCAAATCTAGATCTGACATCTTGACCTGGTAAGATCTAAATATTTTGTATTTCCATTTGAGGTTCTCATTTAAGATGTCTCATCATACCAAGCTTGATGAAAATATTGAGGGAGTTTATAACTTCCGAGCCTAGAAGTATAGGATCTCCTTGGTCCTGGAATAAAATGAGTTGGACTCCTATATCAGTGAGGAGGTTCCAATTCTAGAGGGAGATGAGGCCAAGGCCTTACATAAGAATAATTTGGTTATGGAAACAAAGGATCATTGTTGATTCTATCAAGGATCAACTCATACCATAGGTGTCCTCCCTAAAGACACCTAAATCCATGTTTGATGCCCTAACCAAATTGTTTGAAGGGAAGAACATCAACCGGAAGATGACTCTAAGGAACCAGTTGAAGAATGTAAAGATCCAAGATGAGGAGACCATCCAGTCATACTTCACAAGGGTCTCCTAGATCAAAGAACAAATTGAAGCAGTAGATGAAGAAGTGGAGGATGCAAAAATTGTGATGACAACCTTGAATGGTCTCCCTAGGTCATGGGATTATTTCATCCAAGGAATCTGTGCTAGGAAGAAGTTAGTCAAGTTCAGTAGACTATGGGAAGAATGTTCACAAGAAGAAGCTCAAATAGCAGCTCGAGAAGAAAAGATGGGAAGTGAAGATCAAGCTCTCATAGTACACTCCAAGAAAGGAAGAAGGGAAAATCATCATCACCAAGGTAAGCATTCTCATCAGAATAATAATCTTGTAAGAAGGGATCCATCCAAACTCAGATGTTATACATGAGATGAAATAGGACACTTTGCTAGAAATTGTCCTATGAATAAGAATGGATCCAAGAAGAAGAAGAACTCCAAAAGAAGACATCATGCTCACACTGCTGAGGATGATGATCCTCCCAGGAAGAAAGTAAAACAAGAAAGTGAAGACTCTTCAAGTGAAGAAGAATATGTTCTGATCTCCACTCTCACGGGAAATGTCACTCATGGAAGCAAAGACTGGCTTATTGGCACTGGGGATTCCAAACATATGACAGGTTTCAAGGAATCCTTTGAGAAACTATTTGAACATAATTCACCCCATAAGGTGAAACTTGGGGATGACTACCAATATCCCATAAAAGGTAGTGGTGAATCCTCCTACAAGCTAAACTTTGGAAATTCTATGAAAATGAAGGATGTCTTGTTTGTACCAGGACTAAAGAAGAATCTTCTATCCATATTGACACTAGATGCAAAAGGCAAGAGGGTTGCATTTGTACATGGCCAAGTCCTCATGTGGCCAAGAGGAAATACTATTGACGATGCAATAGTAATTGGAGAACAAGAAGGAGGATTATACAAATTGAAGGGCCATCTAGAACAAGCTTTAGTCCATGACACAATAGAGCCAAATGAACTTTGGCACATAAGGCTTGCACATGTGCATTACAGAGCACTACCACTTGCAAGCAAAGTGGTTGAAGGTCTTCCATAAATTCAAGCAAAACATGAAGGGGTCTGCAAAGGATGTGCAAAAGGAAAGAATACAAAGAATACATTTCAAAGTAGTGAGAGCAAGGAAAAAGGAATCTTGGAAATCATCCACTCCGATGTATGTGGACCAATGTCATCAAGTTCACTAAGTGGGTATGTATACTATGTTTCTTTCATTGATGATTATTCTAGGAAGACATGGATTTACTTCATGAAGAACAAAGATGAAGTCTTCAGCAAGTTCAAGGAATTCAAAGCCTTGATCGAGAACCACACAGAAAAGAAGATCAAGACCTTTCGATCAGATAATGGCAGAGAATTCACATCAAATGAATTCAAAGACTTATTCAAAGATTCAGGGATTAAGAGGGAGTTATCCACTCCATATAATCCACAATAGAATGGGGTTGCAGAAAGGAAGAAGAGAACTATCATGGAAGTTGCAAGAGCAATGCTTCATGATCAAGATCTTCCCATGCATATATGGGCAGAGGATTCCAGAACAACGGTGTATGTACAGAACCATACTCCACACAGAGTATTCAAGAACAAGACTCCTGAAGAAGTCTTCTCCAGTAAGAAACCAGAAGTCAGCCATCTCAGAATATTCAGCTTACTAGTGTACATACACATTCCAAAAGAGAAGAGAACAAAATTAGATCCTTCAGGAAAGAAGGGTATATTTGTGTGATACTCTGAAAGCTCGAAGGCTTACAGAATATATTTCCCAAGATTCAAGAAGATTGACATTAGCAGGGATGTGACATTTGATGAAGACTCATCTTACAACAAATCCAGAAAGAGGCCTATTGAAGAACCTAAAGAAGCAGAAGCACCCAGAATTCATGATACAACCATGAACGAATAAACTCAAGAAGAAGATCGAGAATTTGAAGAACCATAAGAACCTATAGATCCACCTCAAGAGAAGAATCCTCACAAGAGGAAACCTACTTGGGTACGAGAAGCTATCCAAGGTGCAGAAAGATATGGGGCTCTAGAAGAGAATCACAGAGAAAGAAAGAGAACCAGATCCTGCTCCGGATATGTAGCTTTACTATGTGCCTTTATCAATAAAGAACCTTCCAATTATGAAGAAGCGATAGAATGAAAAGAATGGAAGGATGCTATGATCAAAGAGTATCAATCGATCATGAAGAATGATGTTTGGGATCTTGTCCCAAGACCAGAAGGGAAGTCGGTTGTAACTTCCAAATTGATCTACAAGATCAAGCATGCTGCAGATGGTAGAATAGAAAAATATAAGGCAAGATTCATGGCTCATGGCTTCTCACACAAAGAAGAAATAGATTATGAAGAAACCTTTGCACCTATAGCCAGATACACTTCCATCAGATCAGTACTTGCTATGGCAGCAGTGATGAAATGGAAGATACACCAAATGGATGTCAAGACTGCTTTCTTGAATGGTGTAGTGGAAGAGGAAGTGTATGTAGAGAAGCCACTTGGTTTTGAGACACATGATAGGGAGTCTCATGTGTGTAGATTGAAGAAAGGCCTGTACGGTTTGAAACAGGCACCTAGGACATGGTACAACATAATTGAAAACTTTCTATCCAGTTTGGGCTTTACCAAAAGTAAAGCAGATTCCAACCTTTACTACAAGGTTGAAGATGGCAACCCAATGACGCTCCTACTATATGTAGATGATATATTTGTAACAGATATGGATGGGTTGATTACTGATATGAAAAGAAAGCTTGTTGCCGAGTTCGAAATGAAGGAATTAGGTATGATGCACTATTTTCTAGGCATGGAGGTGTGGCAGAATGTGGATGGAATATCCCTCGGACAAGGAACGTATGTAGTAGAGATCCTGAAGAGGTTCAGGATGATGGAATGCAAGGCCATGGCCACACCTATGGCATCGAACCTAAAGCTATTGAGTGATGCTTCATCAGAGATGGTTGATGCTACGATGTATCGTCAGATGCATTAGAGGAAATTTGGGGTCTAAAATGGGCATTATAAGAAAACGCGCCAACAATAATTTCTTGTGACTTGGAATTCAAGACCCAATAGAATTCCAATAAAAGGAGTCAACCATAATGGTTGAATTGACATATTTGTCATAAGAAAAAACTACTTTTTTTGTTTGTATTTTTGACATATCTCCCTATCTTTTTACTCAAATTTCGATCAGGAGAGCTTGTTGGATGTGGAATTTGATTCCTCATCCAAAGAGTACCCACACTGCATACATTTGATAGACCCCTCTACCCCGAAAACAAGAAATACCTGAAAAAATGTGATGATGACATCATCATCATGTTTTTTCAGGTATTTCTTGTTTTTGGGGTAGAGGGGTCCATCAAAAGTATGCAATGTTGGTACTCATTGGATGTGGAATCAAATTACACATCCAACGAGCTCTTCTGATCGAAATTTGAGTAAAAGCACAGGGAGATATGTCGAAAATACGAACACAAAAAGTAGTTTTTTCTTTTTTCCTCCAAAATTAATAAATATTATTTTATTATTTTAACTATTTTTTTATTATTTTCCCTAGGGGGCCCATTTTAGACCTCAAAATTCCTCTAATGATTGGGTCCTTGATGTACCTAACGAACACGAGACCAGATATTTGCTTTACTGTGAACACCTTGAGCCAGTTCCTGACAGATCCGAGACATGTTCACTTGATTACTGCAAAGCTTATTCTGAGGTACCTTAGGCGTACAATTGATTATGGGCTCAAGTATGAGGCGAATCAGAAGATTAACCTAGAGGGGTTATGTTGATTCAGATTGGGCAGGCAGTGCCATCGATAGGAAGAGAACTTCAGGGTGCTGCTTCAGTATGGGATCAAGTGTGATCTCTTGGTTTAGCAGGAAGCAATCCTATGTGGCACTGAGTACAGCTGAAGCAGAGTATGTCATAGGTTGTTCAAATAGTTTTGAGGCAGTATGGCTGAGGAAGCTACTATCTGATTTATTTGATCTCCAGATGGATGCTACTTGTATATATTGTGACAACCATAGCTGCATGAAGTTGTCAGAGAATCTGGTGTTCCATGACAAGTAGAAGCATAGCGAGATCAAATATCACTATATCATGGATATGGTGCAGAGGGGAGCAGTGAAGCTCCAGTATGTTGCGATGGACAAACAAATAGCTGATGTGTTGACAAAGCCATTGGCTAGGGTGAAGTTCAAGTAGTTCAGGGACAAGCTTGGTGTTCTCTAGATCGAGGTTCCCTCCAAGGGGAAATGATGAGACCTAGAGCCATTCTGACATGGTGAGAGGATTGGTTCCTTCCATGGTCAGATGTAAGGGTTGAGCCATTCTGTCATGGTGAGAGGATTGGTTCCTTCCATGTTAGATGTGAGTGCTGAGCCATTTTGATGTGACTGTAGGATTGGTTCCTACATGATCAGATGTAAGCGTTGAATTCCATTCTTGTAATGGAGGCACTTGGTCAGTTACCAGGAAAGCTCAGTCTAGGACTGAGGTCCATTCTGATGTGACTATAGGATTGGTTCCTACATGATCAGATGTGAGTGCAGAGCCCTTTTGGCATGAAGGGTTGGTTCCTTGCATGGTCAAATATAAATGCTGATCCTTTCTGACATTGGTTGTCAGATGTAAGTGCATAGCCTTTCGGCATGGAGGATTGGTTCCTCGCATGGCCAAGTGTAAGTGCTGATCCTTTCTGACATTGGTTGATGAATGTGAGTGTTGGGCCTTTCTGACAGGGTTGTGGGATGTGTTCCCACATGTTCAGATGTGAGTGCTGGGCATGCCTTTCTGATATGATTATAGGATTGGTTCCTACATGATCAGATATAAGTGCTGGGTGGGCCATTCTGACTTAGGGTTAGATATAAGTGTTGGAAGAAGACCTACATGGAGGCTAGGCCTACAACCAACATGAAAAAGGGCTGGCTTTGTAGAACTTCCTGTGGTGAGAAGAATTATGAGATAGCACTTGTGATGATGATCCAACATTAATGATCCAGATGGAGGGATGATCCAAATCTAGTGATGATGCTCCATAGATGATCCAGATCGAGTGATGATCCATATCCAGTGATGATGATCCAGATCGAGTGATGATGATCCAGATCCAGATGAAGATGACTTGAAGATGAAGATGACTTGAAGATAAATATGACTTGAAGGTGAAGATGACGAGGACTTGATGATGATCCAGATGATACAAAGAAGAAGACTTATGCTGATAAATTGTGTCAAGAGAATACCTTCCTAGTTAAGAGGGAGTGTTGATGTAATTGTAACTTCGAAATGTATTCACTTGTATTTCTTATGTATTGTAACCTGATGTTTATTCTGGGATGTATTTGTAATGTACTTGATTCATGCCATGCCCCGATGTTTCGATTGGGAGTTTCTATAACGTAAACAAGTCATGTCAAGTCAAGGTAGGTAACCCTCCTATTGTCTAAGGGTTAAAGTCCCCGCAATTCCGGGGCACTAGGGTTGTTAGACTCACCTAGTGAAGTCGGCCCTAGTAGGGTTTAGTAAAGTTAGGAATTAGTATAAATAGACAGCTAGCCTCTCTATTTATCACACACTCACTCACACTCAGCTGTAGCGCATAGCTGAGGAAGAAGAAGACACTGGGGCTAGGAAGAAAGAAGGTTATTGCTGTTGGGAGATCATCTTACTGTTTTGGGTTTTACTTTTGGTGCTGATTCTATCTCTGAGGAAGTTGTGGGGTTTTCTCCATTTATGGTTTCCCCGAGGAAAAACATTGTGTTCATTGTTTCTTATGTTTGATTGTTGTGCTTGTTATTATCTCAGTTAAAGATCCTAATAATGCTAGCTTAATGTTAAAAATATAACAACATCTACTAGTTACTAGAGTGTGGGAACACCGATAGAGTCTAAATTCCATTGAATGCACTTGCATGCATCAGTTTAGGCACTTCCGAGGCCAATCCCTACGTTTTAGGAGCCATTGGGAGTCCCGGCACCAACCTCCTTCAGTCAGTTGGAGTTGGAACTATTTAAGCTTAGTTATTTTCCAGTTACTTTCATTTAGTTCACTTTGAGCTGAGTTAGCGCCAGTTAGACCTGACTGCACATGGATAAGGCACCTTTTCTCACCTACCACTTTAGTTAGACTAATTTAATTGATTATTACTGATTGTGTCACTTGATTAGACATATGGAGTTAACCATTTGGACTCCAATAGTGATTTAGATATATTTAGCTATATATTTAGTCAGATACAGTCACATCCAGCTGGGAGATTCGAATTCATCCCTAATGATTCAAATTCTTGTCCTATGTAACACTATTGTAACACTGGATTATGTAATGAATATAATACTGTAATTCCCTGAGCAATACTTATTTGTTTCCAGTGAGATTTGATTTGTTCAGTTTGTATAATTCATTCCTATTCACTGCATCAATAATTTGGACTCGTTGCTTGATGATATAAATGGCAAATGAATTCTAACATGGTATCAGAGCCATTCAAGCAAGCTTCATGTCTGTCTACTCTCCATTGAACACCAGAAGCAGCTGGGTTACCATAGAAGTCCCGCAAAAAGTGCCTTGATTCCTCTAAATTTATTCAGAGTGGTAGTGCGAGCGTGACGGACCCCGAAGAAGTGTTCATGTCGAGAGGGAAGGAATGATTCTAACATAGTTCAAATTTTTTAATGTTTTTCCATGAAATTCTATAGGTGCTACGTAGCTTATGTGAAGATTTTTTCTTTTCCAGCTGGAGAATTATGGATTCTCAATATCCTACACCTCGGATCCTAACACCCTTCAATTATGTATATTGGAGGGAATATATGCAACTATCCTTGCGCAAACATGGCTACTTCAAGATAATACTTGGTAGGGAGGCCGAGCCCCATCATACATTTGAGAGAAACAAGTTTCTGAACCACTTAGATGAAGCTTTCGACTATCTATGTACTCACATATCCAAAGACTTCATCTTTAACCTTGAAGGTTTGAGGACTCCCAAGGAATATTGGGAGAGGCTTGAAAACTTGTTTGGAAAGCAAGATGAGCTTCGGGGACACATTCTCGAGAATGAGTTGGTAGCCTTACATCCAAATAGTTTTGAGATAGTGCATCAATTCTTTACTAAATTCAAGTTTCTTGCACTACAATGCATATAGTGTGGAATGGAAAGAAAGGATGAGCAGCATGTGCTCTCCATAATAAAAAAATAGGTCCTGAGTATTCTGTATGTGTCTCAATATTCCATTTCAGGAGAACTTTCATTCCTAATTGGAAGATGCCATCCCTTGATTTCTTTGTTGAGTCCTTAATACAAGAGCAAGAGAAGTTGATCCAGATGGGAGTCATCAAGACTCCCAAAGATCAAGCTCTCCTAGTGACAGACTCTAACAAAGCGCAAGCTAAAGGGCAGTCTAAGGGGAAGGAGCATAAAACTATTGATTCAAAGACTAAAGAGAATCATAATACTTTTGAAGGAGCCTCCATCTCTAAGAAAAATAAGAAGTTTGAAAAGAATATGTGTCCCTATTATTTAAGGGGTTTTCACCTTGAAGGCTCTTGTATGAAGAAGCAAGTTGACCAACTGACTGCTCTCTTCAAGCAGAATAATATTGCTCTCCCTCAAAGAGAAAAGAATCTTGATGATGAACCACAGCTGAAGATGATGAAAGGTGCCATGCCTTGAAGGCTAGCCTTGTTCAGTCAACAACATATATAGTTGATTCTGGACCATCCAATCACATGGTGGCCTCCAAATAATCCTTGTTCATCCTCACACTATCAAAAGGGACTAATATTCACATGGGAGATGATTCCCAAATTCCATCATAAGGAAGGGGCTCAATCGGAGTGAAGCATGGTGAGTTGAAGAATGTTCTCTATGTGTCCTCCCTTGCAGCTAATATGTTGTCTATTTATCAGATGACTCATATAGCCTCTCCCAATAGAGTTACATTCGATTCAGACATATTTGAGATCACTTAAAAATCCACTAGACAGCTCATAGTGAAAGGTATTGCAAATCATTCTACTAAATCTTATGAGTTCTCACATTTTTTACTTGTCTAACATCCTACAACTTTATTGTCTCATGCTAACAACACTAGCAAGGTTTGGCATGAGAGATATGGTCATCTCAATTTCAAATATCTCTAGCAACTCCACAATGATAAAATGGTTGAAGGTTTACCTCATCCAAACTTTCGATGGATTATGTTCTGGTTTCTTGGTAGGTAAGCATCCAAAGAAGAGGTATGAAGTTGGGAAAGCACATAGAGCTGCCTCCATTCTTGATTTGATACATAGTGATGTGGCTGGAGCTATTCCCACAAAATCCATTAATGGTTGCAGGTATTTCCTCACCTTTATTGATGATTGTTCTAGGTACTGTTGGATCTACTTTATGAAACAAAAATCAGACGTTTTTGATATTTTTAAAGTTTTTAAATCTATGGTTGAGAATAGTTTTAGTAAGAAAATCAAGTCCATAGGATATGATAAAGGAGGAGAGTACATCAAAAGAGAGTTTCAGTGTTTCTGTGAATCAGAGGGGATTCGAATGGAACACTCAGTTTTGTACACACCATGTTAGGATTATAATCCTCCCTTGTCCAATTTGGTCATATGTATAAATCAGGAGTCCTTTCAGTCTATTTTTAGTCACTAGTACCATTGGGTCCACTTGGCCTAATTGGGGCACATGTACCAGTTACTAAAGTGCAGAGAACAATAATTGAGGCCGAATTCCACTGATTGCACTTGCATGCATCAGTTTAGGAGCCTCCTATATCAATCCCTACAAATTAAGAGCCACTAGGAGTGTCGATACTAACCTCCATCAGTTGAGTTCAGTTGGTGACTAGTCAAGCTCAGTTAGGAGTTAGTTACATTCATTTCTACTCAGGTAGCACTAGGATTGCATGGTTGCATGTAGGTGAGGCACATTTACTCACCTACCTCAGTCAGTTAGACTAGTTAACATTGAATTAGACACTTGAGTTTGGATTTTGAACTTCGATGAACTCCAATAATGATTTAGACAAGGTCAGTTAACCATTTAGTCAAGTAGAGTCCAACCAATTCGAATTTCCTCACATGGATTCGAATTGCTTGTGGCTATTATGCCTTTGTACTTCATTGTAATTAATTATCTAATTACTTTTGATTAATCAAATCATTCATAATTTCAAGCCATTTTTGAATTGTTTCATTCTTCAATTTCTTAGTAAAATTGTGTGATCTATTCTGTGAGTTATGTGTTGATCCATAGATCTATGTGTTGAATTTAAGACACCACAACAAAATGGTGTAGTTGATAGGAAGAATGGATCACTGAAAGAGATGGAAACATGCCTTCTCCATGGTAAGAATATTCGTCCTTCTCTTTGGGCATAAGCTGTAAATTATGCTTCATATTTGCAGAATAGAGTGCCTCATAAATCAGTGGTTGGGGCCACTCCATTCGAAGCACCGCATGGGTATAAGCCCAATGTCTCTCATTTGAGAGTTTTTGGTTCCAAAGCTTGAGTCAAAATACCACTTGACAAGAGGAAGGCCTTCCAAGCCCAAAGTAGCAAATGCATTCTGCTGGGATATGTAGAAGATCGAAAAGCATACAAGTTGATGGAAGTTGCAACTAGGAATGCTTCATTGAGCAGAGTGTCCAGTTTGAAGAAGATCAGTTGTATGACGCACCTCCATCCAAAGAACAAGAAGGTATAAACACTTTTCCTCCTATTTTTGATGATGATGATTTGCTACATGTTTCAGATTCAAATGAAGAGGATCAAGACCAACATGATCTTGTTATTGAGGCTGAACCTCCTGATATTCTAGATCCATATCTAGCACCCATTCCAACCAAATTCATAAGCCTATATGAGCTCAAAATATCATTGATGCAGTTGGGGATGGTGCTGGAAATCCCTAAGACAGAAGGAGAACTAGGACCCAGTATCAAAATGAGCATGTTGACTCTCTCTCACAGATTTCCTCCCTACAGAGTGGTGCAACAAAATTCCAGGTCGGTGCTACTTGATGATAGCGAATGATCAACTATTTGTCCCACAAAATAAGAAACTTGATCATTCTCTACCTTTACCATCCAGAAGAAACACACGGATTCATCAGTTCAAAAATGCATTGATAGGTTCACATGCACAACTTCAAGATGCTGCTGCACAAAAGGACCATGTTGCTGCATAGAGATACAAAATTTGCAGCAGTGTTTTGACAAGTTATTTTTCTAAGGAAGAAGCTTCTTTCTTCTAAATATAGCTTGTATTTTCATGTTTTCTTCTAATTTTGAGGGGGGGGGGGCTTTCACATGAGGTTTTCCCCTATTTCCTCGGTTTATTAAGCAACATTTTTTCTTTTAGATTGTATATGGGTGACTTATGGCCTTGTTTCCAAGGCCCACAGTTGTTCAAGTTAGGATTCGAGGGGGGGGGGTGTTAGGATTTATAATCCTCCCTTGATGATCTGTCTATTAGATTATTATTTGCCTAACTTAGGAGTATTTTATTATTATTGGGTCCACTAGTACCATTGGCTCCCCTTCGTCTAATGGGGCCACATGTACCAGTTACTAGAGAGTGGGGAACGCCGATAGAGGCTAACTACTACTCACTACACTTGCATGCATCAGTATAGGTGCCTCATAGGCCAATCCCTACATTTTAGGAGCCACGGGTAGTCCCGATACCAAACTCCTTCAATCAGTTGGAGTTGGAACTAGTTAAGCTTAGTTATTTTCTAGTTACTTTTAGTTAGTTTACTTTCAGCTCAGTTATCTCCAATTAGACATGACTGCATGTGGATAAGGAGCCTTTTCTCACCTACCACTTTATTTAGACTGATTTAACTGATTATTATTGATTGTATGACTTGATTAGACATCTGAATTTAAACATTTGGACTCTGATAGTGATTTAGACATATTTATTTAGCTATTCAGTCGGATACAGTCACATCTAGTTGGGAGATTCGAATCCATCAATAATGATTCGAATTCTTTTCCTATGTAACAGTATTGTAACACCATATTATGTAATGAAGATAATAATGTAATTTCTTGAGCAATGCTTGTTTGTTTCCTGTGAGATTTGATTTGTTCAGTTTGTATAATTCATTCATATTCACTACATCAATAATTTGGAATCTTTGCTTGATAATCTAAATGACGCAAAAATTCTAACAAACTTCCGTTACATATGATTTTGTCCGAGCAACTACTCATATGAGGCTAAGGATACTACCTCTTTGTCTTTAGCACCTACTGAAAGGTAGCTTCTACTACCTGAATACAAGCATCAACTTGCAATGAGACTGTCAGTCTCCCTAGCTCCTCCCGTCCTCCCTATAATACATGCACCAACCTATTTTATTCTATGAAACATATTCTCAACTTCCAAATCTTTCAATGTCTTGTAATTAATTTATTTCAAAATCAATCTGTAACAATCAATCCTGTCTTTATCAAACCTATTATTTTTTTTAACCAAGATAAATTGTATTCAAGTATTGAAACTCTACCAATACCAAAACGGATCAACTCAATCTGTTCATATTTACTTTGTCATAACCCTAGAAACCAAACCTATATATAATATTCATTGCATTATATTTAATGATTTCAAAGTATATATTATAGAGACAGTCTTTATCTAGTAAATGCATATATCTTTCATATATCTGTTCAATCATACCTTTGTATTTTGATTCATCCATGTTCTAGATCTATATCAACTTTTTTAATCCATGTAAAACCATTATGGAATCCATATTTCTCAATCTTTAACTTCAAAGTCATTCCCCTTTCATCTCATAGTATATCTCATTAAAACATTTTTAACAAAGTTCCAGATGTCTCTTTCAAAACCATCCACCTCTACGTATATCTCTTTCAAGAAGAAATTTGACTCAAGTTTCAGAGCTCTCCTTTCAATATATTTTACCTCTACATTTTTCCATTCAAGTAGAAGTTTAACAAAGTTCCAGAATCACCATTATCTCCAAAAAAAATGAATCCAATTTCCAAAACTTTATATCTCAACCCTAATTGACTTTCTCATAGTCGAAATCAATAATAAAATAGTTACAACAGTTACTGTAACTGTGTAAAAAAAACGGTTTCTCCAAACACATTTTTAGAAAAGGAATCATATGATCTAACAGAAGGTTTGTTGATGAGAGTGCATTGGCATTTTACTTTCAGAATTAAAATTCATCATATGACTTGGCTTTAAATCCAAATGCTTCACAAGTGAAGGCTTATGGAAAAGGTTAAACGCTTCCTGCAGATGTGAGGAGATTATGGAAATGGTTAAACACTTTACCATTTGACTTGTCGTAAGACCAATGCTTTTCAAGTGAAGAGCTATCGTGAGAGTTACAAATATTTTGAGAGCAAAGTTCATTGAATGGTCATCATGTGGTTGTTTGACCAAAACTCTACCGTTGATTGATGCCATGTGTTAAAAACTAAAATGCTCATATGTGTTAAAAAAAAGAATCAAAACATTGCTTAAATAATTAAAATATTTGTTTAATGAAAATTAGAACTAGCGCTAACGGTTTGTCTATAATTTGCAAGGACTAAAATATATAGCAAATAGAATTCCAGTCTTTAAACCAATAACCATGATTTGCATGTGAGTGCAATCCATAAGCAATGAAAACACAAGTTCATTAAGTGTGTGACAAGTTTGACATCAATGACAATATCCATTCACCCTGTCCTGTGCAACTGGCCAACAACTACGTTCCTACATTATTCATAGTGAGTGGATACTTAATTTTAGTTGTATTCACCATATGGTTGAATATGCTTCTCTCTTTTCTTCCTTAAATAAATTTGTAGAAAATTAAAAAATTCCAGTAGATGATTATGCACTTTCTATTGTGAGTTGTGAAAACATTGAATGTCAAAATGGTGTGAATACAAATGTGTATCATGTACCCAACCAAAATGTGAACTTGTTCTCAATATCCCAACTTTCATAGACTAGCAAAAGCATTAAATTTTGGCTGGATTGATTTGTTGCGAAGGATGTGAACAATTGGTTAATTGTTGTCAAAGGATTTGTTGATCCCATAGACGGATTGTATATTTTTCATGATGTTACTAAGATACCTATAGGATCTATTGCACTCAAATATCATATCAACAACCATGACAAAAGTTGGAATGAATGACTCAAAACATGTATCTTTGCAAAGTTTGAACTAATGGTGAAACGTGAAATTGTTGCTAAACTACCTAAATCCCCCCCTAAGTATATGTGAAGGGTGTGTGCTTGGAAAGAACCACCAAAATACCTTTGATATGGGAAAGGCATGGAGATCCAAGGCTCAACTAGAACTTTCCCACAATATTATATGTTACATGAACAAACCATCACTAATAGGTGTGTCACATACCCCAATTTTGTAAAAATATGTAAATTGTTTTAATTATATTCCTGAGACATTATATTAAATTTAATGCTAAGTAGGAGATTGATGACTTAGCAGAGTCAACAGAATTGGAATGTAATTCAGAATATTTTTATTATTAATAAATAAATTGTGGAGACAACAGCATGGGAGAGCTGTTAAAAAGAGGTTACTGGTCAAAGTGGTGGACGGGACTAGGTGGAAGGCAAAATACAAGTGGCAGCATCCTCAAACACTTCCTAGGTTGCAGGTGGCAACTTCCCTACATTTGGGGTCATGATCCCCCAAGAAAGTGGGATCAGAGCAGGTGGCTCATTAAATGACAGTTAACCCAAAAAAAGACCTAGGCAATCTTTTAAAAGTACTCAATGAAGAGAGCTGAGGCTACTCAGATATTTTCCAGAGAGAATTCACTCAGGTGAATGTTATTCAGGAATTTTATTGAGAGGGAAAAATAGTAAGGAAGTGGTCTGAGAGGATTGATGCAGTAACTTGTTTTATTACAACTTTTTTTAGCTGGGAGAACTTACTGAGAAGTTCTGAGTTAATACTGAGTTTGAGGACTGGTATCTGACTTTGCTGCACCTAATTTCCAGACAGGGAGACCAGAGCAAGCTCGGGGGTCTTGAGGAGTTGCTGTTTGAGCGCTCTCCAGGAGTTGGTAGGGAGGAACGACCTCCCATTCCTATTGTTGTCTCAGTTCAAATAGGTTCTGTCACTTATCTATTTATGTTTTAATGAGTATGAATGATTGAATGATTAATTCTGTAGTTTATGATATAAAAGTTTACTGGTTTAATGATGTAACTGTTTTAGTTTATCAGTGATTGAATCCATGAATGAAAAATAAAGACCTGCTGTGTTTTTCCACATCTGGATTTACCAGACCGTACTCCAGCACAGAGGTAGAAATTATAGAAAGATGTATGATGAGAATATAAATTAGACCTTTGCTTCTTTATATTTCATTAGAAAGAATGTTTGTTTACTGATAGCTGGTCATGTTTACAGATAACACTAGTTTTTGTACAGAAATCGTTTCAGTAGTTTTATTATCGAAGCAGATAGAGGAAGGTTACTTTAATTATTCTACTGTATTGAAAACATTACCATTTTCTTCCTTCTAGTTTAAGAATAATTTAACTGGTTATGTCCAAGTAATAGTACTGAATCTAGAAGTAAATAAATGTAATTTAAACTCTATAATCAAGCAAGCTATTCAGAAATGTATTTCATTTATGTTATCTTTCCTTTACTTTTCCTTTTCTGGTTAAACCAATTTTCTAACATTATTTAGAATGGTAACCCTATCTTGTATGGGTTTTAAATGTATCCTACTATATATATATAGTTACATAAGATAGATCATAAGAAGTATTATTCGATTTATTTTTATTCTCATAAGTAATATTCTACTTAACAGACAGATTAAGTATTATCAAAACTCTTTAAGTATCTGCATATCAGTACAGGAAGAATAACAGCATAATGCTATCTTCTTTATGTTATACATAAAACAAAGGTTATACATATAGAGTATCTAATACTCCAATAAAGACAGGACTATTATTTGTTTTAGTAAGTATTATTATTATAATAATATTATACTTTTATATTATCCAACATCAAGATATTATACTGTTAACTTAAGGAATGATAATATTATTTAAATTACAAACCTGAGTTTAAGATACTCTGTTCTATAGGATAACATGACATTTCCAAGAAACTTTGTTAAAATAAATTAAAAGCAAAATATAAAAATATATATAGCTTAAGGGTATAAACCCTATAAATATCACTTAACAAGATTACATAACAAGTAAATCCAGGTATAACCCAGGTACATAACCCTGACAACAATTCTTATAAAAGAATTTATTTACAGTAAAATAAAAAATAAAGATAAATAACAGAACATTAGTCTGCTCACTTATCAAGCTTAATCAATAGGGTAATAATCAATTATTTACTCACAGATACAAACAGAATTAGTATTAATATACATAATACCAAATTAAGAAACTGTAATTATTCTAAAACTGTAAAACTAGGGTTTAACCCTATAAATTTCAGTTTATGCAAATAAAATAATAATTATAAGATAAAACAAATAAGTTACTTATGGCCGCATTATAAATCCACAGTATAAGGCTGTCACAAGCCTGTATTTTACTTTTTCTACATAAATCAAAATTTTAAATTGTATGCAATAATACAAACAAGAGCTACAGAAGAAGAAAAACAGTATATTATATTATATTGTAGACCATGGGTGAAAACACCCAGTGTTTCCAAAAATATACAGTAAGACAAGAAGCCGAGGTCTTAACCTCTTTACAAACAGGCTACAGCCCAGTTTTCTCTTTACAACACTTAAATCGTAAAAGATAACTAATATTTACAACCACGGCCTAAGCCGTAACGCCCTCACATTTCGTGAAGGGTTTCATCTTTTAATTCTTTTAACCCGCAGTCTTAATACCAAAATGAAGCAGTAAGGGTTTCAGGCTTCTTAAGCCAACCCTCGAAGGTTCCAACTGAAAACCATAAGGAGGACAAGCCATGGTGTAACCATGCTTACCAGGATTGTAGCTTGCTGCCCAGTCTTCTTACTAAAGGCCGTGCACTTGGAGTTTTCAAAACCTGCATTCACAAAGATTAAACCCTACATTAGAATGTTGTAACCTATGTAAAGAAACTTACAAATTTAAGACAAACAGTAAGCAAGGTTTTTAAGTTCTTATTATTAATTCTTGCACATGATCTAGGAACTAAGATTCAATCTCATCAAAGAATTATTAGCAATTACTCATGAATTGGAAATTTTCAGGAACCAAATAAGTTTCCTCTCTGTATATTA
>LPNX010608869.1:622091-765549 GCA_001517045.1 Pseudotsuga menziesii
GGATGAGGGTAATTAATGCTCCTTGATGTCAATTAAACTTAGGATAGTGGTTTAACTAGGCCAATTTGACTGAAGAGTGTGTATGATGGTAAATGTCTCCAACACTTATTCTTACCTGTTCTTTCGAGGAAGCACGACCGCTGGCAACTGCGACCCAACTAACAGTGCAGGAAGGTAATACTACAGCCAAGAGGTAAAAGGAGGATTAACTCTCAACCTTGCACAAAGTTCAAGGACAGTAGTTCCAACCATCGAAACCCCGGAGGGAGGCGTTAGCATTGGCGAGGGTTCGGTTCAGTATGGTAGAGAAGAATATAATTGAGGAACCAAGGACTAAACTTCACTATGCAACGTGTGGAACAAACCACTATCAGAGGCCAAGCCAGGGTTTGCTCGCAGCAGAGAGGCCACACAGAGGTGCACAGCACCGTCGCTGAGCGACCAGCGCCAAGGAAAATGGAGAAAATGAAAGGTAGGGTTAACACACAACTCTTTTATCCACGCAGTGCATGGCTGGAATATTGCCACGACAGCTACTAAATTTATCAACACAGAGTGGGTTTTGTACATAGTCAACCAACAATTCGATGGGGGAATGATTTTCCAAATCATTCGTGATCAAAGTTTATCCAAAGTCATGGCGCAAGATTCATCAACCTACGCTGCATGCAAATGATTGTATTCATTATTGTCCACTCTAATATGTTAATCCCTTGAAATCTTAAGTGAATTGCATAACGACATCATAGTAATTATAAGCTTGATGGTTAAAAGGTATTCGATTTAGAATATTAACCTTGTTATTATATTATATACATTGGAGGGTAGTATATTATGTTATAGTTTATGAAGATAAACCTTGGCACAAAAGCTAGTATAAACTTTCCCCTTATATTATTAAGTGCCTTAAGTTCTTTAATAAATAAAAAGAATAATAGCATAAAGACCATAGAATATTAAATAGTGCAAACTATATAATCTTTGGGTCATATTATTGTGTTGCCATTAGCCTAGGAAACCATCCCTTGTTTTGAAGTAATAACTTTTTAATAGTCACCTTTGAAACGGATAGTCTTATATATAATTCCAGGCTCAAGGCTATGATAAATAAAATAGAACCATTCATTGATTTCTAGCTTTTATAAGCTAAATTTTCCTTTAATTGCTAGCATAGTTTAAAAAGTTCATAAAATACTTTTGTATAAATTACAACTGTAATTGAATAGAGAAGATGACTGATCAATAGGAACATAAATTACTTTTACTAGAAAGAAAACAGTTTGAATATACCTTAGCATAAGTTGAAATGATTTGTCTCTTACTATCTTTCAAGCTGTTTCTCTTACAACGAACTTATAATAAATACTTTAGAATTACGAAATGCAGCGCCATAACCTCTTACCTGTATCTGTAAGAAAAGCGGAAACCGTTGCGTTAGCTCGAAAGCTAAGTAAGCCTATTTTTGCATGTCAGTTCCACCTTATGATAAAAAGAGGAACAAAAGTCAGTAAACAGAAAGATCTGTTCTATAACTAAACATAACCAACTGATAAATTCAATAGCAAGCAGTTAACACATAACTAATTAATGTTAGTTAAACTACTTTACGTTAATGTTTTGCAATTTTAAAAAAATTTAAAATTTTCGGAAAATTTGGGGTTTTGACATGTGAGGTATACTTTAACCTTCATTAATTATTTTTCTTGGTGTACTTAGGTATATTTATTGAAGAATAAGAGTCATGTCTTTAAAATTTCAAGGAATTTAGGGAATTATCTAATCAGCAATGTGATTGACCTATGAAACATTTAAGATCAAACAATGTTCAAGAATATGTAGGTATATTTTTTGAAAACTCTCTATCACAAAATGGAATCTCTTGGAAGATATGTGTACCTCACAGACCTTAGAAAAATGGAGTAGCAAAAAGGAAAAATCAAGCGTTTGTTGAAGTGGCATGTTTTTTGCTTCAGGCCAAAGAACTATTTTTTTTATAAGTAAGTACCCACGGAGGATTTGAGCCTGTGACCTTCCATTTACAACTTTTCATCTCAATTAATCATTACCAATTGTTCTAACCCTAGTGGGCTAAGGCTAAAGAACTGATAACTATCTTTTGGGTATAAATTTTCTATTATCCAAACCATCTATTGAACCTTATTCTGATGAAATTTGTCCTTAATATGACTCCTGTTGAGAAATGGAGTGGACAGAAACCTTCATTTGGTCACCTTAATATGTTAGGATGTACTACATGAGTGCACATTCTATATTACCATAGAAATAAATTGGATGCAAAGAGCCATTCTTGTATCATGATGGGATACTCTGAAGAGTATAAATCCTATAGTTTGTTTGATCAAATCAAACAACAGATCATCATTCAAAAGGATATTGCCTTTTATGAAATGGTCTCATGTATTAAACTTTCACATTCCTCTTTTGGTTTGATGAGTAGTAATTATTTTGAAATTTTGACAAAAATAGGATCAACTAAACCGTATTTTGGAGCTTCAATTGGACTACCTACTCACTTTCATGCTTTGACTTGTAGTAAATCAATGACTACGAAATTGAATACCAACCATGGAAATCCTAATCGGATTTCTAGTGAACTAATCAACACAATAAATTATACGTTCCAAAATTCTTGTCTACCCCATTGGGATACTAAGATAATTGAAGATATTGGATCTGATATAGGAGATATTAATGACTCAAGGAAGACTGGAAGTAAGAAATAGTGTGGTAGATTTTCTCTAATGGCATTATGCTAGAGGCATGTGATCCAAATACATGTGCAGATGCACATGGTTGACCTAAATGGGATAATTATATGGTTGAAGAATATCATTCCTTTATGAAGAAGAAGAATATCATTCCCTCATGAACAATAAAATATGTGACTTAGTTCTTCAACCGCATGAAAATAACACAATGAAATGTCGATGGGTCTACAAGATAAAATTTACTTCTCATGGCTTTCTTGAAAGACATAAGTCTTATTTGGTTGCAAAAGGTTTTTCTTAGGAAGAAGGAATCAACTACACTAAAACCTATTTTTCCCTATTGAAAAAATGAAGTTGGTTCAATTGATTCTTTCACTTGTTGCTCATCTTATATGGGAGATACATTGGATGGAAGTCAAACGTTATTTTCTTCATGTAGATATGAATGACTAAATCTATATGGAGTAATCCACTAGTTTTGAGAAGGATTATACTCTTGTTTTTCAACTAAAGAAATACTTGTATGGTTTGAAATAATTCCTTAGAGCTTGTTATGAGAAGATTGATTGTGTCTTTATCAATCTTGATTTCAAATGTTGTGAATCAGACCATAGCATTTAACAATGTTTTACATGTAAATGGTGAAAGCATCATTGTTACATTATTATATGTAGATTATTCATTATTATTATTTTTGACTAGGGGAATCGACAACTGGGGCTGGGCTGGTACTCGCATGACATGGGGTCCAGGGATCCATTTCCACTACCACTATAAACCTAGGTTCCCCACACTCGCTGCAAGACATGGGACACGATTAAACCCGGGTGGAATTGATCTCGTGATTTCCAATTTACAAACAACTTCATTACAATGGAACCGCCAATGAGCCACACCCGTGCGGGCTTGTAGATTATTCATTATTAAGAACAATGTAAATCTACTATTGAATTTGAAGAAATGATTGGTTGGTACCTTTGTGTTGGGATGCCCAAGAGGGCATATAAGCAGTCACCAAACAAAGACAAGCATTGAAAAATATGAAATAGGCATTAAAGCACATTTTAGTCATTAAGAGAATGTACATATTTATACAATATAAGGAGATGCTTGGTTTCCATATTCCAATTGTCCCTTTGAATTCTCAAGAAAATTCACCTTCACCTAAACTTAATGGAACAGGTTCCAACAATCCCCCCCTTAATCTGAATAGGTGTATATGGGTCCAAGTAGAGAGATAAAATCTAGAGGTGCAAAGGGATAAAAGTGCTCTTTGAATCAAAAGCTAGTAAAAATTGATGTTTTCTACTAAATGGATTGTTTTAGGATGACCAAAAGCTCTAAAACTTGGTGAGAAATCTACTTTTTAGTCAGCGGTTCCCCCTAGAACTTGGCGCTAACTCTGGTTCTTGCTTAGAGGTTCTCACTTAGCGGTTCTCTCTAGAACTTGGATCTATGCTTCAATGGTTCCTTTTGGAAAATGATGGTGTATGGACCGCCAAAAAATAATGTCTACCATAAGAAACGAGAGGATGATGTATTCAACTAAATGGGTGGTTTTAGGAAAACCACAAACCAAATCATTCTCAATGGAACATGGCTCAAAATCTGGCTATGTGGATTTGGCTCGAGCATTTGGAAACTAGAACTGGTTCATGATTGCTTGTTCTAGATTGCTTATTTATGATTTTAAATCATTCCTCCCTTTTAGAAACAAAGTGAGGAGTAGAAAATATCATGGTGGTCATGAGTGTCAAAACTAAACACAGAATACCATGATCTAATTAATTCTTTGGAGCATGGCTCTCTTTCTGTCTTTTGGATACAACTATGAATTTGACATCCAAATTTGGTTGTGGATCAGTATCACTTAAGCTATAAGTGAATAAGGTTGTGACTGCTTATTTTCAAATTGATAGGGTTTGAAACTTGAATCCTGACAAATGACTCATGATATTCCCCTCTTTCAAGTACAATATGAGAAGCATGCAATTTTTATGTTGCAAGTTGTATCAGAACTCGAGATTGGGTTTTGTGATATGAATGATATATCTCCTTGGTTTTTTTTTATCATTTCCAAGAAATGATCCACCCATAGTGAATCTTCAATCTTGCAGGTTTCTTTAGTGTCAAACATATATATGAAAAATGGTTATGATTCCTACAATGTTGATAAGGATGGAGATGAAAGAATTTAACTTCCATGTGACCAATTTCCTGACAATGTTGGAACGAATGTTCACCTAAAATAGGTTAAGAGGACTCATATTAAATAAATATAGAACTTTGAAACTAGATTCGGATGGAATACTATAGAATATAAAAGGCATCTTTATTATCATATCTAATCCATGTTTTGCACTTGTTGATATTGAGTTCTTCCCAATCTTTGATGATGGGATTGGAAAGATTATTTTTAACATAATCATGAGGGGATTCGTATTCAGATATAATTTCACTCACTTGGTTGTGCACTGACAATTGACAGGAATTATCTTCATATTAGAAAAGAGGGATTTTCTGAACAAGAACTAGTTCAAAATGTTGATTCCTTTGTTGTATATCGTCATGATGGAGAATTCCCACTTTGGATTTTGATTCCTACAAATAAGTTAGAACCATTTGGAGAGTTTATTTGATGACAATACCATACAAAAGAAAGGGATTACAAGCCCCCTAATTGAGTGAATGATTATCCCCATCAATTATGTACAAGTTGACTTTTATGTGTATAAAAATCCCCTCATTTTGAATTGATTTAACATTGAGAGCAGAGGGAATACCATCCTAGATCTATATATGTACCAACTTGAGAGAAGTTATGTTGTGTACATGTACTTCATCTTCTATATACATTTGGATTTTTCCAACAATCCAACTTTTGTTTCCTTGCATATTTGAATTTCAGCTTATATTCTCTTCTTTAATGGGTAGGTTTTAGTGTTGGTTGAGGAAATACAGAGCAGTGAATTCTCCCATAGATCTATTTTACAAGAAAATAGCAATGATGAGTTAATGAATGGGATAAATTGTCATACAAAAGAAATAAAACATCAACCAATAAAAGGAATAATGACAAGTTTTGGGACATTATTCTTCCTTCTTTGAAAGGCCTTGCATGGTTTTAGGATCATTGCAACAACTATTTGATAGTGGATTTATTGTTGGTTTGAATTGTTGTATGTTTAATTTCAATATGAGAGTTTAATTGTGCAAGTTGTTCAAAATTGTTGTTTCCAACAGAGTTTTCTCGAGCAATTCAAATTGGAACAACTCATTAACATGGAAAATATATACAAGCATCCATTTGCATGTATTCATGTGGAACAATTCTAAATTTTTATTTTTTCTCTGTATCAGCAGTCATGATAATTTGTTGGAGTTAAATAGAAAGTTGAAATTTGGAGAATTAATGTACAACATGAAAAGTATGGGTGGTGATATGACATAATTTAGTATCCCTTAATAGCTAATATAGGTAAAACTCAACAAGGTGTAATAAAAGCCAACAAAGTCAAGCTATCAATTCTTTCAATTAATACCCTAACCATGATCCTGCCATGTTCATTCCTCTTATATACTCTCAATGCTTTGAATTAAGACCCTAACCAATGCAAATACCATACGTTTGTACACCAACGACTTCTCATTTTGTTTCCACCACTTGGGAGCTATGGAATATTATGAAGTAAATGTATAAACAATTTAATATGTATAGAAACTTCCAAGGATTTTAATATTCCCTTCTTGCTTTAAGAGATATTGTGCAGTATTCACTGACATTTAGTACAAATGTATCTGATCCCATAGTTAATATATACCTCAAACTTTCACCAGTGTTTCTCTATGTAATATGAGAGTCTTTTAGAATTGTCACATAAATTTGTAGCTTGTATCTATTTAGATTCACTCTCCCTAACTTGTAGTCGTTTTCCTTTAAACCCTATTTAGCCCCGTGAAACCCTATATTTTTTCAAGGTTCAGTGCTAGAAGCTTGTAAGATCTAAGAATATTTTTGGAGACGTATCTAAGAAGAGAATATGGAGTTGGAATTCAAGAAATTCTAAACATGGTGATTAGATTGGTCTTTGCTTTCATGTTTGTTTAACGCTTAAAATAAACAATTTTTTCACCAAAAACACATTTAGTTTATTGGGATGGGAAATGATATATTATATTTTGTTCAAACCTTTTTTTTGTAGTCTAATGATTTCAATATACATTTTTGTAGCATGTTAAGTTTTGGTAATGCTCGACATATATTCCAATTGTTTCTAATAACAAAGAAACATCTTGTTTCAAATCTGATGGAGAATGGACCCATTTCAGGTACTTCATAATATGTGCCTATTTCATTGTTATTTTCTTATAGCATTATCACACTTCTATTGTAGAAAACCTATCCAAATTAGCAAGGACCGATTTCTATCTACCAATGACATTGAAAAATAGTACATTGACGTCAAGGGAAATTTGCATATTGTTTATATGAGTCTAAGAGATTAAAATTTGATTGCTTTATCATTTTCATATTGGCATGATGATCTGTAAGTCACAACTATACCTTCATGTGTAATGTTCTATTCAATTCTTTAATTGATCATCATTTTCCAAGAATAGAAAAGTCATATAAATGTTTTTGCCAAAATGAACAGGTAATGCCCATGCTGAGACTTAAGATCGATCTTAGTGAATAAAATGAAGACGATGACATCCTCAACGCTATTCATACAAATGGGTTGCAAATTATTGATACTGGAGGTTCACTCCTACAACACATTTTGAATAAGCAGGATTTTTGAATAAGTAGTTAGCATTTTCCAAATTAAATTAAATTTCTGAACTCTAAAGAATATATGCTATTTAGTTCAGAGTATTTAGTTTAGGGTACATTTATTCTAGTTCAGTTTTAGCAGTTTGTTTCTTATTTAGTTTGTGGGAGCATGTTTCATAATTTGCATTCAATAACATGCCTATATTGAGCTTGCATCTACATAGATATGTTTATGCTATTGGGTGTATGTTAACTATTTTTTCATTATGAGAGTAATTACTCTCTTTTTTTTGTAAAATCAAATTATTTAATTCCAATAATATATTATGTTAAGGCATTTCATCTTTTGATGTTTGATTACAATGCTAATAGGATTTCTTTCTCTACATGTATCAAAGAACAACTGCAATTTCTTCAGGTTAAGATGTTAATCTTATTAAAGACCATGATTGTTATATTCACATTTGAAATATCTTTTTTCATATGTGTTTGATCTGATCATTATGTGTTTCTTGTGCAGTTTCTCCAATCAACTATGCACATCTATCTGCAAGTCAAATGCAAAAATTTCTCAAAAGCAAAGGATTTAGAAACAAATTTACAATTTGGAAAAGGGAATGGGTCATTTCCATTTACGAGGATGAGAATACAATGTTCATGTACATGAAATCCCTATGTTGGTCTGAAGTGTTTGCAACACCATCTTTTTTTGTTGAATCCTACATGGGATTATTATTGTTCATTTTGTAATTTGATTCGTTTCAAACATCTCTTTCCTTCTTATAGTTGTTACGACATCAGTAATAAAAACACATTGGAGTTTTGTTTTTTATGAGATTAGTTTTTGCCATACAATGCCAAATTGTGATGTGATGTTCATTGTAAATCCCAGTTGACATTGCTCTCCGTTTGAAAAGCAAAGAGACATGTCTAAAATATGCTATGACATCCCATGCCAAACTATAATCCCCTATTAATATTGCAAGTAATTTTGTTTAATTTTTATTTTGTAACAAAAATCGATAAATGTTATAGAAATATTATTTTAATATTAAATTGTGAATGTGGGATACATAAGTTAGACAGCCATGCAATTGATTGATAGAAACTAAGTTTATAGTAGTAACTGTTCCCCTTAGTTGTCTTTATGAAGACAAGTGGCTAGTGTTTGGGAGGAGTTAGTTATCGCTTTTAAAAGTCCTAGGTAAGGAAAATAAGGGGCAAGATTGAGAAAGAGAAAAAATCCAATAAAAGAGAACGGGGATTTGTCAGATGTCACCCAGAGTGGTGTATTCTCCAGAAAAATTATTGAGAAATAACACAGAGTTATCAGTGAACATATGAATGGTGTCGGGCTCTGAAGCAAAACCGTTAGTGAGCACATTATATGTGCTAGGTTATGAAATAACTAACTCTACTCATTAGAATGGTGGTAAGGCTCTAGAAAAATTATTAAGAAATAGCATAGAGATGTCAGTGAACATATGAATGGTGTCAAGCTCTGAAGTAGAATCGTCAGTGAGCACATTATGTGTTCTAGGTTATGCAATAACTAAATCTGCTCATTAGACTGGTGGTAACTTGAAAGCAGGAAGAAGTGAGTCATAAACTCATGAATCTAGGCAAGGGGGTGGAAACCTTGTAGACTCACAAGTTTTGAGGATTCCTAAGGTCAAGTGGTGCGTGGATATTTTCCTTTCAGTTCCACACAGTATCAGATATGTTTGCTAATGAACTAAACCCTTATTTGATTATGAGAATGAAATGTGTTTTATAATTATATTTAGTGCAAATGCTATAATAAACTTGGTATTTCTTTAATTGTATGGATAACGTTATAGAGTATCCATGAATCTTTGATCCATTATTTTATTATTATCATGAAGCAGAGTTTTCATCAATCTTGACCCAATATTTTATTATTGTTATGAAGTGATTCAACTATAATAACTATTCATGCAAAGGGTAATCAAGACCCAAAGGAAAACATTCAAAATAACATTGTAAACCCTAGATATCAGCCAACACATAATAACTCTGTAGAGATTTAAACCCTGGTCTCAGTGGTCCTATATGTTAGGAAATAATTGCTAAGAAATATTTTAGTAAAATGGTCGTGGGAATAACCTAATTTGCAAATTCTTTCTTTATATATTTCAGTATTGGAATGATAGAACTAGGATTATTTCCTAAATCAATACACAGTTATGCAAACAATAAATTCTAATTGCTACATTAATATTTTGAGACAGGTCATAACGCAAAAAGAGCTATAAATATACAAGATACAGGATTATTCACAAACAGGTGGTAAACTAAAAGAAATATTCGTTACACAAAAAAGGAAGTATTACAACACAACAAAATACATATATTAATTTCAGAACTAGGGTTTAAAATCCAATGCAATATCGTTTAAACAATACAGAGGCATGTCATAACCTTGAAAACAACACCTTCTTCACCATGTGAAGGATATAACTTAAAACCACAGCTCATTCCTTCCTAGTTTATTAATTTGAGAAGGAAAACAAAATCTCAATATCCAAAAATACAGTAAATGCCGTAGTAAACCTGTCATAACCCCAAATTTTCACAAAAATTAAAATTTTTTAATGTAACATAAATTATCTATAGTCACAGTTTGATAACTACTAGCGGCTAGCAGAAAATTGAATCAGTTAACAAAAGTAATGATTAACTTCAAACACATAAAAACTAATACCACATTAATTTTGATATGTTATGTATATGATCTGCATTCAGTTACTTCTAGTTATACTGATGATTTGATTTGTCAAGTAGGTGAGAAGTTATGTTCTAACTGGGGCTTACTTAGAACTTGGTAACTCGGCTGGAATTCTAGATCTTACAAGTTCAAAAGGTAAATTTTTGAACAAGTAGGAGTTTGTTAAAGCGTTAAATCCAGATGTACTTCTTTAGCATATAAAAAATGCTAGAGTAAAAGAAATTGATTATTAGAGATCAAGGATACTATGAGGTAAAGTAACTTTTCTTTATTTGTTTTGCATCTAAGATAGTATTTTAAGTTTATGTCGTAAAGACCAATAACCTTTCCATACTCAATGTCTTTCATTAGAATGACTTCTACTTCAGACAATTCTTCTTTCCAGCTATAAGTTAAGTTACTTACAAGTTCTACATAGAGCTCATGATTTAGTATAACAACACTTTTACTGGAATAAGAGTTTACTGCTGTTGTTATTTCTAGAATTTAAAACACTGCTTATAAGCATGGAAATAAATCTAAGGCCTTCCAAGAACAAGCTTACATTAGAACCCTTAGCTCTACTTTTAATCATGCTCTAGTAGAGGAAATTTATCAGCTTATTATTGTATTATAGTTATAAATGTTCACTTGCACAATAGTCATCAAGTTACGATTCCGATCTTCCAAGTTTTTTCATGCCACAAGTATTGTAGCAAGATTTCGTTACCATATCATTTATTACTAGTAATAAGTGATACTATATTTAATCCTGGATAGTCTTACTATCTTCATTTACTAAGTCTAATCTAACATTGGTTTGATTCATTTAGAGTTTTGGTTCCTTATGAAGATCCAAAAGATCACCAACTTCCAAGAAGTTTAACTTATACCAAGGCACTATAGACTATATATATAAATGTAAGAGTTATTCCAGGGTTAAATACTATTTATTTTTATATACACATTGTTGACTTATAAACTAATTTCTTACCCATTAGTGTTTACATAAAACTAGTTCTAATAACATAGTCATGCATCGTTATGTTGGTATAAATGGTCAATAGTAGTACTACCGACTCAAGTTCAAAGGCCTTTATTATACTAATGATCTTTCCATAAATTTTTTACCAAGAAAGATTACAAGGTTATCATAAAATAAGGGTAACGATGCGATTATAAGTTTTGGTTCTTTACCATTGCTTGATTTTATGGTATATCATTATAATGATATGTTTTTGACTTTGTAATTACATTATCATTGTTGTCCCTATTTAAATTATTGGCAATAATTTGAATTCCTAACAGTGCAGTATAAACTATACCATTCGATCCACTGTGGATTGAATATTTTGGTGGGCACGTGGAGCAACCTCCACAGTGCAATGAACGATTTAAAAGTTTGCAATGTAACCCTATATTCTTCATTCTTCATCGAGGGTTCGGCTGTGCACTGTCTGGTTTCTCTACGGCCATGAGGGCTCACTTGTTCTCGTGTTTTAGCTCCATCGTGTGTGTAGTGAAGTGTTGCAACTCTTGCATGAGGGTTGAAAGATACACAACTCCTATTTTGGTTCTTTCTGCAGGCACTGTGTCGTCATGAGAGTGGTGTTACTCTGTCCATAGTTTTGAGTGTTGGTTCCTTGCATTTCCCTTGCCATAGCATTTAACCTTCTCCATCATTGGTGTAATTTTGTATGTGAACCCCGCTTCCTCTGTCACAGGTGAGCACGAGGGTTTGTTCTTCAAAGTGTGTTGTTCGTCGTGTTGGTTTGATTCCTCCTCGGCTCCAGATTCCTTTGCCTTCAGTAAGGATTTTATCATATAATGTTATATATTTCAAGTTACAGTTTTAAGAATTAGAATACACAGCTTCTAACTATAACCTTTGGGTTTGCTTGCAGGTTACAGTTCGTAAACAAGCTTGGAAGGATTCTCTCCAATGCTGGTTGACCTCTATCCCAATGGGTAAGCCCAGGTTAAAATGTGGCAACTCCCTGTTTGCGATGGTTAAGAGAAAAAGGGTTTTTAGTGGAAAGGAAACACTACTTCGGTTCCTCCAGTCTTTAGATGCTTGGTTTTCAGTTTTTAATTAGTTTTTTTTATAAAAACCCTTGCCTATAGCAGGGTAGCTCCACCTTCGATGTCGTGACTTGTATTTAACTTTTCTTGACTTGTAAAAGAAATATTTACAGCCTTATGGCTAAGTAATATCATACTCGGTTTCTTAAATCTATGGGGGTTCTCTTGTCTTCGTGGTATTTACTTAATCTCTGTTTCAAATACTATGTTAGATTATACTTTGTCTTATAAAGGATATTACTGTGAATGAAGTTTACTCTTCTTTACTGTTAGTGAAATAATTTTTACTGTTAAAGATTTCTCTTGTAATTAGATAAGGTTATTATGAAGGCCGTAAGCTCAGTCTTAAGGTAAAATTTATATATTTATACTTATCAGTTAAGATAGAATAACTAGGGTTTACTTAAAAAAGAACCCTTACATAGATACATTCTTAAATTTATTAGTTTTGTGTGGTTTCTGTTTACCTCTTTTTCGTTGTTACAATGGTATTGAAATTATCTAACATGTTAATGAAATATTTTCTTTTCTTTTAAAATAAATGAGTTTGTAAAAAAAAATACTATAAGTTCTTGAGATAAGGTTGCACCCAGTCTAGTGCATACTTATAGTATTCTAGTTTAATTTTTTTATCTTGTTTTTATAGAATAAGTTTATGAAAGAAAATAAAAGAAGAACCAGGGTTTTGACCCTGAGGTTTAAGTTACACAGATTTAGAGCTGGTAAATAATTATTTCTTAAATAGGTAAATTCATAGCTTAATTCTATTTACCGTTTATATTTATATTTACATTTGTTTACTGTTCTGTAACTTAGTAAAGATTCAGAGTTATGTAAGGGTTTAAACATTAACTCTGTAACTTTGATTACCTTTTTTTTTATTAAAGGGTTGTAAACATAATCCTATTCTAATATATATTAAATAATAGTTTAAGATAAAATATTTAAGTGTGGTTAATACCTTGTTTTAGATACTTAACTGTATATTCTATAATTTTTATTGAATCGGTCTATTTCTTTACTATAACTCTAGTGTAGTTCTACTGTTTCTTTTCCAACATTTTTACCTAGTTATACTCATTAAATAGTAAACATGAATAACCATACACTATTCTTACATAATAATTTACACACTGAATAAATTACTTTGCTATCTACACATACAGAACCCCATCTATTAATTTCAATCTCTTATAGTTTTCTTCATCTATTTAAAGTATTCTAACTGTGCTAGAGTACGGCCTAGTTTTCCAGGTGTGGAAAAACACAGTCTAGAAATTTATTTTCATTCTAACACCTTACTTTTCTAAATCAACTTCATTTCTTTAACAATCTAAAAAGAATACTAAATTCTAACCTTTCACAAACTGAACTTTAACATTCACATATATCAGTCGAACTAATATTTATTTAACTAACATAGTAAAACCAAATAACATAGAACCTGTTTAGGACAGACGACAAGAGCGTTAGGTGGCCGGTCCTCCCTACCAATCTCCTAGAGAGCGCTCAAACAACACTTCCTCAGGACCCCCGAGGCTATTCTTGGTCTTCTTGGCTGAGAACTGGTGGAGAATGCAAACAGTAGAACCCTTTATCAACTGACTAGTTCAATATCTTAGTAAACACTCTGCTCTCAGCAGTATGATATTCAGCTTAAAAGCTACAACTAGATCAATCAGCAATTATCCCCTCAAACACTTTCTAGATTTCCCTTCCATTGAATTTCTCTGGAGTACATTCATTCAACCTGAATGATCACTTCTCTAGAATGAGCAACCTCGGTTCTCTTCGATGGGAATTTTTATAAAGATTTCCTAGGTCTTTTGGGTAATTTGTCATTAATTGAGCCACTTGCTCTGATTCCACTTTCTTGGGGAATCATGACCCCAAATGTAGGGAGGTTGCCACCTGCAACAGTTGGAAGTGGTTTGAGGATGCTGCCACATGTCAGTTTGCTCTCCACCTAGTCTCCTCCACCAATTTGACCAGTAAACACTCTTTTAACAACTCTCCTAAGCTATTGTTTCCTCCTTTATTTATTTATAAATAAAATATTCAGAATTTACATTAATTATCCTTGACCCTGCGGAGTCATCAATTACAACTTAGCATAAAATTTAACGTATTGTCCTCAAATAATATAAAATTCTTTTTGCAAAATTGGGGCATGTGACATACACACTCCCTTAAAGTATAACATCATTCTCAATGTTATTTATTCTTCATCCTCAGAATTATCCTGGAACAGAATTGGATATGCATCCCGCATATTACTTTCCAATTCCCAGGTGGCTTCCTCTGGACTAAGGTGCTTCCATTGCACCTTCACTTGAACAATGGTGCAGTTTCAGAGTATTACATTTCCTTCCATACAAGATTTCGAAAGGACTAAATCTGGCTGACGCTTGATAATTATTGTTATAAGCAAATTCTACCAGATGCAAATAATCCTCCCCTTTACCTAGCTGGTCTTTCACATACATTCTTAGTAAATCTTCCAGTACTTGGTTTACTCTTTCAGTTTGTCCATCTGTTTGAGGATGGAACGAAGTACTAAAATTTAGTGTAGTGTTTAATCCTTTAAACAGAGATTTCCAAAAGGTACCTGTAAATTTAGGGTCTCTATCTGAGATTATAACTTTCGGTATCCCATGCAGTCGAAAAATTTCTTTAGAAAGATATCAGCTATGTTTGCAGCTTTATACGTAGTTTTAACAGGTATAAAGTGAGCTGCTTTACTTAATTTATCGACCACTACCATGATAGAATCATTTAAATTCTGATTTTTAGGTAGTCCAGTAACAAAATCGAGATTAATTATCTCCCATTTCCAGCTAGGAATGGGCAACGACTGAAGTAATCCAGTTGGGTGTTGATGTTCAGTTTTCACCTGCTGACATTCAAAACACCTAGCGATATATTCTATCAGTTCAGTCTTCATGTTTGGACAAAAATATTCTTTTCTTAACATAGTTATAGTCTTATGATAACCTGGATGACCTGAGTATGGAGTTTTATAGATTTCATCTAAAATTAATAACTTAACTTTAGGTACATTAGGTACATATATTCTGTCTTTGTACAGTAAAAATACTTTTTCATTCAAACTGTACCCTTTACTTAATCTTTCTGTTGGATTTTCTTTCGCTTTAGCTTGTAAATTTTGGTAAATTTCATCTTGTTCTATCCCTGCTTTAAGTTGTTCTTCTAGATCTGTTGTATAAGTGCTGATAACTGCTGTAAAGTTCAGCCTTTCATTTCTACTTAATGCATTAGTAAATTTATTTGCTTTCCCTTTAATGTGCTGAATTTCGAAATCATACTCACTTAGAAAAGCTAGCCACCTATCTTGTCTAGCATTTAGATTAGGTTGATCTAACAGATATTTTAGTCCTTTATTATCGGTCATTAGAATAAATTTTCTGCCAATTAGGTGATGACGCCACATCTTTAGAGCATGTATAACAGCAGCTAATTCTAGGTCATAAGTTGCATAATTATTTTCATGAATTTTTAATTTCCTAGACTCAAGCAATAACATGCCCTTCTTGAGTCAATACTCTGCCTAAACCATCATTGCAGGCATTAGTACACACTAAAGGTTCTTTATTTGGATCAGCTATTCTTAAAATAGGTGTGTTGGTTAATAAATTTTTTAACTTTTTAAAGCTATCTTCACATTTCTGGTTCCAATCAAATTTCTTTCCTTTCTTTTGCAAAGAAATTATCACATTTGCGATTCTAGAAAAACCTTCAATGAACCTCTGGTAATTCCCATGAAGGATCGAACATCAGTTACATCCTTAGGAACCGACCAATCTTCAATTTCCTTTATCTTTTTGGGATCCACCAAAATCCCTTCCTTAGTCACCACATGACCTAAGTACTGAATTTTATCCTTAAAGAAATTGCATTTACTAAACTTTCCAAAGAGTTGATGATCTCGTAACTCTTGCAATACAATTTTTAAATGTTCTTTATGTTCTTCTTCAGTTTTTTAGTAGATTAATATGTCGTCGATAAACATGAACACAAACTTATCTAGATACTTATGCATAATGTTTTTCATTAAACACATAAAAACAGCTGGGGCATTAGTAAGCCCGAATGGCATAACGACAAACTCATAATGGCCATATCGAGTTCTAAAAGTTGTTTTAAAGATGTCTTCATCTTTAATCCTAACTCGATGATATCCAGACCTTAAATCAATTTTCGAAAACACCGTGGCTCAATGTAGTTAATCAAACAGATCATCTATGCGAGGCAACGAGTATCTATTTTCAATAGTCATCTTATTCAATTGATGGTAATCTATGCAAAGTCGCATGGTTCCGTCCTTTTTCTTAACGACAATGACAGGTGCCCCCCAGGGAGACACACTGGGTCGAATATACTTCTTGTCAATAAGTTCTTTTAATTGTGAATTTAGTTCATTAAGTTAAAGTATGTTCATTCAATAAGGGGCCTTTGAGCTGGGTACTGCACCAGGTACCAACTCAATGGTAAAATCTGGTTCCCTTTTTGGAGTTAGTCCCATAATTTCTTCCGTAAATACATCAGCATACTCTCTTAAAACTGGTATGTCCTCCAATTTTAATTTGTCTGTTTTATTTAGATTTTCCTCATCAATTATTGTTAATGCATAAGCTTTACAACCCTTCCTAACAGCTCTCTTAAGCTGCAGAGCAGAAATCTGCCTTATGGTTGTTTTTCTAGGGATTCCCTTTACACTTATTGGTTTTCCATCATTATGTATACACGTAAAGGTTTTATCATAACAGTTTAAGATCACCCTATGTTGCTCTAACCAATCCATACCGATTAGTATGTTGTAAGAACCAAGAGGTAGTACATTAATCTTTACAATAGTTTCAAATTGATCCATAACTACTGCACATTTCTTTACAAAACATGTTACCTTCCTTTTTGCACCAGTGGCTAACTGAACCAACCAAGAATTTTCAAATTTTTCAACAGGCAACTTACATTTTTCTACCAATTTAGGTGAAATATAACTAAGAATAGCTCTCGGATCAATTAAAATAGCTATAGGGGTTTGATTTATCATACCTTCTACTTCCACCATGGAAGTTTGATATTCTGCTTGTCGATTCTCCAAGGCTGCATTGATTCTAGTTATAGTCCTCGCTAGGTCTCCAACAGTCATCTCCTCCTATATGGTATTGATATTATTGACAGTCTTTTTCTGATTAGGACAGATTGAGGCATAATGTGGGCCATTACACTGCCAGCACTTTATGGGTTCTTTGCGTTCAAAGTTCTTTGTGTAATTTCCATGATTATTAACAGCCTCTTTACCCTTTGAATTGTTCTGATTGCTTGGTGAATTATTCTTATTCCCTTGGAAATTCTTGTTAGGAAAATTTCTAGCCTTATTATTTTTAGAATTCCGGTTGGGCAAAAACTCTTTCTTCATTTGATCATAATGATTGTTATTCTTTTTGGCCTTCCAGTTGGCCATGCTCTCCTTCTTCCAATTCTGTTCAAAACAGAAATTGGCTTTCCTCATAGTTTCTTCCAGTGTTTTTGGATTGTCATATTCAATCCTATCCTTGATGTGATAAGGTAAACAGCTGAGGAATCGTTGCACCTTCGGTTTTTCATCTACAAGGTATGGCACATACCTAAGCAGACTTAAAAACTTGTTCTTCAAATCTTTCATAGTCATTGAACCTAATTTAAGCTCATAGAATTCTTTTGCTCTCTCTTCATAGTACTGCTCAGATAGAAATTTATTTTAAAGTACTTCTTGAAGGTACTCCAATTTACATTGTTCTCTATTATTCCCTTCACTCTCTTTAAGTCTTTCCATCAAATATCAGCCTTCCCTGAGAGATTGTAGATAGTCATTCTAGCCTTTAATTAGTTAGAATAGTTATAAATCTGGAAGTACTTCTTCATCCTAGATAACCAGGATTCTTCTTCCTCCCCCTTCTCAGTTTCCCGATCAAATGTTGGTGGTTTAATCTTTTCAAAATCCCCAGAAATTTCCTCATAAAGTTTATATTTTCTCTTTTTAGTATAATGGTTGTCATCACTACTATCACTAGTGGAATGAAAACTACGTTGATCACCAAATACCTCTGAAGATGAGCTGCTTTCATTTTTACTCTGTTTAATCTTTTTTATATTTATGTTGGTGACTTATATCTTCTGAATCAGCTCTTTTACCCCTTCCCTCAATTTGAAATATTTCTGTTAAGATCTGATTTAGCTCCTCCTGAGCTCTTAAAATCCTTTCATTTTCTCGTTTAACAGATTCCATTTAAGATTTTAAGTCTTTCATTGTTTGTAAAAGTTCTGAGGAATTAGTGGTTATGTCCTCTTGTATAGGGTCTCTTTGTAATTTTTCTTGTTCAGTAAAGGGAGATTCCTCTTCCACATATTCTTCTAGTCTTTCCATACCTGTTGTTAAACTTCAGAAACAATTTCTCTGTTTAATAACATTAACAAAATAATTTAAATTCACTGTTTCATAAAAGCAAGTTGGGATTCATCAAGGCCTAGTGTTTGAACCTTGTGCTCTAATACCACATGTCATAACCCCAAATTTTCACAAAAATTAAATTTTTTTAATGTAACATAAATTGTCTATATTCGCCATTTGATAACTACTGGCAGCTAGCGGAAAACTGAATCAGTTAACAAAAGTAATTATTAACTTCAAACACATAAAAACTAATACCACATTAATTTTGATATGTTATGTATATGATCTGCATTCAGTTACTTCTAGTTATACTAATGATTTGATTTGTCAAGTAGGTGAGAAGTTATGTTCTAACTGGGGTTTACTTAGCAATTGCTAACTCAACCGAAATTTTGGATCTTACAAGTTCAACAGGTAAATTTTTTAACAAGTAGGAGTTTGTTAAAGCGTTAAATCCAGATGTACTTCTTTAGCATATAAAAAATGCTAGAGTAAAAAAAAATTGATTATTAGAGATCAAGGATACTATGAGGTAAAGTAACTTTTCTTTATTGGTTTTGCATCTAAGACAGTATTTTAAGTTTATGTCGTAAAGACCAATAACCTTGACCTACTCAATGTCTTTCATTAGAATGACTTCTACTTCATACAATTCTTCTTTCCAGCTATAAGTTAAGTTACTTACAAGTTCTACATAGAGCTCATGATTTAGTATAACAACACTTTTGCTGAAATAAGAGTTTACTGCTGTTGTTATTTCTAGAATTTAAAACACTGCTTATAAGCATGGAAATAAATCTAAGGCCTTCCAAGAACAAGCTTACATTAGAACCCTTAGCTCTACTTTTAATCATGCTCTAGTAGAGGAAATTTATGAACTTATTATTGTATTATAGTTATAAATGTTCACTAGCACAATAGTCGTCAAGTTACGATTCCGATCTTCCAAGTTTTTTCATGCCACAAGTATTGTAGCAAGATTTCATTACCATATCATTTATTACTAGTAATAAGTGATAATAGCTTTAATCCTGGATAGTCTTACTATATTCATTTACTAAGTCTAAATTAACATTTGTTTGATTCATTTAGAGTTTTGGTTCCTTATGAATACCCAAAATATCACCAACTTCCAAGAAGTTTAACTTATACCAAGGCACTATAGACCATATATATAAATGTAAGAGTTATTCCAGGGTTAAATACTATTTATTTTTATATACACATTGTTGATTTATAAACTAATTTCTTACCCGTTAGTGTTTATATAAAACTAGTTCTAATAACATAGTCATGCATCATTATGTTGGTATAAATGGTCAATAGTAGTACTATCGACTCATGTTCAAAGGCCTTTACTATACTAATGATCTTTCCATAAAAATTTTACCAAGAAAGATTACAAGGTTATCATAAAACAAGGATAATGATGCGATTATAAGTTTTGGTTCTTTACCATTGCTTGATTTTATGGTATATCATTGTAATGATATGTTTTTGACTTTGTAATTGCATTATCATTGTTGTCGCTATTTAAATTATTGGCAATAATTTGATTTCCCGATAGTGCGGTATAAACTATACCATTCGAACCACTGTGGACTAAATATTTCGGTGGGCACGTGGAGCAGCCTCCACCGTGCGATGAACGATTTAAAAGTTTGCAATGTAACCCTATCTTCTTCATTTTTCATGGAGGGTTTGTCTTTGCACTGTCTGGTTTCTCTGCATCCATGAGGGCTTGCTTGTTCTCGTGTTTCAGCTCCATCGTGTGTGTAGTGAAGTGCTGCAACTATGGCATGAGGCTTGAAAGATACCCAGCTCGTATTTTGGTTCTTTCTGCAGGCACTGTGTCGACGTGACAGTGGTGTTACTCTGTCCATAGTTTTGAGTGTTGGTTCCTTGCGTTGCCCTTGCCATAGCATTTAACCTTCTCCATCGTTGGTGTAATTTTGTATGTGAACCCCGCTAACTCTGTCACAGGTGAGCATGAGGGTTTGTTCTTCAAAGTGTGTTGTTCGTCATGTTGGTTCAATTCCTCCTCGACTCCAGATTCCTTTGCCTTCAGTAAGGATTTTATCATATAATGTTATAGATTTCAAGTTATAGTTTTAAGAATTAGAATACACAGCTTCTAACTATACCCTTTGGGTTTTCCTGCAAGTTACAGTTCATAAACAGGCTTGGAAGCTCCAACGCTGGTTGACCTCTAGACCAACGAGTAAGCCCCAGCTAAAATGTGGCAACTCCCTGTTTGCGATGGTTAAGGGAAAAAGGGTTTTCAGTGGAAAGGGAGCACTACTTCGGTTCCTCCAGTCTTTAGATGCTTGTTTTTTAGTTTTTAATTAGTTTTTGTTATAAAAACCCTTTCCTGTAGCACGGTAGCTCCGGCTTCGATGCCGTGACTTGTATTTAACTTTTCTTGACTTGTAAAAGAAATATTTACAACCTTATGGGTAAGTAATATCATACTCGGTTTCTTAAATCTATGGGGGTTCTCTTTTCTTCGTGGTATTTACTTAATCTCTGTTTTGAATACTCTGTAGATTATACTTTGTCTTATAAAGGATATTACTGTGAATGAAGTTTGCTCTTCTTTATTGTCAGTGAAATAATTTTTACTGTTAAAGATTTCTCTTGTAATTAGATAAGGTTATTATGAAGGCCGTAAGCTTAGTCTTAAGGTAAAATTTATATATTTATACTTATCAGTTAAGATCGGATAACTAGGGTTTATTGAAAAAGAACCCTTGCATAGATACATTCTTAAATTTATTAGTTGTGTGTGGTTTCTGTTTACCTCTTTTTCATTGTTACAATGGTATTGAGATTATCTAACCTAGTAATGAAATATTTTCTTTTCTTTTAAAATAAATGAGTTTGTAAACAAAAATACTATAAGTTCTTGAGATAAGACTGCACCCAGTCTAGTGCATACTTATAGTATTCTAGTTTAATTTGTTTATCCTGTTTTTATAGAATAAGTTTATGAAAGAAAATAAAAGAAGAACTAGGGTTTCGAACCTAAAGTTTAACTTACACAGATTTAGAGCTTCTCTGGTAAATAATTATTTCTTAAATAGGTAAATTCATAGCTTAATTCTATTTACTGTTTATATATATATTTACATTTGTTTACTGTTCTGTAACTTAGTAAATATTCAGAGTTATGTAAGGGTTTAAACATTAACTCTGTGACTTTGATTACCTTTTTTTATTATTAAAGGGTTGTAAACATAATCCTATTCTAATATATATTAAATAACAGTTTACGATCAAATATTTAAGTTTGGTTAATACCTTGTTTTAGATACTTAACTGTATATTCTATAATTTTTATTGAATCATTATATTTCTTTACTATAACTCTAGTGTAGTTCTACTTTTTTTTTTCCAACATTTTTACCTAGTTATACTCATTAAACAGTAAACATGAATAACCATAACACTGTTCTTACATAATAGTTTACACACTGCATAAATTACTCTGTTATCTACAGATACAGAACCCCATCTATTAATTTCAATCTCTTATAGCTTTCTTCATCTATTTAAAGTATTCTAACTTTGCTAGAGTACGGCCTAGTTTTCCAGGTGTGGAAAAACATAGTCTAGAAATTTATTTTCATTCTAACACCTTACTTTTCTAAATCAACTTCATTTCTTTAACAATCTAAAAAGAATACTAAATTCTAACGTTTCAAAAACTGAACTTTAACATTCAGATATATCAGTCAAACTAAGATTTATTTAACTAACACAGTAAAACCAAATAACATAGAACTTGTTTAGGACAAACGACAACAGCGTTAAGAGGTTGTTCCTCCCTACCAATCTCCTAGAGAGCACTCAAACAACTCTTCCTCAGGACCCCCGAGCCTGTTCCTGGTCTTCTTGGCTGAGAACTGGTGAAGAATGAAAACAGTAGAACCCTCTGTCAACTGACTAGTTCAATATCTTAGTAAACACTCTGCTCTCGGTAGTATGATCTTCAGCTTAAAAGTTGCAACTAGATCAATCAACAGTTATCCCCTCAAACACTTTCCAGATTTCCCTTCCATTGAATTTATTTGAAGTACATTCATTCAACCTGAATGATCACTTCTCTAGAATGAGCAGCCTTAGCTCTCTTCAATGGGAATTTTTATAAAGATTGCCTAGGTCTTTTGGGTCAGTTGTCATTAATTGAGCCACCTGCTCTGATTCCACTTTCTTGGGGAATCATGACCCCAAATGTAGGGAGGTTGCCACCTGCAACAGTTGGAAGTGGTTTGAGGATGCTGCCACATGTCAGTTTCCTCTCCACCCAGTCTCGTCCACCAGTTTGACCAGTAAACACTCTTTTAACAGCTCTCCTAAGTTGTTTTTTCCTCCTTTATTTATTTATAAATAAAATATTCAGAATTTACATTAATTATCCTTGACCCTACGGAGTCATCAATTACAACTTAGCATAAAATTTAACATATTGTCCTCAAATAATATAAAATTGTTTTTGCAAAATTGGGGCATATGACAAAACCATGTAGCCTGTGCCTCTTCAAAGTCTGAAGATTTATCTATATAATAGACATGACAGAAAGGAAATATTGGTGACTTATGTAGGCAAGATCCAGTAAGTTAGGCCAAATCTCTCTCTCACACTGGAATGACCTGTAAAGGAAACAAGAGGCTGTTAGTATTTCCACAAACAATACAGTTTAAGATAATATGAAGATTTTACATCGTAGAGGGTATATTTGGCTCACCTATAAGCATGACCACTTAACCAATATCCATCTTCATCCATATATGAAGTTGTGTGTGACCATAAAACACAAAGAACAAAGACAAGCTTGTAAAACCATAAAACACAAAGAACAAAGAACAAATGCTATAATAAACTTGGTATTTCTTTAATTGTATGGATAACGTTACAGAGTATCCATGAATCTTTGATCCATTATTTTATTATTATCATGAAGCAGATTTTTCATCAATCTTGACCCAATATTTTATTATTTTTATGAAGTGATTCAACTATAATAACTATTCATGCAAAGGGTAATTGAGACCCAAAGGAAAACATTCAAAATAATATTGTAAACCCTAGAAATCGGCCAACACATAATAACTCTGTAGAGATTTAAATCCTGGTCTCAGTGGTCCTAAATGTTAGGAAATAATTGCTAAGAAGTATTTTAGTAAAATGGTTGTGGGAATAACCTAATTTGAAAATTCTTTCTTTATATATTTTAGTATTGGAATGATAGAACTAGGGTTATTTCCTAAATCAATACACAGTTCTACAAACAATAAATTCTAATTGCTGCATTAATATTTTGAGATAGGTCGTAACCCAAAAAGAGCTATAAATATACAAGATATAGGATTAATCACAAACAGGATGTAAACTAAAAGAAATATTTGTTATTCACAACACATGAAGTATTACAATATATATNATAACCTTGAAAACAACACCTTCTTCACCATGTGAAGGATATAACTTAAAACCACAGCTCTTTCCTTCCTAGGTTATTAATTTGGGAAGGAAAACAAAATCTCAATATCCAAAAATACAATAACTGGCGCAGTAAACCATGTACCCCGCGCCTCTTCAAAGTCTGAATATTTATCTATATAATTGACATGACATAAAGGAAAGATTGGTGACTTATGCAGGGAAGATCCAGTAAGTTAGGCCAAATCTCTCTCTCTCACTAGAATGACTTGTAAAGGAAACAAGAGGTTGTTAATATTTCCACAAACAATACAGTTTAGGATAATATGAAGTTGTTACATCGCAGAGGGTAGATTTGTCTCACCTGTAAGCGTGACCACTTAACCAATATCCATCTTCATCCATATATGAAGTAGTGTGTGACCATAAAACACAAAGAACAAAGACGATCTTGTAAAACCCTATTTTATGCCCACCAGCAAGCAGGTTACAGTGAAGAGGGAAGAATCACATGTGCTGAGATGCTTATGCTCAAAATTGAAGGAAGGACCGGTTATAGTGTAAACAACAGTAGTAGTAATGGTTCAAGTTAGAAACTCTTTGGAAAAGAACCATGGAATTTGAATGGCTTCCTGAGAACCACATTGAATAACAAATGGAGCCGTTGTGAGTGAAGCATTGACCTTATGCTCCAAAAACTTAAAGTGGGTGCTAGATGTAAGGCATTCCATTGGGATAGTAAATGTGTTTGGAGGGTATCCCATGTCAACATTCAAACTTATGCTTTGGAATAGTTATGGTATGTCACATGTAATCAACCTTACATCTAATACCTTCTTCATAACTTTAAAACCTTAGCACTGGTCCCATGGTGGAAAACCTACAAACAATTAAAAGAATGTTTGCTTAACAACTAGGTATATCACAAGTATATCCAAACTATCATATCCTTAAAGAGTAAGTCAAATCCGATGGCCTCCATATCAATCCTTTTCCACATGAAGCATTTAGAGCTAAGAGTTTAAGTCATCCTTTCAAATAGAAGAAATAGTTATAATAAAGTTACATAATACCTTGGTAAAAAAAGAAAAAGAAAAAAATTGGCATGTTACAAATAGTATCAGAGCAAGGTTATGGCGCTCAGACCTAAGGGGCCATCACATACTTAACCAATTATATGTATAGTCTCTTTTAGATAAATGATGATATATTGTTAATATAAATTCTGAATAATAACAAAACCAATATGTCTTGCATACATACCTATAAATGGTTGAACCAAGACAAATCGTGGAAGAGGAAACAGTACTCGAGGGTATGCCGGTATTGGAAAATGCAAGTCTTTACATAGAATTGGAGGAAAAACGTAACGCTGAGATAAAATCAGAAATGTTAGAAACTATGAGAAGTTTTAAGGATGATTTATACAGTCTTAAGGAAGATAATATCAAACTGATGAATGCTAAATCAAATCAGGAAGAGATCAATGAATAAATTCTAAACATATTAACAAACCAAGCACTACAAAAAAATAATGATCAAAACTCTTGCAGTACTAGGAAGAAAAGGAAGGACAATACAAAAAGTTACAGAGTGTAGGAACCATCGACAATTTTCAATTAACCTCTAGAGAATTAAAGAAAATTGATGACACGAAATATAAGAAACAAAAAGGAAAACCTATGGAATTATAGAGGGAATTTAAGAAATTGAGACCTCCAATGTTTGACAGGGAATATGAAGAAGTTGTTGAATCTTGGTTTCTTAACATAAAACAATATTTTCAAGTATAAAGTTACGATGATAATTAGAGAGCACGTTGGGCTATTTTCCAACTAAGAGGGAAAGTTGCTCTGTGGTGGCAGGAAGCAAAAAGAATAAATAACATACACAATAAGGAGTTAAGTTGGAATATTTTTAAAAACTATTTAAAAAGATATACATGTCAGAGCGATATTATGATGAAAAAGAAAAATAGTTTAATGACCTGAGATTGGGACAATGAATTATGGAGGAGTTCATAACTAAATTTGTTAATTTACAATGTTATGTACCATATATGAAGGATGAAAAAGAAAAAGTATATAGGTTTATCAGTTGTTTACCTCCTGCTTACAAGGATAAAATAGAATTTGACATGCCCAAGACTATGGATGAAGTAATTAGGAAAGCTAAACTGTGTTATCTTTTATTTAAACAAAGATCAAAATTAAGTAGAAATTGGAAAAACAAAAAGAATGAAAATATGGATCAACGCAGGAAAGGATTTAAACCTTCCCGTTTTAGGAAAGGAAAAGAAGCTATATAAATAACAACTACAACAGATCAGGTTCAACCATAAATAATGGAACAAAAGGTACATGGACTCTTAATAGTGTAGGGAATATTTACACCAAGGAAATCAAGTGTTGGGGTTGTAATGGACCTCATCTATACAGAAACTGTTCCCACAATCCTAATAGGAAAATTCCCCCCTTAAATATGATGCAAGAAGCTTCTACAATCAATGACATAGCCATAAATATACCTAAAATTGATGCTGCATTGGAAGATGGGCATGCAAATCATCAATCCACTATGTTGGAAGTAGAAGTTAAAATTTTGAATACCCATGTTTCCATTCTTGTTGATTTAGGAGCTAGTTTAAGTTACATTGCACCAAGAATAGTTGAGAAATCTAAACTTTTAAAGGAAAAACAAAAGAATCCATGGTTGGTACAGCTAGCAACACGAGTAAGCAAAAAGTTACAGGATTGGTAAAAGGTTGTAAGCTGTTTTTTAATGAAATGGACACAACAATTGACTTAAACATACTTCCTTTAGGATCCTATGACATTTTGATTGGTATGGATTGGCTAGAATCTCATAAAACCATTATCAATTGTTTACATAAAAGCAGTGATTGTATTGATGAAAAAGGGAATTATCATACAATAAAAGGAGTTTACAAGCATGTATTTATATGACAAATATCAGTTGTACAACTCAAAAAGTGTATTAGGAAGGGATGCCAATTTTATGCAGTCAAAATAGTGGAGAATGAATCAGTATAGTTGAAAACAAATGTGGACTAATTTCCTATTATTAGGGAATTTCAAGATGTGTTTCCTGATGAGATACTATGATTACCTCCTAAGAGAGATTTAGACTACTATAGATTTAATTCCTAGATCAACACCTATATCATGAGTTGCTTACTGTATGAGTATTCTAGAATTGATAGAGATCAGAATGCAACTACACGAGTTACTTGACAAGAAGTACATTCGACCTAGTGTGTCACCCTGAGGAGCACCGATTTTGTTTGTTAGAAAGAAAGGCGACACTTTTAGAATGTGCATAGATTACAAAAAAATAAACAAAATGATAATTAAAAACAAATATCCCCTACCAAGAATTGATGATTTGTTCGATCAAGTTTGAGGAGCCAAGATTTTTTCAAAAATTAACCTTATATTGGGTTATCATCAAGTACGGGTTAAAGAAGAAGACATTCACAAAACTGCATTTTGATTAAGATATGGACATTATGAATTTGTTGTTATTCCTTTCAGACTAACTAATGTTCCTGCAACATTTATGAGTAGATGAATAATGTGCTAAGCAATTTTTTGGACAAGTTTGTGCTAGTATTTAGATGATATTTTAATATATTCAAAGAATAAGGAAGAACATGAGGAGCATTTATGAATGGTGTTTCAAACTTTGAGGGAACATCAGCCATATGCGAAACTTAGTAAATGTGATTTTTATAAAAGGGAAGTACAATATTTGGGACATGTTATCTCAGAAAAAAGTTTTGCAGTTGATCCTGCTAAAGTCAAGGGTATTATAGAATGGCCTGTACCAAAGGATGTACATGACATCAGATCATTCATGGGATTAACATGATATTACCGCATATTTATAAAGAATTTTTCTAGAATATCTCACCCTCTAACTACCCTTCAAAATAAAAGTGTTAGATTTGTGTGGAGTCAACAATGTCAAGACAACTTTGATAAATTGAAACACTTACTGAGAACAACACCTATATTAAGAATAATTGATCCTAATAAATATATTGTAGTGTGCACTAATGCAAGTGTCCATAAAACTGAAGGAGCATGAAACAAATTATGTGGTACATGACATGGAATTAACATCCATCATCCATGCTCTTAAGATTTGGCGACATTATTTGGTGGGAAAGAAATTTTTGTTGTTGACAAATAGTATAGGGTTAAAATATCTATTTGATAAAAAAACATGAAATGCACGCCAAGTCAGATGGCTTGCATTTATGAGCGAATATGATTTTGAAATTAGGCATATAAAAGGGAAAGAAAACATAGTAGCAGATGCTCTTAGTTGGAAACAACTTGAGCTGCACACTATAGTAATTAGTGGGTATGAGTCAGAATTTAAAAATCTGTTGAAAATAGTATCAAGTAATTATTCTGAGTATAACAAGTGGATGGAAAAATGTATTAGCATATTTGATTTTACTCAGGATAATGCATATAAGATTGATGCAAAAGGATTTATGCGTTACAAAAATCGAATTTATGTACCCAATCAATCACATGTAAAACAAATAATCTTCAGGGAAATACATGATAATCCTTTTGCATGACACCCAGGGTATCATAAACTTATAACAACCTTAAAAAATATTTTTATTGGCCCAATATGAATAAATAAACAACTCAATATGTAGCTAGGAGCTTTACATGTCAACAAGTTAAGGTTTTCCATCAACATCCAATCGGACTAATGCAACATATACCCATTCTAGAATAGAAATGAGAAACTATAACCATGGATTTTATAACTGAACTACCAAAAACAAGGAAGAAACACGATTCTATTATGGTTGTAGTGGATAAAATAAGCAAAGCAACACATTTTATACCTGCAAAATCGACTTATAAAGCTATAAGCATTGCTGATATATTTATGGAATACCAAAAACAATCATCACCGATCAAGATGCAAAATTCACGTCAAACTTATGGACATCATTATTTAAAGGTATGGATACAAAGTTGAATTTTAGTACAACATACCATCCTCAAATAGATGATCAAATGGAGAAGGTGAATCAAGTACTAGAGCACATGCTAAGGATGTATGTAATGAATCAACCAGGTAAGTGGGAAGACTATATCCATTTAGTGTAATTTTCATACAATAAAAATTAATAAGCTTCTCTCAAAATGATCCCTTTTGAAGTATCGTATGGAAGACGGTGTAAAGTTCCCTTGAGTTGGGGTAATCCTGAAGACATAATGGATTTAGGACCAGACATGTTGGCACAGATGGACAACAATGGTAAGACAAATAAAATAGAAAGTAAATGCTGCATAGGATAGACAAAAAAAGTTACATCGACAGGAAGAGGACAACTAAAGAATACAATGTAGGGTAACATGTGTTCCTACAGATCAAACCAAAGAAAATTTCCTTAAGAACAGGATTATATGCCAAACTTGCACCCACATACGTGGGACCCTTTGATGTATTGGCTAGAGTGGGACATGTAGCTTATCAACTAGCTCTACCTCCACATAAAAGAATTCATGGAATTTTTAATGTCTCGTTATTACAAAAATATTATACCGATAAATCTCATGTCATTGATTGGAATAATGTATAGGTGGAACCAGAGGGAGACTTTCACATGGAACCAGTGTGCATTCTTGATATGAGAGAGGTCATGCTTTGGAAACAAACCATTCTACAAGTTAAAGTTCAATGGGAGCATTATGCTCCCGAGGAAGCTACATGGAAAAGAGAGGATATCATGAAACAAGCTTACTTGTTTCTATTTCAAAATTTAAATGAAGCTAAATAGTCATTGAGTATGGTGACAAGAATTTAGGACGGGAGGATTGTAATACCCCTTGTAACATTGCAAGTAATTTTGTTTAACTTTTATTTTGTAACAAAAACTGATAAATGTTGTAAAAATATTATTAATATTAAATTGTGAATGTGGGATATGGAAGTTAGACATCCATTCAATTAATTGACAGAACCTGATTTTATGGTAGTAAATAAACCCTCAACTATCTTTACGAAGACAAGTAGCTAGTCTTTAGGAGGAGTTAGTTATCAGCGATTAAAATTCCTACGAAAGGAAAAGAAGGGGCATTCTTGAGAAAGAGAAAACAACAAAGAAAAGAGAATGGAGAGCTATTAGAGATCACCCAGAGTGGTGTAGGATCTAGAAAAAATATTGATAAATAGCACAAACCTGTCAATGAACATATGAATGGTTCAATGATCTACAGTAGAACCATCAGTGAGCACATTATATGTTCTAGGTTCTATAATAACTAACTCTAATCATTAGACTGGTGGTAAGGATCTAGAAAAATTATTGAGAAATAGCACAGAGCTGTCAGTGAACATCTGAATGGTGTAAGGCTCTGAAGTAGAACTATTAGGATTATTAATCCTCCCTTGTCCAATTTGGTCATATGTCTAAATCAGGAGTCATGTCTAAATCGGGATTCCATCCAGTCTATTTTTAGTCACTAACACCATTGGGTCCACTTGGCCTAATTGGGGCACATGTTTCAGTTACTAAAGTGTGGAGAACACTAATTGAGGCCTACTCCACTAATTGCACTTGCATGCATCAGTTTAGGAGCCCCCTAGAACAATCCCTGCAATTCAGGAGCCACTGGGAGTGTCGATACCAACCAAGGTTAGTTCAGTTGAGTTGGTGACTAGTCAAGATAAGTTAGGAGTCAGTTACATTTAGTTCTAGTCCTCTACATTCAGTTAGCGCTAGGTTTGCATGGATACATGTAGGAGAGGCACATTTCTCACCTACCTCAGTCAGTTAGCCTCATTCAACACTAAATTAGACACTTGAGTTGTGTTTCAGAACTCTGGTGATGATTTAGACAAGGTCATTTAACCATTGAGTCCTCTGATAATGATTTAGACAAGGTCTTAGTTACCTACAGTCAAGTAGATTGTAATCAATTCGAATTTCCTCATGTGGATTCGAATTGCTTGTGGCTATTAGCCATTTTACTTCATTGTAATTATGATCTAATTACCTTTTTTATTAATGAAAGCATTCACAGTTGTAGCCATTTTTGCATTGTTTCATTCTTCAATTATTGATTAAATTGTGTGATCTATCTTGTGAGTTGTGTGTTTTTCCACAGATCTATGTGTTCAATTTATATGGTATTAGAGCCTCGGCGAACAAGGCACCTCTCCTCCTCATATCTCCAGCTGGATCATTTTTTTTAGCAAATTTCTCCTTCCAGTACTGCACCAGAAGCAGAGAATTTACCACTTAATATCCCAAGTTAGGAAATTGTTGATCAAGCTTACTTGATCAACTATGTTGGGTGTGAAGGATATTCCAAAAGTGTAGACTGTCGACCTTACTTTGTATGTTTGATTGTGTGACAGGTTATCATCTCTTCTCACAGCATTTGCTACAAGCATCCATTTCTTCTCACTGCATTCGCTACAGCAGCTCAGTCCTCCTTACTGCATTCAAAATGGCTCATTGAGTAGAGCCTCTCACTCCCTTCAACTATCACCAGTGGAAGGAAGAGATGGAGGTACTGCTCCACACCAACAATCTCTTCAAACTCACAGAAGAAACATAGGCAATGCAATTCTGAATCATGACAAAGAAAAGTACTTGAGCAGGATTGATGAAGCTCATGGATACTTATTCTCCTCAGTCTCTCGAGATATTCAATTACACATCCAAGGATTGAAGACTCCCAAGGATATTTGGGACAAGCTTGCTTCCTTATTTGATAAGCAAGATGAGATGAGGGTCCATCAGCTAGAAAATGAACTAATATCTCTTAATCCATTCAACTTTGAATCACTGAATGAATTTTTTACAAAATTCAAGAACCTTATATACTAGTTGAAGCAATTCAAAGTGGAAAAGGAGGATGATCAGCTCATTCTTGCAATTCTCTCAAAACTCAGTGAAAACTACTCAGTCTTTGTGTCAACTTTTCAATCGGTGAGGATCACTACTCCAAATTGGAAGATGCCCACTCTTGATTCTTTCATTGCATCTCTCACTTATGAGCATGACAAGTTGATCCAAATGGGGATCATTTGATCTTCCAGAGATCAAGCACTGGTTGCAGGAGGACCTAAGGGAGCGAATGATAAATGGAAGCAAAGCTATAAGTCCCCTATGAAGAAAGAGCAGTCAAATCAGCCTTCAGGTTCGAAGAGAAGCAAGAATAATAGCAAAGGCAAGGTCTTGTGCTCTTACTATGGAAGGGGATTTCAATCAAAAAGATCCTGTATGAGAAGACAACTTGATGAAATGGCTCTTTTTTTGAAGAAACATAACATTTCTACACCTGCTAGTGCAAGGAAGGATGACTCTGAAGAATAAGATGAAGAATACCAAAGGAAAGGCCATGCACTGAAGGCTTGCTGCTCATCAGCACATGTCTTCCTCATTGATTCTGGAGCTTCTAATCATATGGCTGCATCCAGAGAATCATTCTCTTCTTTTCAGTCCTTTGATGGTCTTAGCATTCAGATGGGAAATAACAGTAAATTCCAAACAAAAGGAAATGGATCTATCAAGATTGAACATGGAAGATTCAAAGATGTGCTATTTGTTCCCTCCTTGGCTTCAAACCTATTATCTGTCTACCTGATGACCCATACTTTCTCTCCAAAGCAAGTGATCTTTGGTCCTGACTCAGTAGAGATCACATATATCTCTACTGGGAACATCATAGCGAAGGGTGTTGCAAATCATGCCTCAAAAGAATATGAGTTCTCACATTTCATGCCTCCTTCAGAACCAATGCACTCTCAGCAGCCACTTGCAAGGGAAGGTAAAATCATTTCATCTGCTTCTTTTGCACCTTCTACTAGTATTGCGGATCCATATTTATCAGTTTATGAGATTAAGATTCAAGGTGATTCAGATCTAGATTCAGTCCCTACTTCCAAACTGGAAGCTAGGAAGATGGATGGAAACTCACCTGACACTTAGAAAGGAAAGATCCTTGAGCTATGCCATGCAATCTTACCTCCTTCAGAGAGATGCAATAGACTCCCTGTAAGATGCTACATGGCAAGGGCTCAGTCTCACTACATTCAGAAGAATGGATATGATCATACACCTCTTCTTCCAGCAAGAGACAAAGGTTACATTCCTCCTTCCTTCCATCGTCAATTTTGGAGAAGAAGGAGAACTCTGCATGCCAGGCCCCATAATACCTGTGCACAGCACACCATGCATGCTACTTCGCTACCTCACAGAGATGAATATTGCATAAACATATTTTCAAGTTTTTCAAACTTGAATCCTGATTCTACCTGCTTAGATAGAGGGGGGGCTTTTTTCCCATGTGATTTTTTCCCCAGCTCCTTGTATTAAGCAGTTATTTTATTTTACTTGATGTAATGGGTGACCTATGGTCTTAGTTACCAGGGCCCACTGATTGTCCAAGTTAGCATTCAGGGGGGGTATTAGGATTATTAATCATCCCTTGTCCAATTTGGTCATATGTCTAAATCAGGAGTCATGTCTAAATCGGGAGTCCATCCAGTCTATTTTTAGTCACTAGCACCATTGGGTCCACTTGGCCTAATTGGGGCACATGTTTCATTTACTAAAGTGTGGGGAACACTAATTGAGGCCTACTGCCATTGATTGCACTTGCATGCATCAGTTTAGGAGCCTCCTAGACCAATCCCTACAATTTAGGAGCCACTGGGAGTACCGATACCAACCAAGCTCAGTTGAGTTGAGTTGGTGACTAGTCAAGCTAAGTTAGGAGTCAGTTACATTCAATTCTAGTCCTCTACATTCAGTTAGCAGTAGGTTTGCATGGCCGCATGCAGGAGAGGTGCATTTCTCACCTACCTCAGTCAACACTGAATTAGACACTTGAGTTGTGTTTCAGAACTCCAATGAACTCCAGTGATGATTTAGACAAGGTCAGTTAACCATTGAGTCCTCCAATAATGATTTAGACAAGGTCTTAGTTACCTACAGTCAAGTAGAATGTAATCAATTCGAATTTCCTCATGTGGATTCGAATTGCTTGTGGCTATTTAGACATTGTACTTCATTGTAATTATTATCTAATTACCTTTTTTATTAATGAAAGTAATCAGAGTTGCAGCCATTTTTGCACTGTTTCATTATTCAATTACTGAGTAAATTGTGTGATGTATCTTGTGCGTTATGTGTTTGTCCACAGATCTATGTACTCAATTTATAAGAATTGTCAGTGAGCACATTATATGTGCTAGGTTCTACAATAACTAACTATGCTCATTATACTTGTGGTAACTTTAAAGCTGGAAGAAGTGAGTCATAAACTCAAAAATATAGGAAAGGGGGTGGAGACCTTGTAGACTGACAAGTTTCGAGGATTCCTAAGGTCGGGTGGTGCGTGGTTGTGTTCCTTTCAGTTCCACACAGTATTAGATATGTTTTCTAATGAACTAAACACTTATTTGATTATGAGAATGAAATGTGTTTTCTAATTATATTTAGTGCAAATGGTATAATTATACGCTTGGTATTTCTTTAATTGTATGGATAAAGTTACAGAGTATCCATGAATCTTTGATCCATTATTTTATTATTATCATTAAGTAAAGTATTCATCAATCTTGACCTAGAATTTTATTATTGTTATGAAGTGATTCAATTATAATAACTAATCATGCAAAGGGTAATCGAGACCCAAAAGAAAACATTCAGAATAAAATTGTAAACCCTAGATACTGACCAACACATACTAAATCTGTAGAGATTTAAACCCTAGTCTCACTGGTCCTATACATTAGGAAATAATTGCTAAGAATTATTTCAGTAAAATTATCATGGAAAGAACCTAATTTGCAAAGTATTTCTTTATATATTTCAGTATTGGAACTAGAGAACTAGGGTTATTTCATAAATCAGTATATAGTTCTGCAAACAATGAATTCGAATTGCTACATTAATATTTTGAGACATGTCATGTCCCAAAAAGAGCTATAAATATACAACTACAGGATTATTCAAAATATGTTGTAAACTAAAAGAAATATTCGTTATTCACAACACGAGAAGTATTACAACACAACAAAATATATGTATTAATTTCAGAACTAGGGTTTAAAATCCAATGCAATATCGTTTAAACAATACAGAGGCATGTCATAACCTTGAAAACAACACCTTCTTCACCATGTGAATGATATAACTTAAAACCACAACTCTATCCTTCCTAGGTTATTAGTTTGAGAAGGAAAACAAAATCTCAATTTCCAAAAATACAGTAACGCCGACAGTGAACCATATACCCTACGCCTCTTCAAAGTCTGAAGATTTATCTATATAATAGACATGACAAAAAGGAAAGACTACTTACTCATGGAAAAGCTAGTAAGTTAGGCCACATCCCCCTCTCGCACTGGAATAACCTGTAAAGGAAACAAGAGGTTTTTAGTATTTCTACAAACAATACAGTTTAGGAAAATATGAAGATGTTACATTACAGAGGGTAGATTTGGTTCACCTATAAGCGTGAACCCTTAACCAAAATCCATCTCTGTCCATACATGAAGCTGTGTTACCATAGGATGAGGAGAACAAAAACGAGCTTTTAAAACCCTATTTTATGTCCACCAATGAGCAAATTATAATGAAGAGAGAAGAATTGCATGTGTAGAGACCCTTATGCTCAAAATTAAAGGAAGGACTGGTTACGGTGTAAACAAAAATAGTAGCAATGGCTCAAGTTAGAAATTCTTAAGAGCATAACCATGGCATAGCCATGGCTGTCCAAGAACCGCGTTAAATAACAAATGGAGCCACTGTGAGTGAAGCATTGACCTTATGCTCCAAAAGGTTAAAGTGGGTGCCAATTGTAAGGAATTCCATTGGGATAGTAAACGATTTTGGAGGGTATCCCATGTCAATGTTTAAAATTATGCTTTGGAATAGTTATGGGATGTCACATGTAATCAACCTTACATTTAATACCTCCTTCATAACTTTAAAACCTTAGGACTGGTCCCATGGTGGAAAACATGTGAGCAATTAAAAGAATGTTAGCTTAACAACTAAGTATATCACGATTCTAGCCAAAATGTCATATCCTTAAACAGTAAGTCAAATCTGATAGCCTCCACATCAATTATTGTCCACACAAAGCATTTAGAGCTGAGAGTTTAGGTCATTCTTTCAAATAGAATAAATAGTTATAATCAAGTTACATAATACCTTGGTAAAAAAAATGGCACGTTACACAAACTGTAATGTGATGTTAATTGTAAATCCCAACCGGCATAGTTCTCAAGAGACATGTCTTGTATATGTTATGATATCTCATACTTGTTATTTTTTAAACGTGTTAAGTTCAATAAACTTGTTATATATTGTGATTTGGACTATTCTCTATCTTTTGTTATGAATTGGTTCTCCAAACATGTATGTATATACGTGTATGTATGCGTGTATTGACGGGGAACATGATCATTCATACTCAGATGTTTGTTAAGATCCTCCAGCTATCAACATACTCCAATTGTACTCAAATGTAATAGTTTGCAAATAATAGAAACTTTGTTTTTCTAGGTACGAAACCACATTTTCATGAAACATTAAACCTTGCGGAGAGATGTTTTGGTGCTTTCTCTATTTTTGTGAGTAGAGAAGTTTCAACTTTGAAGTGTATTGCAAATGCTTTTTTTATAAACACTAAAGAAATATTTAAATATTTATCCAAGGAATTTGACTCATTCAATAGTCCATGGATGGATTCAAATGTGCTTTTATTTCACCTTATGTAATTTTCGTAGGTTTTTTTGGTAATTTTAAACCCCCTCTTTTCCGAAATGATTTTAAGATGTGCTAGCATGCATACATGTGGATGTTATGGTTTGTAAACTTATGGTTTCATGATTCTTCTTATAAAAACAAAGTTCGTATACCTCTTGAATTATACCATGTTGTACATCATTGGATGAGGAATGCATATGGTTGATTCTTAACCCAAAAGGGAACCGTCACTCCTCACAACAATCTTTGCTAGCTCTCTTGCATTGATATTAGATTGTGACATCTTTATTTTCCTTTTTCTTTCTTTCTTTTCCTTCCGGCTTTCCATTGCCCCTCTTGGGTCAATTGCTAGTATATAGAATTTTTAGGTAACACATGTAAGAGACGTGTGAGATGAGGCCAATATGAAATCTTTTATTAAAATTGGAGTCTTCAATACAATAGTGTGAATATGCTTTTATTTGTGTGCTAATTAGTTAGACTACCAAGCTCCACCAAATACTAGCATTAAATCGACATAATGTTGGTTAGTGTACTTTTAGTCATTTGCCAATTTTCATTTAACTTTATATCGTGTTCGTTGCAGCAGAGACTTTTGCTTCCTTTTTTCAAATTTGATCTATACATACAAAAAAACTTATTATGAATATTCTTTAAGCATCTCACATTCGTATATTCATATGTTAAGTACTATACTAAGAACAATGAAACAATGAAATGGAACAATTTTACTAAACATTCCCCCTCAACTCAACTCACCTTATTGAAAAGCCATATTTCTTTATTAGGTGTGGGCTTTGGAACTCCATGTTCATTCTAGTGGAACAACACCCGCTTTGAATTGACATTCTTGGCACAAAACCTACTTGAGATTGCCATCGTGCATATTGAAGTTCCAATGCCTTTACTAATGAAGCCATCAGCATCCTATTCCAAATATATTGAACTTTAATTTAATTAATACCAATATTTATAAAGTAACAAGAGAGTCACTATATATTAATTATAAAATAAATAAACATAGTGTATTTTAAGAGCACATAACATGTGTTATAAGTTACATCAAATGTGAATTTCAAGTAAGTGCTCACCATAAGATTAAGTAATTTTTTAAACAATTCATTAGGAATCTTTCCACCCATGAACACTATCAATGAACCTTTCTATGACACGCGGCCATGTTAATATAAGTGGTTAATGATTGATATCAATGACCCTTTCTATGACACGCGGCCATGTTACTATGAGTGGTTAATGATTGATGCCAATTAGTTTATTATTAAAGCTAAGAGTCACAATACACTTTACTGTTGCTAGGTCAAAATTTAATGCTTTAGTGTGAGATGACATGAACTAGACTGACTTCGTTTTTCATTTTTAACGGTGTGGGTGGAAATACGTTTTCATTACTAATTATAGTATATCCCAATTTGAGTATTGGAGATGTTAGGAATATTATGCAATTTATTTTATGAGAATTATTTTTTTATTGCATAATATATGTTAAATAAATTGTTTAATTATTAATTTTAAAATTAGTTTATAATGTTGTTAAGTATTTGGTTATTATTATTTTTTAAATGTGATTTATTTATCTTCAGCGGGGCTTGTTACGTCCACATGAACAATGTATAGGAGGCTTACCCGAAGGGGCCTCATCCATTCACTATGATTACAAAGCTAACTCGATGGGGTTATCAAGTGAGGCCCTTATATAGCGATGTATAGCCAACCTTCTACTCACAACTTACAACACTCAAACACTTAGCTAGCCTACCGGGCTAAGTATTTGGTTATTATTATAATAATATATGTTTACTTTTATTTGTTTAATGAGATGAATTGGTACATGTTAATTAATTTATTTGAGATTGTAACATCTCTTCTGTTATTTCAATTCTATATGAGGTTGTGCACTTCTACACAAGGAAGTGTATATTCCTTGTGTATGTGAGGTTGCGCCCTTTTATCCCCTTGGGAGGTATCCCATGAGTAAATATATAATACTTCTACTCACAACTTACAACACTCAACCACTTGAGCTAGCCGACCAGGCTAAGTATTTGGTTATTATTATAATAATATATGTTTACTTTTATTTGTTTAATGAGTTGAATTGGTACATGTTAATTAATTTATTTGAGATTGTAATATCTCTTCCGTTATTTCAATTCTATATGAGGTTGCGCACTTCTACACAAGGAAATGTATATTCCTTGTGTATGTGAGGCTGCGCACTTCTATCTCCTCAGGAGATATCCCATGAGTAAATATATAATACTTCTGCTCACAACATACTACACTCAACCACTTGAGATACCCCACCGGCCTAAGTATTTGGTTATTATTATAATAATATATGTTTACTTTTATTTGTTTAATGAGATGAATTGGTACATGTTAATTAATTTATTTGAGATTGTATGGAATCCTTTGTTTTCTAACTAAGGATCATACCCTATGCGTCTGCATGCAAGTTAGATCTGTAGGTGCGTTACGTGTGCATCAAGGCTGGCGTTCCTGGTTCTCTCGAGCAGTATGGATCGTGTTGTGTGGGTTCTTAGTTGTCAGGAAGTTAGAGCCACTCACGATCTCCTCCCTGTGCATGCAAGACCTATTCATAAGAAGGCAGAGTTCATGCAAGATCTGCTCGAATTATGTAACTCGGATTTGGTGTAAGAGACTCATATCTATGTTTGAAGAGGCTGCAGATCAAGGGGGGTCGAGGAGGTGTCCCTTGCCCCATTTTCGGAAGTGTTTGAGAAGCTGGTTGCCGAACAAAATAAAAATATCGCTAAGGGAGCCCCTCCAAAGTTCGTCAAACAGTTCGAAGATGTGCTGGTTGTTTCTTTTTCGCTGGAGGACACAATCTGTGTGGCTCTCTCGTTGGCAGATCGAGCGTTGATTGGACAATTCACGGGACTCTGGCCATCTCCAAAAACCACTAAGAGCTAGGTCCAGAGGAATTGGAAACCCTTGATCTCGAAAAAATGTAGCTTCGTATTCAGTTGGGAGAGGTTATTTTATGTTTGACTTCGACGCCAAGGAGGACAAGGAGCTAATCTTTCGAAAAGGACCCTACTTCATGGAACCGCAATGCCTCTACTTAAATAGTTGGACACTAGATTTTGATCCCGATGTTGATATTCCTAAGGCTGTCCCAGTTTGGGTTAGGCTCCCAAACCTCCCAATGCATTGCTAGAATCCAAAAGCACTCAAAGCAATTGGGAATACACTGGGAAGGTATATTGATATGGCAAGCCCAAAGACCAATATGCATGTGCCTGCATCTGCATACAGATGGATCTGGAAGCCATACTACCAGAGGAAATCAAGCTCACAGTAGGGAATTGGCATCATATCCAAAAGATGGACTACGAACAACTTTTCTTCAAATGCAGAGGGTGCCATGAATATGGTCACTTCTTCCGTAACTGCCCGCAGAAGCAAGTGGATCAACAGGAAAAACAAGAAGGATGGAAAACAACAAAGAGGAGAAAGACTAAAGAAAAAAGTGGGGAAGAGCAAAGAAAAGAGGGGGGGACCAAAGAAAAGAACCCTTGGAATATAAAACCAACGAGATCATAAGTGGATCCTATGCTACACAGGAGAATTCTTCCAATGAGGAGGAGAAGGAACTAGAAAAAGGAGTTGCTATATCATATATGTCTGAGAAACAGTCACACTCAACAGATGCAAAGGCAACAATAGAAGGAAACCAAGATCAATCATAGGGGGAATCATATTCTGAGGAGGAGGAAGAAGAGGAAGGGGAAATCCAGATAACTACCCCAAGTATGAAGAAGGAAAGAGGAAGGAAGTCAACCAAGGAAGTACGAGATTAAGTCACCTATAAAGATAAACTGTAAGGCTCTCATTAACCCTGGAAAAACTCCTCTGAAACACCAGAAACACTAGGAAGCAAGGGCATTCCCAGAAAGGGATGCCCTCAATCACTAAAAGTAAGTAATGAAGGTCCTCTCTTGGAACTGCAAAGGCCTGGGAAGCAAAGCCAAGGAAGAAGCTATGAAGGAGTTGATAAAACTCACCTAACTAGACATCTTACTGATCCAGGAGACCAAGATGGAGAAAGTCACATTTCTCCAGGTAAGTGCAAAATTTTGGAAGAAAGGAGGAAGAACTGCAGGAGCTTTTGGAGGAATAGGTACACTCTGGGATTATTAGAAATATGACCTTGTTGATTCCAAGCATATCCCTCACTAGATTCTGACTACTCTGCTACAAAAAAATTCTAATGTCCAGGTAAGACTTTTTAACATTTATTTCCTGCTACCTATGCTGGAAAAAAAAATCTGTTGGAATCTAATTCGAGATGAAAGAAGCAATATGTTGGGAAATGTCATCCTCATCAGAGACCTAAATATAATTTTAAACCAAGATGAAAAAAGATGAGGTTTGGTGGTCAAAGATCCTATTAGGGAACAAGTCGATGATTTAATCCTGGAATCGGTCTATCAGACATCAAACCAGCCAAAGGGAATTACACTTGGAATAATAAGAGATTGGGGCCAGGACACATTGTTTCCTGAATGGATCGGTTTTTTATCCAATACTCCTTTCTCCTCCTGGGAATGAACCCATCTTCCAAAATCCTGCCATATGGAGGCTCAGACCATAAACCTATCTTGCTTGAGATGAAGAAAGACCAGATTCTCAGCCCTATTCCTTTTCGATTAAGTCTGTTGTGGATCTCACACAAAAACTTTAAGAAGATTGTAGTTGATGCATGGACTGTCCCGGTTACAGGATCTCCTTTCTACATTTGGGAGGAAAATTTGTGCAAAGTTAAGAGGGCGCTTAAGAACTGGGCAAAGTCATTAGAAACACCAACTCAAAGGAAAGACAACGCCGTGAAGAAACTTGAGGCCCACCAAATTGCATGGAATCGCATCAGATTACAGAGGACGTTCAAAAAGAATAAATTAAATTACAACAAGAGTTACTCATTGCATGAAAACAGGAAAATGATCTTGGGAGGATGAAACCAGATGTCTATGGCTCCATGTAGGGGATCGTAACTCCGGATTCTTCCATAAAAAGGATGAAACTAGGAAGAACTTTAAAGCTGTGAGTGAGATTCATGTTTAGAATCAGGTTATCCTTGATTTTGAAGAGATCAAAGCCGAAGCCACTCACCACTTCAGGAAAATTTACACTGCAGAGGTTGACATCATTCATGACAGTAAAATCATGGAATTAGTTCCAAATATAGTTAATAAAAAGAACAATGAAAATCTGATTAAAAAGATCATGATGGAAGAGCTAAAGGATGTTGTGGATGAAATGAAGGGTGATAAGGCACCTGGACCAGATGTGTTCAATGCAACCTTCATCAAAGCTTGCTTCGGAAATAGTACATAAATATTTATTCAAAATGGTGACAAAATCTCATAGATGTGAAAAAATAGGTGGAAGTACAAACTCAACCTTTCTAGCTCTAATTCCCAAAGAGAAAGATGTGATATCCTTTGACAGATTTCGTCCAATCTCGCTTTGTAATATTGGGTACAAGATTATAACCAAAATTATGGCTAGGAGGTTAAAAGGAATCCTGCCTCATACTATCCCAGAGAATCAAGGAGGCTTCATTAAGGGCAGGACAATCTTAGATAACATAATCCTAGTTCAAGAGGCAATTCATTCAATCTTGAAGAATGACGAAAAAGGTATGGTGGTGAAGATAGACTTAGCCAATGTGTTTGACATGGTCCCCCATCCATTTCTCCTCAATATATTGGCAAGATATGGCTTTGACTAGAGCTTCATCAACTAGTTCAAACCTTGCATTAGTTCGCCCTGGATTTCCCTTCTTATTAACGGAAGAGCGGTTGGTTTCTTCCAAGCCACATGAGGATTGAGGCAAGGCTACCCGCTCTCACCCTTGCTCTATGCAATCCAAGCCTCTATTTTTAGTCTCCAACTCGAGAAAGCTAGGAGGGATCAAGAACTAATTGGAATTTGTATGTCTCGAGGAACAAAAAACATCGATTATGCTCAATTTGCAGATGAAACTATTCTTCTCGGAGGGGCTATTCATCTCATAGCCCAAAGATTCAAAACTTAATTTGATCAATATTTCCATGCTTCAGAGAGTAAGCTAAATCTTAGAAAGAGTATGATCTACAGTTGGAATATCAATCCAAGGGAGATGTCTGGAATAGCCCGGATACTGGAGATCGGAGGAGTAACTATCTGGCATTCATTTAAATATCTGGGGATCCCAGTCTTCAAAAATAAGCCAAAAAGTTCGGATTGGAACCCCCTGATTGGAAAACTCAAAAAAATAATTCTTTCCTAAGGAGCGGTGTGGTTAAATTTGGGCGGGAAATTGGTATTGATAAAAGTTGTACTAAACAGCTACCCAATCTATCAATGCTCTATTCTGTTGGCCCCTTCCATTGTTTTAGAGAAAATAGAAAATATGTTGAGGTCCTTCCTTTGGCAGGGAGGGAAAAAAGGTGAAGGGAAATTTTTTTCCCTTATTAGTTGGAGAAAAATCAAAATGTCCCAGATGGAAGGAGGTCTCCATATTAGAGACCTGAAGTTTCAGAACTTGGAAATGGCTGCTAAGCTACTGTGGAACCTGGTTTACTAAAAACCTTCCTGGAATAGCAAGGTGATCTGGAGAAAATATTTTTCTGGTCTGAGACTCAGGTGTCTAAACTCCATTCCCAGGATCAAGCATGGCTCTCCCATTTTTTTCTCTCTTCCAGAAGGTGCTTCCTAGGTTCAAAGAAAACCTTCACTGGATACCGGGCAATGGTAAGCAAATTAAGATATGGCATGATTCAATCATGGGGAATCCTTTTCCCCAACCGCTTCCAAAATTCAGAAGGTGGACTGAAAGGCAAGGAATTAGAACGATCTGGTACATTGCTCAATGGGAAAATGAGCCACCACATAGATGGACAGGTTGGATCTTGTCGGACTGTCCCGTGGAGTTGGCAGAGGAAAAATCACAATTCATGGACTATCTGGCAGGTATAGCACCGGTGGAAAGAGGAACAAAGGACCATCGTGGATGGGGAAGCTCGGGCTGGTACACCTCTGTGAAAGGATATAGAACGTTCTCGACAGTCCCAAATGCTCATGCTAATCCTGTAATCTAGAAAAATATGTGGGACACCTCCATGTTACCAAAAATTTATCTTTTTTGTTGGATGGTGCTGCATGGACAGATCCTCACAGGTGAGAACTTGGAGAAGCATGGGTTTGAAGGTCTATTCAGATTCCCTCTATGTTGTGAAAGCACTGAAAATATTCTGCATTTATTCTTTTTCTACCCCTACACCAACGATGTGTGGGATCAACTCATGATTCCCTGGTTCGGCAAGGTTGTGCTTCCAGGTAACTCTCAACTCTGGTTTATTAACTGGGAAAAAACATTCAATGAGGACTTGGCTAACAAAAAGGGACTCAAAGAGTGTTGGAAGATGCTACCAAGGATTGTCTGTTGGCATCTCTAGTTGGAACGTAATAATAGAATTTTCTAGAACAAGGAACAATCGCCAGAGAAAATTGTCTCTAAAACTCAAGCTCTCATGGGAGAGATTATAAAAACGAATCAGGTTGCCAAAAATAAAACCAAGCTCTCACCCAATGAGATGGAGTGGATGCAGTCCTTTAATGTTTCAGCTATTGACACAGACCTAACCTTGAAGAAGCAGGAAATATGGGAAATTAGACTTGATAAATCTCAATTCGGGAACTGGTTAAAGGAGAGGAAGATGTTCAAATTGTTCTTTGACAAAGCCTCAAAGGGGAATCCACAGATGGTGGGATGCGGAGGAGTCGTCATTTGTCCTGAGGGGAAAATAGAAGTATGATATTCCTGGAATATAGGAGTTGACACCAATAACATGGCTAAAACATATGGATTGTGGAAAGGAATCAAGCAGCTGAAAGAAAATGGAATTGAGGAAGCCTTTGTCTTTGGAGATTCTCGACTAATAATTCAGCCAATGAAGGGAGCAAGTTAGAGACGTAATTTAAGGTTGGATAGACTAATTAAAATAATTAAGCCTGTCTCAAAATCCTTTCGACAAATAGAATTCTTCCATATTCTCCGTGAGTATAATGACTTGGCATATCAAACGGCTAATAAATCAATGGTGTTAAGTAAGAATGTGTTGCCGATAAATCTTCTTGTATCCACCGATATTCCACCTTAGGAATCTTTTTTATATCTCTACTGCTCTTTTGTTTGAGGGATGGTTCGGACGTGTTTGTAGGAGATGGGGTTGACCTCTAAGATCTGATTTTTCTAAAAATCATATGGTTGTAATTTTTCTTTTATCTCCATTCTGATCTTAACATAAGCATAACTTTTTTTGTCAAAAAAAAAATTATTGGAGATTGTAACATCCCTTCCCTTATTTAAATTCTACATGAGGTTGCGCACTTCTACAAAAGGAAGCGTATATTCCTTGTGTATGTGAGGTTGTGCACTTCTATCTCTCAGAAGGTATACCATGAGTAAATAAAATAGGATTTGAATTTATGATACGAAAATGCACCAGGCATTTACACCTTCAAACTAATTGAGAATGATGGCATTTTCCCCTCTACCCCCAGTTGCAGAAGTAATTCAGTATCCAGGTCTTTCTATTCTTAGGGAATATGGATCCTCTTTCCTTATTCCCCGCTCCTCTTTCCCTATTCCTGCTACTATCCTTTATATATTCCTAAATTTTACATTTATGGCAGAAAAGAGAACGACTTAATTGTAGTGGCCAATCAAATTGTCCTCTCAAGTGTTGGTTGACATTTTTAAGGAAGAAGAATGTGTGACAAAACTCTCACAAAATGTGGAGAAGATATTAAGAAAACATTGGAATTGGGATTTAACCATGCTAATCCTAAATAAATGGACTCACTTTTTTATGCAAATCTGGGAAATTATACATTGTTCCTATTTACGTTAAGTTACTTTAACATATATTATAAAACCCCAAATATACTAAGAGTTGTATTCATTGAGTCAAATATTTCTCCTATTCTAAGAGAGGAGTATTTGAGGTTTCATCCAATAATTGTTAATACTTAGCTTTATTGGTCTCAGGGTTGTCTAAAAGGGGGTGAAATTTGGACCAAGTTTGAAGCAATGCCCTATTGAAGGGGCCCATAGAGTAGCCCTTACCCTCGAGGATTATACTATGACGTGACTTACATGACATTAAATGTAAGAGGGTTAATTAGGCCCTTGAAAAAACAAGCGCTTGATAGATTTGTGGAATCTCATAAGTTGAATATAATATTACTACAATAGTCTATGAGTAGAGTAATGGAAGTAAATGTGTTTGTGATTTGGGAAAGTTCTCATAGAATGGGAATTTTTTATATGGACCCAATGGGTCACTATGGGGGTTAGATTTCAACCTAGTGGAAAGAAGCTTCAAATTTTTTACTATGTTTTCCTTTGACCCAATTCTAGGTACAATGTTATATGTTGAAAATCTTGGAGAATATATCACTATTTGAAATATACACCACCCTATTGGGATAAGGTTTTTTCTATGAACATCATCAAACAAAGAAGTATAATCATTAGTGGAGATCTAAATTTTTCACTAAGGATGATGAAAATTGGAGGACTAATGTGATTCCATATGATCTTTCTAAATATTTTGTGTGAAAGATGGAAGAGATAAGTTTATGTAACATTGATATTGTGAAATGAAATCCCACCTAGAGGAATATGAGGATTGGAGCAAGGAGAATAAAAAATTTCATTGGTATTTTTTTGGTAAATGGTTCCTTTATAGAGTATTCTATTGTAATCATAGTAGATAAGGTCTGGTGGAGAGCCAAATCACATGCGAGTGTTCTTGGAAAGAGAAAAACTTCGGCAGAAGCCACCTAGCACTTTTAGATTTAATTCAAACTAGATACTAGAGGAGGATTATGTTAGGATGGTACAAGAGGCATGGATGTCTTTCGATAAGGCTTCAAGGAAACCAGATGCAATGCAATTTGAAAGAAATTTAAAATGCAAAAAGAAATGATCAGTTATAGCTTGTGTATGGTTGTACTTCATTTTATTTCAGTAGATGTATGTTGTAAACTTGTATTAATATTTACATTATAAAATTAAATACTTGAATAACTTATGCTCTAGCCTTCAAATTTTATGTTTTATAATATGAACTTTGTATTTCTAGTGGGGTCCCCTATGTTGAATACCCTGACGTCCCATCTAACGTTTCCTAAAATTTGAGGGAAACTTCTATATATAGGACGCTCCTTTGTTTTCCTTCTCCCACATCCCTGCATCCCAGAAACTTGGTGGAACATTTTTTAAAAAGACCTAAATAGATAATTTGTGTGTTTAAAATTATTTATCTAAATAAGGGCCCAATAATATCGTTAGTTGTATTTTGGGTTGTAAGTTAGGGTTGCATTCTACCAACCTATATTGGAAAACAAGCCCACATATATTGGAAAGAAACATCATCATACAATGCTTCCCTCTTCACAAGTAATGGTGGACGTACATACCTGCCTATTGTATTGGTGTATTTCTTCCTCTAGATATGAATTGGTTGCCTACAAAAACTATCATGCTTTGTCTCTAGAATCCCCAACTATTTCAACAAAAGAATTAATCTTAGCCTATTTTTCGATATATTCTGAGTTCTCCATTGGATTTATTTTCATTTAAAACACTTATGAAATTACAAGAAATTAAATATTTCAAACTGCCTTTCCCAATGGATACTTTTTCCAGTTCTTCGAGTTACTCCTAATAACAACATTGTAATAAGCATTTTATGTCACACTATTTTTCTTGCAAAAAATATGGTAGAGGTCCAATATTTGAAACACAAGCACAAGAGATAAAAAAAGGGGGTTGATTTTTCTAGTATATAATATGCATATACCAATGGATATTATCTTCCAAAGGTGAATTCCATAGAACAATTATTTAGAATTTTTGGACCAAACTTGACCAATACTTTCAGTGGGACTCTACCACGACATTGTAGCCATAAGCATGTGAACTTCATCCTTAATTCCATGGATTTCTTATTCAAATAGTCAAGAAGGATTAGGAACTATCACTATGGCCTATCCTGGAAGTGATTTCATGATGATGACGACAATGGAGACTATGACATTAACAATGACAATGATGATGACAATGATAATGACCATGACGATGATGATGAGATGAATGATTATGGTAATAACTATGATGATGATATGAATGTTTATGGTGATTATGGTGATGATGATGATGATGATTATTAGCACAGTCATTTTCGTTGGCATTGTCATCATGACATGTGTAGCACTATGGAACCTTGGGCACAACTAGTCATCCTTTAAGAAATTGTTAAGGAGTGCAACATTATCATTCTCAACATCATCATCATCATTCTCTTCATCAACAGCAACATTGTCATTGTAATCATTGGCCTCTTCATTTTCATCTTCATCATTGTTCTCATCATCATATAATATTATCATCACCACCACCACCATCATTGTCATTATCATTTTCATTGTCCATGTTATCATCATTTCCATTGTTATCATTGTCATTATCATTTTCATTGTCCATATTATCATCATTTCCATTGTTATCATTGTCATCATCATCATAATTGACATCTTCATTGCATTCATTGTCATCATCATCATCATCATTGTCATAGTCATCATCATTTCCATTTCCATTTTCATATTCAAAATCATTATCATCTTCATCATCGTCCCCATCATCATATTCATTCAATCACATCATCATCATCATCCTTATCCATGCAGCCATTGCCATGGTCATAATCATCACTGACGATGATGATGATTCCTGATCATGACCATCATCATCATCATCAACAACAAAAACATAGTGATCAGTGTCATCATAATTTCCGTAATCATCATATGAATAGTCATTATTGTCATCGTATTCATATATTCACATCATTGTCATCATCATCATCATAATCATTAATGGCATTGTCATCATCGTAGTCGTCATTCATGTCATTGTTGTTGATGATGACCTAGATGACGATGATGACTATGGCCTAGATGACAATGACAAACTAGATAATGATGATGATGACAATGATGACATTTTAGGAATTGGAAATATTTTCCAAGGTCATTGGCATTGGCATCATCATTGCCATCATCATCATCATATTCATTGCCATTGGCATCATCATTGCCATCATCATCATCATATTCATTGCCATTGGCATCATCATTGCCATCATCATCATCATTGTCATCATAACCATAATCATTGTCATCATCATCATCATTGTCATCATAACCATAATCATTGTCATCATCATCATCATTGTCATCATAACCATTATCATTATCATCATAATCATCATTGTCATTATCATCATAATCATCATTCACTTCATCATCATCGTTATCGTCTACAACATTTCCATCATCATGATTGTCGAGATTGTCATCAGCTATTCATAATTACCTTTGGCATAAGAAATATCATCAACCAAAAAGATGTGTTTAGTGTAAAAGGGTCATGGAGGACACATACAGTTTATGCATGAGAAGATAATCATCATGGAAGACGATGATCATCATCATCATTGTCATTGTCACTGACATCATCATCATTTTCATTGTCGTCATCATCATCGTCGTCGTCGTCATCGTCATAATCATTGTCATTATTATCATCATCATTCCTTTCATTATCGTCGTCATCATAGTAGACACCATCATTTCCATTATCAATATCATCATCACCACAATCATCATCATTGTTGTTGTTTTCATAATCATCACTGTCATCATTGTCATTATAAACAACAACACTGTCGTCTTCATCATAGTCATTGTGAATATCATCATCATTATCCTAATCATCATCTTCAACATCTCGGTCCAAAAATTGGATGTAAAACTGGACAAAAACCTAGACACAAAAAAGGATGTAACAGTGGATGCAAAAAAGGAAGCAACCATGGATGCAAAACCAAATGCAAAAAGGGATGAAAAAGGGGATGCAACTATGGGTGCAAAAGTGGATGAAAAATTGGATACGAAAGTGGATGCAACAAAAGTAGATACAATGCTAGACACAACACCCGACGCAAAACCCAATGCAAAATTGGATGCACAACGGGATTCAATAGTCGATATAAACCTAGACATAAATAATGATGCAAATGTCGATGCAAAAGTGGAAGCAAAATAGGGTAAAAACATAGGTGCAAACTTGGGTGCAAATTAAGGTGCAACAAAAGTGAATGCAAAAGTGGACGCAACAGTAGATGAAAAATAGGATGCAAACATGGATGCAAAACAAAATGTAGAAAAGGACACAAACATGGGTGCAAAATTGGACACAATATTAGATGCAAAATTTGATGCAACAAAAGTAGGTGCAAAACTAAACATAAAATGGGACGTAAACCTCAATACAAAAATTGGCACACTAGGGGATGCAGAAAGGGATGCAAAAAAATAAGCATAAATAGATGCAAAAGGGGATGTAAAAAAGGATGTAAAATTTGACGCAACCATGGCTGTAAAAGTGGAGGCAAACATGGACGCAAAAACGGGTGCAAAAAAAGTAGATGAAAAACTAGGCGCAAAATTAGCCTACTAATCCTGGTGCAATTATCAGTGTTAATCATGACGCTAATATTAGCGCTAAATATGCTGCTAAATCCGGTTCAAATTACATCATATTTAGTGCCACGTTTAGAAAAAATATACAAAAAATGAATAGAATAGCGTCGACCTGAGAAATTATGCCTACTTGGCCAAGGAAATGAAGATAAACACACTAAAATGGATTGTAAACGCTTAAAAGGAAGTAAAAAGGGACGCTAATCATAGGGTTTTGTTGTAGTGATTAGTCTAAAATTTCACCCTACATTAGCCTATTATGTCTTCTTTGCAATGCAATAGTTTTGACCAAATTTTGATGTGCCAAGAGAAAGTTATGGTGATTTTCAAAAAACTTGTTATTTTTGTTCCTTTCAGGAGAGTGAAATTGTATGGTCTAGCATGTGCCTTAATTTCCTTATGTATTTCTAAAATTTTTATGATAAATAATATGGTATGTATTCTATATTATGCAACAAGTGGCATTCAATTTGGAGTCCACAAGATTCGAATATAATAGTTTTACCTAGAATACTTGGTTGATACTAGTTTTTGGACTAATAATAAACCCTAACTTCCACAGACCATAACTCCAAACCTATAATGAAATAGGACTTAAGATTCTTATCATAGATACTTCACTCTTTATTTTAAGTATCCTAAAAAAATTATATCTAAAGTGGACCAAATAAAGTTATAGAAAAAATGGCTTCGATACCAAATGTTATGCACCAAATTCCTAAAATAGCATAAAAATAGACAGAAAGAATAACTCAATGCCTTGAGAATGAAATGAATAAATGAATAAGAAGTCTCTTCTAGGGCAAAACCTTCTTATACAATGTATAAAATTTACAAGACGAGATGATAGGATCCTAAAACTAGGTCCCCTTGGTGTGTGTGGGTGGGTGTGTGTGTGTGTGTGTGTGTATTTTGGTTACATATATGTTAATCCATATATATTGTGACATTACATTTCTATTATGTTATTATTATTGCGTTTATTAGGCCACTAGGACCTAATTGTAATTATATGGTCGACGAGGACCTTAACTATAATTGTACCCTTTGTCTTTGACATGATTTAAAGTGAATAAACCTTTGAAGTGTAGTTGCATCACCATTTTGAAAGGAAGGATATTAGCATATCCACTCCCTATCCATGAATCCTCCCCCAACCTTATGTTGCATCTATCTCCAATCATTTAAACCAAATATTTTCAATTAACTCAAAATTGAGAGGACAGATGCTTTTCAACAGACTGAGACATTATGTGTGGGTTTAGTAGGATGCCAAACCCATTCTAACACAGTTTTTGGAGCTATATATTTCCTTATAATCACATAATTCCAAATACCAAAACCTATTATTATTCTCCACAAGATTTTTCCTGCTAGATCTTTGGAGAATATTTACAAATTTGTGATCCCCCATCCTCCAAGGTTTTTGGCCTTTCTAAATATTTCTATTTGATCTGAGCATAACCTTTTTTTTCTAAGTTTCCTGACCAAAAAAATGTTATCATTAGTTTTATAATGATTTTCAAGAACCCCGTAGGTATCTAAGAAAGGGTCATCCATAACACTAGGGTGGATTCAATAACAACTTTTGTTATCACTGATCTCCTTCCTTTTGAGATCCACCTAAAACTCCAATTAGATATGCAATTTTCACATTTTTCAATCAACCACTCCCAATATTTAATAATATATTACATTGATTTTAGTTCAAACCCCATATATTGTATCCTTTCATCCTAATTAAATTGTTTAAAATGAAATAAACCCCTAATTCTAATTAGATCCTCGTCTACAATGCCTTCTCTAGAAAAATAAGATTTTCTAGCATTTGTATTCATACTTGTGGCCTTCTCCAACAAAAGAATATTTTCTATCCTTCTCCTTATTTATATAGCAAGATATTAGGTATGTTATCATTTTAAAAAAAGTGCATACTTTGCATTGGAAATAAACACCAACCCCAAGGGTCAACACTTCCTCACCCGAATGTGGATGACAACATAACAAATAGGAACATGGTGGCAGATGACGGGGCACACAACAGTGCCACCCCATCTACCTCACGTCACCCGCCCCAATGGCTGAACGTATTAAATTAAAGGTTGGGAATGGAGACCTCTTGGCTTCCAAAATGTACATGACCATCACCTCGCTGCACTATTGTCTTAATGAGTCTCCTTGGTGCATGGGCCGACGCGCCAAAGCATTAAGGCTTGAGCTCCCCAGTTATCCTTGTCACTTGATCTCATCTTCCTCTTGGCTCTACTCTCTACATTCACCCAGTTCGGCTCTCTGCAATTCTGACCCTGGTTCTAAGCTCACAGCCTCCCTTTGTTTCCTTACCATGTCTCATCGTCAAAGAGGCACTCCTCATCGCGGACGAGCGGGGAGAGGCATATAGTCTGAATGCCCTGCTCCACTCAATGATCAGGAAAGTTGTGATCGATTCGATATTGAAATTCCTAATGATGTGCATATCATGTTTAACGATTGGGAGGATGAGCTTTTTGGTGCCCTCAATGCTGCTGACCGCACTCTTGATCATCATCAAAACTACTAGATTATCAAAAATCTCCTTATTCAGCTTATGATTTGCTTCCACTCTCATCCCCTTCATGATTGCATCCCTCCTCCACCTCCTGCACTGGCTATTCCCTTGGCTCCCATCGTCCCCTTGTTTTTTCCTCTGCACCCACTACCTCTACCATTTCCCCTGCCGTACCCATGGACTGTGAACCCACTCCTCGCCCCCCCGCAGAGTTTAATGAATTCCCTCTCTTCTAGAAAATGTGCTCCCAGTCTAGCAACGGCAAGGAATACATCTCCTCTCACAGTTAAACATCCTCTAGCCCGAGATAGTGCAGTAGGTAGCAGTGAAGATGAAGACTCCTCCAATAGTGAAGAGGTGGACTCCTCCAGTGAAGATGATGCTCATGAGGTCAAGGATGCACTAAGCGAGCCGGTCTCCACAGGTTTTGGATGCCCCATCATCGAGGAGTCATTCCACAAACCGTAGACAAGTTTTGTCTTGGGATTCTTTTTGGTTTTTCACAGGGTCTATGGGTTTTATCAGGGTCTATGAATTGTCACGAATTACAGTCTGAACATCATGTTTTTTTGTAAAGGGATACTTTCTCTCTTTTTATGGACCTTTTTTCCCTCACTGAGGGACATTCTGGCAAACTTTCTAGGACTGCTACACGTGCTTGTCTCTCTCAGCAGGAATGTGTCTTTGAACTGTAACATTTTTTGTACTACTACTACTTTTACTCAATAGATTACTTCCTCAACTTACAAAAGAAAAGGTCAACACCTCCTCTAATTGTGAAAATTTTGACCACACACCAAATATTACATTTACCGAAGACTAATGGTTCATATTATCCCTAGGTTACATCTCTCCAAGGAAAACCATTTTCTACCTTCATTTAACCTGACTCGAGTCATCCTTCCTCGAATGGTAGCGACACCTTCACATACATGGCTACGAATGCATTCAAGTGAATGGGTGTGATTTCATTTTTTTTCATGACAAAAAAGGCTATAGTTTCTATTCAATAATGGAGCAACCTATACATAAGTTTTTTTACATCAAACTTCCCAACTTTTAGCAAAATTTTTACAAAACAATCAAAACTAGCCAATCTGAAGCATTTTTTACTAAAGGATCAGTAATAATCGCATATTTACTAAAAAAGGAAGCAATATTTTAGTTTATGACATTATATTTTAATATCACAAAATATGTGTTGGCTGGTAAAACATGACCAAAATCAAATATTTACACACCATAAAAAGGAATAGACCCCCAAAAGGTCAGAATTTAATCACTCCATTCTTCAAACTAAAGGATACCATCCAAAGAAGACAAACCTTTCTTAAATAAGGAATTATCTTCCGCATTGTATTCCCTAAAATCATGATGAAAGGAGATAGATTGAAAGCTATCCTGACAAAGGAGGATACATTGTTTCCACCACTCTAGAAAAACCATGTGAAGACCACACCTACGAAGTGCCCAATCTATGATGAATTTTTAATCATCGATAACTTGTAGGAATTGGATTTCTCTCGGATGGGAAAATAAAAGAAGGCCATCCAAGGGAAGGAGTTCATTGTGGGTATTTGTACCCTTGCCACAACCCATCCATAAAGAAAAGCAAATGGGTAGAAGAGAGAGCTAGCACTATGCTTGCACCAAAATCTGAACCCATTTTCCGTGAGGCACCATCAAAGTGTCTGAATTGGATATATCAAATTGAAATTCTTAGGGTTGACATGTCTAACTTTGTGTGTCTTCCCCATTTAAATTGACTTAGAATCATAAATGATAGTGTATATAACAACCAAAAAATTCACAAGTCTGCTTTCAAAAAGAACAGATTCTGATGACATGATGACGGCATAAGGCCCAATAGAAATAGATAGGAAATTTAGTCCACAAAGAGTGACCATAATTCCATTCAAACAATCTCTGCTCAAGAGTCACCTCCTGCCATATTTTCCTAACATCCAATAACATCTAGATCTCTTTCCAAACCTGAATGGAGAAATCACATGAACAAAAAAGGTGGTCAATGGATTCATCCATTTTCTTGCATTATAGTAGTATCATGGACCCTACCATCCCCTTTTTTATAAATTCTCCCAAGTGAGAATCTTGTTTTTTAGAATTAAACAAAAAAAGAAAATCTTTTTTGGGGGCCAGTCCCATTTCCAAAGTTTAAAATACCACCAAGAGGTTTGCTTACCCCACCTATTAATGGTAATAGCATCACAAGCATTATCTGTAGTGAGAACACCCGACTAGACATCACACATCCAATCCAACTCATCCTCATCCGTGGACAAGAATACCCTAATCCTTCTGAGCCCAGTGATGTATTGATTCCACTCATCATTAAACAAAGGAGGAAGATCAAGAACCTCTACGTATTTCGAGGAATGAGAACCCTGAATAATGTTATTCCAATCATAAATTTGTCCCAATAATATGATACCATGGAACATGAGTTCAATAACAAGTTGTTGCGATTAGAAGGAGAATGAAGAGCCTCTGAAAATACGATCCTCCCTAATTTTAATTTGCTATCCATTACTCGATCTCCATGCCATCCACCCTTTGAGCACATTTTGAGAATGTAGGAGCCACAACCAGCTATTGGATATGTTCCTTACATGAGAGGATGGGATCTGGATCCATTCGATAATAGTAGCATTATGCATATATTTGGCATTCATAACAACGCTCCACAGACCCACACCAAAGAGACACCACCACAAGTTTTTTGCAGTGAGTGCTTTGCTACAATCAAATAACTACAATTTGTCTTTCATCCACGATTGTGATCTTGTTCATCTTGAATTTGTTGCAAGCTCCCATCATTCTTATTAGCGGGAATCACTCCTTTAAAAGTTTTTAAATGTAATTTAATTGAAATAGTGGTAATAGTGGTAGTTGCAGTTGTTTAAACCTATTACGATTTGAAAATTTGTAGGTCTTTTTTTTCAATTAACTTAGCTTTAAATCGGCCACAATTTTAAAAGAGTTGTCAAAATTATACATATTAATTGTTGAGATAGCACCATCCAATTGAAATAAGAGTATGTGAGGGGGTTGAATTTCTTTATGCATTCAAAAGTGTAATATAAACATTAAAAATTGGTAATTTAACCAAAGATTGTATAGTCAAATTCCAATAATGATAACTAAAAAAAAGTCCAAATCATATATTTAGACTACTCCAACTTAATTAAACATAAACATTATTGTTATGTTTAGTACATGATCCCTTTTAGAATAATCCATCATCCAAGATCCCTTGTAAAAGTAATATAATGAAGCATAGAATCCATCTCATCGATCAATTGAAGTTTCCTTTTTTAATGAAGAGAGTTGATACAAGTTATTCTCGAAGAGAATCCAGGTATCATGGCAATACAACATCACATGTCATGAGGTAGATTTGAAATTGGGTGGGAACGATCACAACTAACCTCCCAACCACCCAATCTACCCTATGATGACATCGACCAATTGAAGTTGTACGTAAGATGCAACGATTTTGGGTTCCATTTCAAAATGATGTTTTTTTTTCATTCTGTTAACTATAAATTTCTATGAAATGTGTTGTCACTAAAAAATTAACTCGAAAAAACAAAACAAATACGCATTTATATTTTTTTTTAAAGACATAAACATCAATTAATTAATTTTATGTAATTCCTTCTAAATCAATGTCACATCTATCCAATGTCAATTGTGTATCTTATACATGGCAACATGTCATTTAATTAATAACATTAGACCATTGTGTTTAGTGGTGATAGCATATAACCTGCCTCATCGACATGTGTTGACATGGATTTTGATGTCATGTCAATTAATCGACATTCATACATTAATTAAATATCAAGTGTAATGTCTATTGATTAATGTTCAAGAAAAAATAAATTAAAAAAATAGAACATGGTATGGTTTTCCCATTAATTAAAAGGGATGTTGTTGTTACTAAGGTGATTATCAGGTCATTTATGTTAATTAATTAACATTTATGGAAAAAAATAGGATGCAGATTGTATTGATTAACTAATGTAGTGTATATCGATAAATATAGATTGGTTTCATGGTGTTTTGCCGAAAGTTTTCAAATAATGTTTCGACATGAAATTGGCATTTGTAATATTGATTTAATGTTGATTTATGGTCAAAAATTGACCCAAAATGTAGTAGTGGAGAAAAATTTTCTTAGCTCTCTTTGGTTTTTATGAGTAAGTTGCGAGGATAAAAAGACTCAGGGTAGAGTGCTTGTTTAGAGGCTCACTTCCATCCACTGTTTAAATGGAATTAAAAATTATCTCTTGGAACATCCCAGGATTCAGAAGCGATTCCAAACGAAGAATTTTCAAAAATAGGATTCTCGCTGAGAATCCTGCTGAGATAATGTTACAAGAAACCAAATGCTCGAAGCAACAACTCCAGGAATTTACTAGGAAATGTTGGAAGAATGCCCAATTCATCGCTCTAGATGCCAGAGGAAGTGCTAGAGGTATAGCCATACTATGGGATCCAATGCTCCTACATACTAGAAGGCTTCTTCTCTTCCCAGCATACCCTTTCAGGATGGTTCAAAATCATAGCAAATCTCCATGGAGGGGTAATCACCAATGTTTATGGACCTCAACAATTGGAACAAAATCTCTCCTTTCTCAAGCACCTTAATTGGATCCACACATGAATCCCATCTCTGAATTGGATCATTGGAGGGGATTTCAACATAATTGCCTCTATTTTGGAGAAAAAAGGAGGAATTCAGAGGTTGGACAAAGATATCCCTACTCTCATTGATCTAATAAACAACCTCAGGTTGGTGGATCTACAAACTACAAATGGAATACACGCCTGGAACAACCGAAGGGGGGCGAGAAAGACAAGTAGCTTGTCGATGGTATATATTTCTTATCTCCAACTCTCTTCTACAAAACCAAATCAATATCTCATCAACTATTCTACCTATGGCAGGATCTGACCACTGGCCAATTTGCCTTGTTTTGGAGTTAGAAGGCTCACACAGCCAAAGGCCCTTCCGGTTCGAGAAATTCTGGCTTTCTCACCGTGATTTTATGTATAAAATTAGGGAGCAATGGCTTGACTTGGATCATCTAGAAGGCACGATTATGTATAGATTCCAACAACGACTTAATCATTTAAACGCTCAACTCAAGACTTGGAATAAAGTGGAATTTTGAAACATCTTTGAGGAAAAGAAAAAACTAGAATCTCAGTTGAATGCTACTCAAAATCAATCCATACAAATGGGGTACACTGAAGAACTCAAACTTCAGGAGAAAACTCTCCAACAGCACCTAAATACCAAGTACCATCAAGAGGAATAATTATGGAAGCAGAAATCTAGGATAAAATGGCTCAAAGAAGGTGAAAGAAACACCAAATTATTTCATCTCTCTATACTTTAGAGAAGACAACAGAATCGTATAACGAGGCTCACCTCTAGCCAAGGAAATACTCTTCAAACTAAGGAGGAGATTGAAAAGGAGATGATTCAATTCTACAAAGAACTACTCAAGTAACCTACAATAAACCGCTCTCCAGTAATCCATCAAATCATGCAGCATATTCCTTCCACCATAACACCTGATCAAAATCACAGCCTCTCTCGGGACATCTCTCTAACATAAGTGGAAAAAACGGTGATGGAAATGAACCCTAGAAAAGCTCCAGGCTTGAATGGCTTCACAATGTATTTTTTCCAGACATGCTGGAGTATTATTAAGTAGGATGTTTGTGAGGTAGTTGAGAGTTCAAGAAGATCAAGCCTAATTCTTCCTACCTTGAATTCCACTTTCCTTACCTAATACCTAAGACCGATAAGTCTGAGGAGCCTTTGAACTTCCGCCCTATTGCACTGTGCAAAGTCGTTTAAAAACTCATAACCAAATTCATAGCCAATCACCTTAAACCCCTCCTACCCCTTATAATTTCCCTGGAACAAATTGGATATGTGGAAGGGAGACAAATACTTTATGGTATTATTGCGTCCCATGAGGCAATTCACTCTCTCAAGACCTCTCGTCTCTTAGGCATGCTCATCAAATTAGATATTTCTAGGGCCTTTGACAAAATAAGTTTGAAATTTCTCAGAGCCATGTTGGAAGCCTTTGGATTCTCCACATCATGGGTAAATTTGGTTCTAGCTCTAGTCTGATCGGCTTTCTTCTCTATTCTTATCAGTGGCTCCCCCTCTACCACTTTTTCTACCTCAATAGGCATCCGCTAAGGGGACCTTTTGTCTCCCTATCTCTCTATTATTTTGGCAGAAGGACTAGGGAGATTCATCAAAGCACAGGTGCAAGAAAATCATATTCATGGAATCCACTTCAATTCCTTCATAATTCATCACTCCCATATTCAGTTTGTTGACGACACCATGTTACTGGGCCAATCCTCAGTTCATGAAGCAAAATCCTTCAAGCCCATTCTAAAAATTTTCAGGGAAGCCTCAGGGATGTCCACAAACTATTTAAAATATTAGATCTTATTCTTCCACACACCTATTTACATCCAGCTAAGAATAACCAAAATCCCAGGGTTTCTAAAGAGCTCCCTTCCGGCCAAATTCCTTGGATCCCCCCTCTTTGAGTCAGCTCTAAAAAATTCATCTTGGGAAGACCTCCTTGCCAAACTTGAATCTAAACTCTCCTCCTAGACCTTCAAGGCTTTAAATTTCTTTGGAAACCTCACATTACTTTGCAAGCCATGTTGTTTTACCTATTTTTTGTTATGGTAGTCCCTCAACATGTCCTCAAATCCATTCAAAATATGCAAAGAAACTTCCTATGGGGGGGGGGGGGGGGGGTTGCAAAACAAGAAATGGCCTTTGGTAGTGTGGAAATCACTCTGCAAAGACAAGATCATAGGAGGATTAGGACTCAGAGACCCCTCATTCTCAGTCAAGTCCTTTCTGCTAAAATTTGGTGGAGATTCCTCTTAGATTCTACTTTAACTTGGGCCATTATTTGGAGGGACAAGTACGCAAGAGGGGTCAGGCAGGAGGAACTAATCAGAATTGAGAATATGGAAGCAAAATCAATCACATGGAACTCAACCAGGCCGTAAAGAGAACTTATTCGCACTCATAGGTTCTAGAAGATACGGGATGGGAAAACAACTCTCTTTTGGGAAGATGCTTGGCAACAAATCCCTCCCCTGCAAGTAGAAGCAAACACACAAAATATGCAAATCTGTATGCAGCAAGACGAAAAAGTTCATGGTAGCTCATTGTTGGGCCCCTCATCCAACTCACAGTAAATGGAAATCTTGGCTCATAAGGGCGAACTAGTTGGGGAACGATGCTTTGCAAGAAAATCATGACTTCTGGAATGAATTAAACTCAAGGAAAATATTCATTCAAACTACCTCAGATAAGCTCAGATGGGGCTTCAAACTAAAGGGTGCTTCTTAGTCAAATAAGCTTACCATTTAGCGCATCTAAAAATTTATAACCAAAAAAATGTGGTTTGGGATCGCATATGGAATGCTCATCTTTGGCTGAAGGTTAAAACTTTCCTCTAGATAATGTTACATGGAAAAACCGTGACCTGGGATCAAATCCTTAAGTGGGGTTTCCAAGGACCTTTCAGATGTGTCATGTGTGATCAGGAAGATGAAACATTGGAACATATTCTAAACAAGTTTCAGTTTACTTTGGCCTTATGGGATTGGGGAGAAATTCTCTTCAAGCGTTCTGACCAGGACCGTTCTTGCCTTAAAGCCACTATAAGAAACTAGCATCCAAATCCCTTCTCCATCCCATACTTAAATAAAATGTGGACCCTTTTCCTTGGATTATACCTTTGGAGCCTCTAGAAATAATGTAACAAATGAATTTTTAAAGATGAAACCACTCCCCTTCAAAAGGTTCAGCTAATTATCAAATCCAACATTCAAGAAACCATGCAACTTAACAAATGGTTAGATTCAGATTTAACTTTCCCTCCCCATGAGCAGTTAATTTTAGCAAACTAGTATTTGCAGGCCCTTCAGATCAAACCAGATGCGTGGCCTTGTCCTCCCAAGGAAAATATCCTCTCAGTCTGGTCCCCCCCCCCCTTAGTGCTTAAAGCTCAACTTTGATGGGGCCTCTAAAGGGAACCCTGGAAAGGATGGAATTGGAGGGGTCTTCAGTAATGAAAAAGGAGAAATTATTCACATCTACATAGAGTACACAGTAACATCCTCCAACAATGTGGTGGAGCTACTGGAGTTAATCTCTGGACTCACCATAGCTCGAAGACAGGGCTAGTTGGTGTTGGTCATTGTAGGGGACTCACAAATCATTATTAACACACTGAAGAGGCTTTCCAATGGCACTCCACTGGACAAGATTTTGAATCACTAGAGACTTGACATGATGAAGGAATGGCTCCGCGATTTAATCACATAATTCGAGGTGTTACAACCCAACCACATCAGAAGATCAGGAAATAATCTGGCAGATCATCTAGCAAACCAAGGAGTCAACACATCCAAGGAATCACTTGATTATAATTGGTGGCACCTTCATGATGACCCACTTAAGGATCAACTCATTCAAATAAGAGATAAGGACTTCCCTCCCCAAGTAGGGTGAATAACGAGGTAAACCTCAAGGTGGATGAGGAAAGGCATGTTGTGGACTTGCATGTCCCCCATGCCAACACTTCATCACCCCCGACGGTGAATAATAACCATCCTGTCGCGACGATGGTTTTGGAGGCTCTCAGTACGATATCTTGAGTGAGGTTGGACATTGAGATGATAGGAATGGAAATAGCATACGAGACAGATAGTTGAATCATTAAACTCTTGGCCAAATACATTATGGTTTGGAATGCTTTTGTTCACGGAGGATGGAAACTAATTATCAGCTTGTAGATTGACAACGAGTGGAATCAGATGATAAAGGATATGGAGTATCTCAATACGCTCACAAGATGAATTTCATTTTCCCTCTGGCATTCTCCTGAGAGTGGTAGCTTGGGGCCTCTAGCATTCTAGAAATTCTATTACTGAGGATTTTGGTTTGGTTCATCTGTGGGTTATCTAGTCGGAGACTCGCCAATTATGGGAGTGAGAGTCGGCTTTGTGTATGTCTGTTCTAGTTTCTAAAGGAGCTCTTGGTTCTCGGCAAATAGTTTGGGGGTGGATTTTCTTGCTCAATGGCACCATTTATCAAACTCTCAATTCTTTGAGGAAGCACTTGGGTAAGCTCTAGTATGATATTAACTTGTTTTTGATGTTCAACTACCTTCTTTCTTCTGTGTTGGTCTCCTTTCAGCTGTTTAAAACCCTTAATCCCTCCAGTCATTTATCTTCGGTGGAGTTTTATTAGTGGACTGGTTATGAACCTGCCCACTCTCCTGTTTCGTTTCTCCCACCTCTTCATCCCCCTTCAATCCTGCTTCATCTCAACCTTGCTCCCCTGAGAATGCCACCGAAAAAGCGCTCCCGCACTCCCCAACCCATCTCCTCTTCTCCCCCTAACAAGGCAATGAGAAGCATTGTTCACTCATCTCGTCTCTCTAGGAATTCTATTTCAGACCCCGTCAAAGAAGATATTGAAGAAATGGAAAGTGAGGATCAGCTCACTAGAGGTTGTATAACTGATCAGGAGGTTAGAGATGAATTTGAGGCCCTGGTCCCTGATCCATGCCACTCAAGAGGTAGAAAATCCCTCCATCGAAAAACTATGGACTATTTTTGGCAACAAAAATATGTTCTTGGTTGCGCATTGGTGGAAAGAGGGGAAGCGCATGAAGCTATCCTCCTGAAATTAGATGATGAACTACCCAAAAATATGCATCAGATTGGCAATCATGTGGGAATCAAACTGGTTGACTCAGCCCCTGCTGATTCAACCCCTAATGACTCTAACATTAAGTCGGATATCGGCAGATTTTCTTTTTAGGTTATGCTTACTTTTATTTTCCTATGAATACTTTTAAATGTTATGTAGTAAGGAATTCTCATACTGGATGGTTCAGCCTTGTTTCATTTAGAGGTAGATTGTATTTTTTGAAACTAAAACTATGAGCATGTTTTCCCTATGTAGGGAGGGATTCTTTTATATACTCTTTTTGTAAATCTCTTGAAAGGCAATAGAAAGTACTATCTTATTTATAAAAAAAATAGTGTTATAAATATTGTGACATCAAGACTCAATGTAAGTATAAGCATGGTATTTTATGAGAAAATGGTTTTCATCTTCCACTTTATTTGTGTCATATATTATATATTAGTTCATCGCATAGTGTTTTAGTTTTTGTACAATGCTTGATTTTATTATGAATTTAAGAAAAATTCATTCCTTTTTTAACAATGTTATTTTTAGTCTTTAAATTAGCTCATAAAAAGTTCGTGCTCATAACTAAACCAGCCTAGATCCAAATCCTAGGCTCTATCAAGCAACGAGAGGGATCAAATCTAGCGAGGTGTAAACCTCCTTGAGTGCAATACCCGAGAAGAGGTTTGTACCTCAGGAGATTCGATCCCTCTCAGCGCTTGATAGAGCCTAGGAATTGGATTTAGGCTGGTTTCAGTCATGGGTGGTGACACAAAACTGGAGTTTGATCAACATTGTAAGGAACAAGTTAAGTTGAAAACACAGATAGTTTTATCTTCTTTTGTTTTTCTTAGAATACAAAGCACATTCTACATTACTGTACATTTTTTCAACATTTCCACTAAAAAAGATTTACAATTAGAAATTTGATCTATTTCGACAATTGGTAGATTTTTTTTAAGATAGATTTGTAAATTTTGAACTTGGGATTTTGTTGTCGGCTACAATTCCAAAACTAAGGAAATGGTGGCAGAGATTGAGATGCTCTTCACCATTTTCACTTGATCCAAACATGGTTAGAAATTCACTACAATTGTAATCTTTTTAGAAATTTTAGAGTATAATAATGAATTCAGAATTTGAGCATATCTTAATTTTGTTTCATTATGATTCACGGATGGATGGTACAATGATCATGCAAAACACAGATGGATGGTACAATTCTCATGGGAAAACAATCTTGGGAAATGAAGCTATTGATTAGTGTTTGAAATAATATATTTTTTGAAATTTTATAAAAAAAATTAAGAGTAGTTTGTTTTTTATTTTCTTTATTTTTAATTGAAATATTTTGGTAAAAAAAAAATTAACAAATATCCTTGAGTGCAATTTACCATGGGTTGTTTAAGAAGCCTTGCATGGTTGTTTAGGAGGCCTTTCACATGGTTTTAAAACCATGTGCAAGGACAACATATTTTACTATCTTAGTTTCTGTATTGGAATAGTACGTGTTAAATACCTAGACACAATTATGGTAAAAGCTCCATTCCGCCTAGATCCACTCAATAATTAGAGGGATTCACCTACCAATAACTTTAACAAACATAGGATTATTTGAGTTCCTTCTGTTGGGTGTAGAGAGATGGCCCTGCCATCCCACTCCCATTCCCTTTCATGGTTGAAAAAGCTTTATGCAATATTTCAGACTTTTTTAACTCAAGCATAAAATCAGTTTTAGTTATAAATTTTCTTAAATTAAATGTTGATTATATTTTAAAATTGTCTTAAATATATAAAACATTTAAATCGAATGCAATAAATTAATATTGTCTTATAAAAAATTGTCTCAAACAACCCCAACTCCTAACTTGTAATAGTGGCGTCTTCAAAATCCATGTTGAGAGATGGAAACCCAACTAATAATACTTTCAACAACAATGGCAGAACTTGTAATTTTATATTTTAATAAATTTAGATCTATAAAATTTTGCATAAGAGATGAAGGACATTGACAGTAACCACATTTTTATTTCACAGGTAATATCATCTTGAAAGTGCATGCATGTTCCCTGGTTCAAATATTTTGAAAATTTTACTTCCCATAAATTTGGACATTTAAATAATTTAAATTTAAGATAGCTGTTTATGAATTTTTGGACATTTAAATAATTTAAATTTAACACTGTTGTTTATGAAATTTTAGAGGCGTTGAGTAGCTTCAAATATTCAAAATCTATAAAATTATTAAAAAAAAACTACCACTTTCATCTATACATTTATATTCAGTGTTCATATTTTACCAAATTTATCATTAGAACTTCAATAAATCCTAACTATTTTACTTACCAAATTTGAACTCATCTATTTGTATAGATCATCTCTTGAATAATCTCTACGTTCCTTGTATAGATAAGCTAGTGGAATCTGTTTAAGCTCTTTTTACATTCATTTGAAATCATTTGATGCCTCTTGGGGTGAAGTCGTCTCTCCAACAAAAGGTTGTGAGGAGTTGCAACAACAGGTGTATAATCTCTGCGTTCTTTGTATAGATCGGCTTGTGGAATCTCTATGTTCTTTCTGTAGGTGAGCTCTACGTTCTTTAGCTCTTGAATAAGGATAAGTTTAGCTCTTTGCACCAGCTTGGAAAACTTGAATAAGGATAAGTTTATCTCTTGAATAATCTCTACATTCTTTGTATAGATCAGCTCGTGGAATCTCTTTAATATCTTTTCACAGATCAGCTCTGCGTTGAATAATGATATGTTTAGCTCTACGTTCTTTGTATAGATCAGCTCTTGAATAAGGATAATTTTAGCTCTTAAATAAGGATAAGTTACCCCTAGGCTTCTAATCTCTGTGTTCTTTGTATAGATTAGCTCGTGCATTCTTTGTATTGATCATTCTTTAGCTTTTTGCACCAGCTTGGCCAACTTGAATAAGGATAAGTTTAGCTCTTGAATAATCTCTGCGTTATTTGTATTGATCAGCTAGTGGAATCTGTTTAAGCTCTTTTTACATTCGCCCGCAATCATTTGAAGAGTCTTGGGGATAAAGACAACTCTCCAACAAAATGTTGTGAGGATTTGCAACAATATGCGTATAATGGTGTCCCCTGTGGGCAAGTTCATCCTCGTGTTTTTTTAATATGGTTAACTACCACATGTCTTTGTGTGTGATCCTCTATCCTCCCGGTGCTACTTGATGTTCCAGGGTTGTATTGTTCAACATATTCTCCCCATCCATCCTTGGAGAAGAATCTTTTTTTTATGTTCTTGTGTCAAACCTAATTTATATATTGTTGTTTGTGCGTTCTTTGTATTGATCATTCTTTAGCTCTTTGCACCAGTTTGGACAACTTGAATAAGGATAAGTTTAGCTCTTGAATAATCTCTATGTTCTTTGTATTGATCAGCCAGTGGAATCTGTTTAAGCTCTTTTTACATTCGCCCGCAATCATTTGAAGAGTCTTGGGGATAAAGTCGACTCTCCAACAAAATGTTGTGAGGATTTGCAACAATATGCATATAATGGTGTTCCCTGTGGGAAAGTTCATCCTCATGTTTTTTTAATATGGTTAACTACCACATGTCTTCGTGTGTGATCCTCTATCCTCCCGATGCTACTTGATGTTCCAGGGTTGTATTGTTCAACATATTCTCCCCATCCATCCTTGGAGAAGAATCTTTTTTTATGTTCTTGTGTCAAACCTAATTTATATATTGTTGTTTGTGCATTCTTTGTATTGATCATTCTTTATCTCTTTGCACTAGTTTGACCAACTTGAATAAGGATAAGTTTAGCTCTTGAATAATCTCTATGTTCTTTTTATTGATCAGCTAGTGGAATCTGTTTAAGCTCTTTTTACATTCGTCCGCAATCATTTGAAGGGTCTTGGGGGTAAATTCATCTCTCCAACAAAAGGTTGTGAGGAGTTGCAACAATATGTGTATAATGGTGTTCCATGTGGGAAAGTTCATCCTCATGTTTTTTTAATATGGTTAACTACCACATGTCTTCGTGCGTGATCCTCTATCCTCCTGGTGCTACTTGATGTTCTAGGGTTGTATTGTTAAACATATTCTCCCCATCAATCCCTGGAGAAGAATCTTTTTTTATGTTCTTATGTCAAACCTAATTTATATATTGTTGTTACTGGTTTGTTTTGGCTGATAATCAAAATTTGTATTTATATCATTTTACTTAATGGCCGACAAAACCACTAAATATATTACTTTTTTTAACTTTTAACTTTTTACTTTTTACGTTACAACATCTACATCATAATATGCAATTAAAAATTAAAGTTACAACATGTCCCTCATAATTGGCAATATTATTTATAGCTGACATAACGTTACATAACCTTACAACATCTCCCTCATAATCGGCAATATTATTTATAGCCGACATAACGTTACGTAACGTTACAAGATATCCCCCATACTGGGTTGTAGAGCACCTCTCGACGCAATAAACAACTTCACTCTAAATAATTTCATTGAAGGAAAACGCTTAAAAAAATGGAAAAAAAACATGAGTCATATTCTTCAAACAATGAAAAGAAACCCACTTCTTATGTATCCATTGAATTATCAAAAACAATTCCAATATTGACTAATTATTTAATAATAATAATAATAATAATTACACTAAAATTAAAAATTTATTAGTTATAAAATAATATAATTGCACTCACTTATAATATTGGGTAGTAGGTTGGAAGGGAGAAATTACATTAAAATTTTGAATTTAATATGCTCTACCGTAGCCAACTTTTTTTCCTTATAAAATATCACATAATTTCATTATATAAAATATGAAACCACATTTTCCCAGGCATGTAGCCTTACATCTCATAATGTTCATATTTGACCACGAGGGCCTATAATCTAGAACAAGACAGTCATAAAGACTATATATCATAATTGAACCAATAACTACATAAGCAGGTATAAGTCGCGTACATTAACCGTAGTCCATGAAAACATATCATTAAGATAAATAAATCCTCAAATCCCACAAGGATTTGAGCCAATGAGACAAGTAACCACTGTTATAGCTGATTTTACCACTCCAGGTGAATCACACTTGTATGACCTTCCCCTGTCCCTCTGCAGACTCCCTAGACCCCTTGGACTATTTTTTGTCCTTTGATGTTTCCCAGACCATCCCTAAAAACATGTGAAAAATGATACACACGACTTTTAAACCCTTAATCGTGTATATACATGGGTTTGACCCCTAAAACCGTGTACATCAGGATGTGTGCATAATCCAAATCCTTTTGGAGTTTTCCTTGACATGAATCCAACTCACTTAACTCCTGGCATTCTCTATGCCTTGAGATCGCTCAGATTCGACCTTTCATTACCCCTTTGAAAAGCTATATAAGGAACTCTATGGTACATTGAAGGCATATGAGAGAATTGAGAGCAAAGAAACTATAGTCCATTGTTGCCGGAACTTATGCTTGAGTTTGCATCCCTTTGTCCCTTGGAGCACTTCTGTGTTCTTCCCAAGCTTGCCTTTTGCTTGTGAGCTTGATATCGAGAGATGGAGGATTGAGGTGGTGGAGGCCCAAGTGGGGGATTCATTTTCTTCGATTCACAGACGTGCCGACAGAGGTTGTATCCATTGTAATATCTGATTTTATATTAATAGAAATATCTTTTCCTGTCCAATAATGTATGTTTGAATGAATATTTTATCCATGGATGTTTTCAAATGCTTATACATTGTTGGTTATATATGCTAGAATAGATCTAACACCAATATATATAGTATGCTTGTTTACTTGTTGTTGAGGAAGTAATCTATCAATTCAAGCTGAAGTTGGAAAGCTCAATGGGGATCTACTTCAACTGTTCGGAATAAGGTACGAGGTCTGATCCTTTAGTGTTAGACATTTAATTTCTATTGCATATTGGAAAGGATTGATTTCTGGAGTCAAGCTATCTGTTGTGGTACCCCAAGCCATAGGAATTTCTCTCCGTAACAAAATTGGCGACTCTGCTGGGGAGTTCCTAGTAGTTGTCCTTTGGGGGTTTTCTATCGGCATTCAATGACTTTGAATTGCTCTTTCTCTCTTGTTTCTATGTCGGGTCTAGGGGCATGTTTTCCTAGTAGTGTCTAATTTGTGTGAAGTTTGTCTCATCTTGTCTGTTTGCCTTCATTTTTATGCACCTTTCTTCCTGTACACGAGTTTTGAACTCACAGTCGCGTATACAAGCGGTTTTCTCTGCCATTTCCGCGTATACACGCGGGTTTACTATGAACAGTCATGTATGCCCTTAGTTTTTCCTTTTAGTGGAATTTAAATGGTTGCTGGGTGAGTTGTGATGATTGTTGAGTCTCCTTTGATACTGCTAGAGTCTGTATACACCTCTGTTTCTGGCCAGAGACGTTTTTTTTAGGGTAATTTTTTTTTTTTTAGAATGTTCTTGTCATGGTATTTTTGATTTTTTGTTTGGGATTAGTGCATTAGACTTCTTTTACCTTAGTTCTTTGCTTGAGTGTTGCTTGAGTGTGCTTGCAAAGTCTGGGGGTTGTAGAATCAATCTTTGCTTTTTTATATCTCATTTTATTTCGAAAAATCCAAAAATATTTGCTTATCATCATGCATTGCATTTTGCATTTTGCATAGTACTTGCACTAGATTTGCTTTGGAGTATTAGTCAGGATTTCATATAGGAAATCTTGCATTTATCATTTGAAGAAAATTGTGCATTTCACGTAGTAGCATACCCTGTTTTCAAGGACACAATGCATTTGCATTGATTGTTAGGTGTGCATTTTACTTCATGTTGTGTCATAACACCATTAGTTGCACAGCCATATCCCTCTTTTGAGTAATAAAGCCAATTAAAATCAACACTTAATTAAAATGAACTACACTATTTTATTTGATAGGGTTCACCAACAAGATTAGGTTTTAGGGTCTTGGAATAGTTCATTGTGAGTGAATTCTCCAAGACCACTAAACAACAACATGTATGTGTCTGTCCAGGTGAGTGTGTGAAATCCTTGGTATAACCAATGTTTCTCAGGATCCTCCTCTCAAAAGGGAGTTAAGCACGAGGCAATGTGAGTGGTTATTGATTGGGATGACCCATAGTCATAACTGAGTAGCACCGAAGATATTTCCAGGATTGTATTCGAATCTGGGGGCTCTTTCAAGAGTTTCAGGCTTTGCTACCCTACCCATACGGTCAATCCCGCCTGCGACTGTTCACCTAAGCATTGATTATATTGAGGTGACCTTAGTGGCCTTACCTAGGATATTGAGGGGGTACTTGGTAGGGGTTATTGTGTAGGTGTCCCGACCAGGTTTGGGTTGGACAGCACAGTCGCTTTACATGTTGAAGCTAAGGGCCACAATAATTGGTTATGTACCTCCGCTTGTTGTGTATGGGAGTCTCAAGCCTCTCCTAGGAAAGACATACCTACTTCATTCGGGAGCTCACTTATCCTACCCTTGATTTCTTGTATTTGGCTTTAGATTTTATTGATGATTTCTTTGTGCACGATAGCTTGCCTAGGGTTTGCGTAGATAGAGAGCCTTTTATATTTTTTGAGTCATTATGGATTCGGGTGCGGCTCCTCGCCGTTCTCATCATTTAGCAGGACTTCCGCCTTCTACATCTCCTCCTCCTTTGGGAGAGAGAAATAGGTAGTCCAGGCGGACTACTTCACACATTGATTCACACACCATGGGAGACCATATAGAAGGTATTCCTGAGCCACCTTCTCCCATTCATGTGGAAGATGGGGAGTTTACTCTTAACTATGATCCTTCACCCAACTTGACTGAGTTAGGTCCTATGATTTCAGAGATAGGAACCTTTCATGATAAACCTACTTACTCCAAGGTTGATTCCCCATTGACGCATCGCCGGTATGGAATGCCGGAGGATGATGAGACTCATTTTGAACCCGCGAGCACTAGTTATGGTAGTTATGGTATGTCTGGTTTTCCCATGCATGATTTGGCATTTCATGTCGAATCTGAGTTCGAGCCTAACACTATACCTGGGGGCACTCTCATTCCTTACCATGCAGAGAGGTTTGGGAGCACTAGTCACATTGCACCTTCCATCCCGGTGGTGGAAGTTACATCACATATTTCTCCTAGGTCTAGGGTTAGTGATCCTATTAGGATACTAGATCCAAGACGAGTGACTATAGGCAATAGTACGTACTTGATTACACATATCCCTTCATCCTCTATCCCTAGTTCTTCGAATGTTCACCCTCCACCTCATTCACGTGGTCCTTCGGGTAGGAACGTTGCTACGAGTTATGTCCATACTGCGGTTACTAGACTGGTTGTGTCTCAGCTTCATGCACTGCCCGTTGTCTCGGGAGGTCATGTTCATACTTCTAGAGGTCACATTCCTACTTCCGGAATGTATATTCCTACTTCTGGAGCGTATGTTCCTACTTACGGAGGGTCTCATGGGACATCTCATGCGATGACTTATGGACCCTATTATGGGACGCAGTATGGACAGGGTTCTTCACTTTATGGGGGCAGGTATCAATAACCTGCTTACTCTCCAAATTACAGCTTTGTAGCTTCGAATAGTCAAGGTACATTAGTGCTTCCATGCCACCCTATATGGGTCAAACGGGAGGAGGGCACTATGGCCAAGGCCATGGTGGTAATCAGACCCATGTGAATCAGAACTATCAGGGAGTGGTCCATCAACCTAATCATCCTAGGCTCCCTTTCCTTGCAATGCTGAATCTTTTTTACTTTTCGATATTGACGAACGATCCTATAGCTCATGACCCAGCTTGGCCGGCTGTCCCTACTAAGCTTCCCTCAAACATACCCAAGTTCGATGGAAAACCGGGAGAGGATCCGAGCGAACATGTTACTACCTTTCACCTATGGTGCTCTTCGAATTCCTTACACCACGACTCCATCCGTTTAAGACTGTTTCAACACACCCTTACGGGGCCTGCCGCGAAATGGTATATAGAGCTACCTACGGGGGCCTTCGCTTTGTTCGATGACCTAGCGATGTCTTTTCTTAACCACTTCCAGCTACCAATGCGTTATGACGTTGGTACTAAACTCTTGTTGACATTTTGGCAGGATAAGGCCACACATATCTCAGATCATATCCAAGAGTGGCGTAGACAGAAGAGGTTAATTAAAGCCTTTATACCGCCAAAATTCCTCCTCGAATGGTCCCTTAAGTCGTTATTACCATATATAGCGAAGGATGTTTCTACATCCAGAGTGTAGAATGAGGAATAAGCGATTTTTAGGGCACAAGAACTGGACTTGATTTATGCTCAGTCTGGTTTGTTATATGAGATTATTCCCAACGCTCCGTGTTCTAGTTTCGACCCCAAAGTTAAACCTGGACCACATGCCGATGCCATCGTTGGTTGTGCAAGTGCTAAACCTATAGATTCAGCTGCAAAACAACTTAGTCAATTGTCAATCAACCAATCTGCTTTGGTACAAGCCACGACTTTATCTCAACCCGCCCAAACGGCGAGTGTACTGTCGATGCAATCGTCGAACCAGAAGGGTAACCAGCAGCCCGGACGAAATAAAAAGAAGGGTAAGAATAATCGTAAGGGTGGGAATAAGAATGAGAATGCTAATAATAATGAAAAGAATGCCCGTAATGCTGGGGGGACAAGCAAGCTAAACGTAAGGTTAAATTCCCTTGCAAGTTGTGTAAGGACGATCACCTCACTTACTTTTGCCCTCATATCAATGAAGCCTTGAGATTCTTGGCACAGGGCCCAACTATGCTAACTAACCCTTTACCTCACAATCAAAATATGAACCCGAGGACCCATGATTAGTCTGGTGGTGATCAAGATCCACCAGAGGGTAGTGGCCATGGTTGCATTAACATGGTATGTGCTGCGAAAGGTGTGACCCGTGCGAAGGACTATGGTTCGTCACAACTCAGCCCAGGAAAGGAACCTGATCCACCAGGGTCTCCTTTGCATATTGAGAAACCTGTGTATAAACCTGAAGCTGCACCTCGCATTCCTAAGGGATTCCTTAAGCATTCGGGGCACAATCGTAATGCCCAAGCTGCTCAGAACTATTCAGTTGTTGAGGATTTGGGCCACACACCTTGTGCGATGTCTGCATTGGAAGTGATTCAGAGTTGTCCTTCGCAAAGGAAGGCTTTGCTTTCTTCCCTTGGTGTGAATGATGATGATTCTTCCTACGTGATTAAATTTGAAACCGCAGGACTTTAGCCTCGCTTTCCTTACTATGTGTCTCTTTTGATTCACATAGAATGTCTTAACATGACCGTCAAGCGCACTGTGATTGAAGAAGGCGCTGCCGCTTCTGTGATGTCTTTATCGTGTTGGAAGGGTTTAGGTTCCCCTGAGCTGTCTAAATCAGTGACCATTTTAACTGCGTTTGATGGGAGATCGTTTAGGTCGCACGGCATCCTTCCTTCCCTTAAGGTCCATTTGGGAGGGAATACCATTGCGATAGAGGTCGAGGTGGTTGATGCGCCCCTTGACTACTATCTATTGCTGGGTAGGAATTGGATGTATAGTATGCAAGTCGTTGCTTCTTCCCTATTTCGCGTTGTATGCTTTCCATTTAATGGGAAGATAGTCACGATTAATCAAACGTCATTCAAAAATCTGTCTATTATCGCATCTTTGAGAGCTTCGATCCCGATCGTTGAACACTCTCAGCCGGCAACTGGGAGTGTGGGTGTAGGCATGTTTCCATCCCTCATGGAAAGATTTAGTTGTCCTGCACAGATCCTTATGATAGGGTCTAGTTTCGGTGAGGCTTCGACATCTATGAGGTCGGTTTCTTTTCGCATGAGTCATATGGAATATCCTTGGATTCTTCCTACACCGAGTACTTCGAGTGAGCCCATCGTGATAAACGTGTCGTTGCCTGCAACTATGATAGCTTATCAAGCTAATCTCGAGTGTGTTGTAGAGCCCAGTCCTTCCTCTTAGCAAATGGAGGAGGAGGACCCTTATGTGCTGCCAGCATGGGCAGTGGAGTCTTCTCACGTGCATGACTGCCTTGATACTATTTTCCATTCAGATGAAGCAATTATTGAGGCTATGTCAGGAGTTGAGCCACCATGGGAGGAACTCCATCATAGATCTTACTTTCTTCCCGAGCTTGACTACTTGGAGCGTGAGGACTTTAGGGCAGTTCTTAGTGAGAGAGTTGGTAGTCCTATGGTTCCATTAAGCTCTCCTGGTCCAATGGCTAATGGAAACATGGCAAACATATATTCAATGATTCCTATCAATATCTCTCGCGATCCTGGCAAGATAGAGAATGTCTATATTGGGGCAGAATGTTCCCATGCTAAGATTCAAGAATACACTGAGCTATTTAAAGAATTCCATGATATATTTGCTTGGTCTTACGATGAAATGTTAGGTATCGACCCTTGTATTGTCGAACATGAGATTAAGACTTATCCCAACGCTAAGCCTGTTCAACAACGCTTGCATGCGGTGAATCCTAGGAAAGCACCCGTGATTAAGGTAGAGATAGAGAAACTGTTGAAAGCATGTTTTATCTATCCCGTTCCCTTGATGGAGTGGGTTTAAAACCCTGTTCTAGTAGATAAGAAGCAAGGAGCGATCCGCATATGTACTGATTTCCGTGATTTGAATCATGCCTATCCTAAGGACAATTTCCCCACAGCATTTATTGATCAGATTTTTGATGAGTGTGCGGGTAGCAAGTTTTTTTCCTTTATGGATGGCTTTTCCGGATATAATTAGATACAAATTAAACCTGAAGACCAACATAAGACTACATTTATTTGTCCTTGGGGAACGTTTGCATATCCTTTTGGCCTTAAGAACGCTGGAGCTACTTTTCAGCAGGCAATGACCTTGATCTTCCATGATCTCAAGTCGATTATCGAAGTATTTTTGGATGACCTTGCTACTCATTCTCGTATGAGAATGCGTCACTCCTATCACTTGAGATTGGTATTCAAAAGATGTCGCCATTATTTGGTTAGGTTAAATCCTCATAAGTGCATCTTTTGTGTGAAGTTAGGTCGCTTGTTAGGATTCATCGTTTCTAAAGAGGGTATAAGAGTCGACCCTTTGAAGGTTGAGGCAATACTTCAGTTGTCTCCCCCGAGGAATATTCATCATCTTCAATGTTTGCAAGGCATGGAAACTTCTTACGGATATTTGTTGTCAATTTTTCCAATTTAACTAGAGGATTCATGCATCTTTTAAAGAAGGACACCACCTTTTGTTGGGATGAGTGAGCCCAGGAGTCCTTTGATGCACTCAAGCGAGCCCTAGCATCGGCCCCGGTGATTAGTCCCCCAGACTATAGCCGTGATTTTCAACTTTATGTGGCCGCATCCATGGATATGATTGGTATGGTTTTGGTTCAAGAGGATGACGATCTCCAAGAGCATGTCATATACTATCTGAGCCGCAACCTTATTGACGCAGAGATTCATTATTCTCATGTTGAGAAGCTTGCTTTAGCTACCGTACATGCGGCTCAACGGTTGAGACATTATATTCTCCTTCGCCAGACCTTGGTTGTAGCCCATATCAATCTGTTTCAATTCGTCCTCACTCGAAGGATGATTGGGGGAAAATATAATAAATGGATTGTCATCTTGCAAGAATTCGATCTCGAATTTGTTTCCGCAAAATCAAAGAAGTCGTTAATTTTTGCAAAGCCTATATCGGATTTCCCAAGCGAGGCTGAGGAGTTGGTTTGTGAATATACGTTTTTCAATGAACACATCTTCTTAATCTCAATCTTAGAATATCATTATATATTTACAAACATTGAAGGTCCCTACTCACCTCTCACAAGATGAACGACAACGATTACGTCACGTGTCTAAGAATTACCTCATAGTGGATAACACTTTGTACCACCGTGGGGTAGGTTCCATTTTACGACGTTGTTTAACTCATGAAGAGGCTGAGGTAGTGTTGAATGATTGCCATGGAGGGGTGTGTGGTGGTCATTTATCTGGGCTTTCTACAGCCCAAAAAATCTTAAGAGCGGGTTATTTCTGGTCGTCGATCTTTAAGGATTGTGTAGATGCGGTCAAGAGGTGCCACCCTTGCCAGGTGTCTGCATGGAATATGCACTCGAGACCTGCCCCATTACATCCCATCATCACCGTCGGTCCCTTCACCAAGTGGGGGATTGATTTTATGGATTGCAACCCAGCTTCAGTTGGGGGGCATCATCATATCATAGTGGCTATTGATTACTTCACGAAATGGGTTGAGGCTATGCCTACAGTTAAATTCGACGATGAGACATCCACACACTTCGTATTCAACCAGATTATTACTCGGTTTGGAATTTCGAAAGAGCTTGTGACTAACCATGGCTCTCACTTTCAGAATCGCATGATGGAAGAGTTGGTGTCAAAGTTAGGGTACAAACAAGAGCATTCCTCCTCTTACTACCCTCAAGTGAATGGACAGGTAGAAGCAGTGAATAAGTCACTCAAATCCATTCTCCAATGAACCATCACACATAGCAAGAATAATTGGCATATCATGTTATATCATGCTTTGTGGGCGTATAGAACCGTTGTTAAGACTACCAGAGGTTTTTCTCCATATCAACTTGTACATGGAGTGGAGTCGATATTGCTAGTTGAATGCGAGATTCCTTCTTTGAAGCTAGCCGTAGAACTCTTACCAGACACTTCACCATTGGAGGAGCATTTGGTCCACCTTGAGAAACTTGATGAGCAGCGTCAAGATGCATTGGTGGCTCTAGAAGTAAATAAATGTCGCGTAAGGTCCAGTACGATAAGTTTGTCCGTCCAAGGAGGTTTAGTGAGGGAGACTTGGTCCTTTTGTGGGATCAACCGAAAGAACCCTTGGGGGCAGGAAAGTTTAACCCCATGTGGCGTGGTCCTTATGTCATCAAATGTGTGTTAGAGAAGGGCGCTTATGAGTTAGTGGATCATGAGGGAATGACCTTGGTTGAGCCTAGAAATGGGCTCTATCTCAAGAAGTACTATGCACGATTTTCAGCCAAGGATGGTTATTGTATATTATTGTATAGTTTTGCATAGTTAGGTCTTTTTCTTATCATGATCGAGTTTGTGATTAGTTTCCATTTCTTTTGGCAGATGTCAATGGAATCTTCCACCTACATAGGATTCGCAGATGGTGCGAGCCGTCACACTCAACACTTAGCCTCTGTGGCTTGGGTGATTTATACTCCTATGGGTCAGGTATTGTCTTCAGGAGGCATATGTTTGCGGCCATCTTCAAACAATGTTGTTGAATATAGTGCCGTTATTCAGCTTCTACGGGATGCCATTTCACATGGCATTCTCTCTCTTGAGGTACATCTTGATTCAGAGTTAGTAGTGTCATAGCTTAATGGTTTGTACCATGTTAGAGATTTGACGTTATTAAGAAGATTCTTACGTGTGAGATTATTAGAACGACAATTTGACAATATAACATACATACATATTCCAAGAATCAATAATAAAGTCACTGACTCATATACTAACTACGTGTTAGATTGGCATTTGTTTCTTACACAATAAATTCATCACAAACAAAAAAATTTACACATGTAAATAAATAAACCGATCACCATAAAAAATTTATATAAACGTCCAAAATGTGGTCATACATAGTGTCATGATACAAAAATGGGGCTCTCGAGCCACCAAGATATAATACACGGTAGTACAAAATGTATAACTCCCAGGCATCTAAGCCTGTGGATGAGGAGGGGGGTTGTGATCATGGAAGGTCACTACGGCTCTAGTTAGCCACTGAAATAATTGCACCCATGCTCGTGGTACACCCACCACCTGGCGCTGCATAGCCTCAGGCAAGTCCTCGACTTGTGCCATGGGAACCTTGTGTGTCAACCTCACAAAATTGGTATGAATGCTTTGGAGCGTCCGCTCCACATCCACACCCATGATATCATCTCCTCTTCCCCTCTGTTTGTGACAAGGGAAGCCTTCATGCCACTGTGGTCCCACAACTGCATACAAATGGTAGATGTCACTATGTATTGTCAAACAAAAATATGTCTTCTGATTCCATATAATCAGAAAACACAAAAAAATTAAATAACTAAAAAATTTAAAGAGAGGGTCGAGATTCGTTACCTATGTCACCATATGCCGATCCTGGTGGTAGCTGCATGTCCAAGTCCCCCCGAAAATCAATCCCCGCATAGGGGTAGTCATCAATGGCAACTATCTGTCGTCACCACCATGGAAAGAACTTAGTTGGATAGGGGTTGGACACCCTACCTCCCCCCAGTCTGCGCATCGCATCTTCCCAACGCCATTGGGCCATATCTCGAACCCTGTGAAGAGGAACGTCAACTCTGGAGCTCAATCCTAGAACACGCTCGAAGAAAAATGTGCTCAATATGCTGCTGAACCTGAATTTATGCACTCCGCCTGCCTTACACTCACTGAGCTAATGTTTCATGTTGCTTAGTAGTGTAGTGCTCTAGTCATAGATCGTGGGTCTCATGCACTCCACTGCAAAGAACATTAGAGACCACGAGGCCTGGTGGAGTGATGCCAAGCCTACTATCCTGCCCAATGTCAATAGAATGCCCTTTAGGCCTAGTACCTATATAGAGTTGGTTGGGACCTGACTCCCCACCTTCTCTGTGTCTGGATAGCAGTACACCGCAATGTACTCATCAATAGTCAGGCCACCTCCGGGCCCACCACGAGAATGAAGGTTCACTACTTTCCCCCATCGGGAAAGTCCAGTAATAAAGTATATGTCCTCCACCTCTATAGTGAGGGACATCCCATCTATCTGGAAGGACTCAGAGTCTGGATCCCAGTAATCCACCAGCATCTGCAATAGTCTTGGTTTGGCCCTTAAGCCACCAAGACACCAAAACTTATAGATTCCACATGCACATAGAGCTTGTTAAGCCGTTTAGATCGGCCCTTACTGCCTCCTCTACCTCACCATGTTCACGCTCTCTCCATTCTAGGACCATCCTGCACAAAAAATCACAAGTTTGCCCATTATATTACTTAAAAAACCTCATGTGCAGCCGCATACGTGACTGTTTTCCAAATAGCCGCGTATGTATGCGACTGTGAGGGCATTTTTCATGTATATCCAGCCCTATACGCAGAAAAACCCTCAATTTCCACGTGGGCTGCAGCACCTTTTTTAGTTTGGCCTAGAAACCTCAAATGACCATCGAATTTGATAAAAATTGCATCAAAATGGAAGAGAAGAGCATGGGTAAGTACCTGGAAGAAATGGTAGTGGATTCCGCCGGCTGGATCTCCTGGAATTCACTGTTGAAAATCTGAGCTCAATTGGGTAAAAATTTCAAATGTTTTATAATGTTTTGAATTGTTTACTATTTATAGAAATTTTTCAAATTTTTGAAAATTTTTACCCCTTTTCCTATAGTTTGGACAATTTCTAATCATTTTGGACCGTTTTTTACCTAATTCATGATGTAGGAGACCTTTTTGAGTGTCGTTTCAGCCGTTGGATTGACCCGTTCATGTCGATCTCAGGTATCATGTCTAAACTAGCATATATGTTAGGTTTCATCACTGTTTGCATTTTGCATGACCTTATGACCATTTCATCATGGCCTTAGGTACGAACCCACTCTATTATGTCATGGAACCTTCTTGCTATTTTAGAAGTGGCATGGTATGAGTGGTAGAGCTTGACCTTACATGGGTACCCTAGGTAGCATCTTCTCTACATTTTGGTGCCCATGCTAACATTTTGTCCTTTAGGGTGTGGGAGTCCATTGTATAGTACTGCCATGACATTTCGCAAGAGCCTCATACTCCTCTTGATCTTTTGCTGGCCTATTTCCCTCAGGACTCCCTTATGTCAAGTTGTAATTGCATTAGCATGAGCTTTTCCTGCCTTATTGAGCTTTATGTCAGCTTCCCTGACATTGCGCTTCAGCCATATATCCCGAGCTTGTCTCATGTCTAGCCATGCAGAGCCATTTTATATATCCTTTGCAGCTTGATTCCCTTTTTACCAGAAGGGGATTTTCCCTCGAGTGTCGATATCCTACACATGTGTCCTTGCATTGAGCATAGGTATGTTCCACTACTTGGAACTAGTTTGTTGGCCCCTATGACACTCGTCTCTTCCTAGTCTGTAACTATAAAGAAATTTTATTCTTTTTCAAGCTTTTTAAATATTTGAAAAAGTCCAAAAAAATAAAAAAACCAAAAAGCCGGACAAGGAAAGATGTTATCTTTGGCAGCTGTTGAGTCGTGTCGCCTTCAAACAGAGCACTGTATATCACATCCATTGGTTGGGTTTATAGTTTCACTTTAGGAGTTGTACTTGTTTATCTGAGTTTATCTCCACCGACTGGTTAAGCTTCCAGTCCCCATGGAGCCTTTGTCAATGCCTCCTATGTCGCAGAGATGTCCCAGTTTGTATATTGAGTCTATGCTGCCTTTATTCAGTCATCATTTGTCGTTATGGTCTTGTTCAAAGGAAGTTGAAACCTAAGTCGGTGATTCCTCAGTTATCTTGACTTTGCATGTCGGCCATTCCCGGTACAGTTACTGGTTCGTGCACCTTATGATCAAGTCCTTCCACATTATACAGCTTTGCTAGGTACCTCATGTTGGATGATGGGGGATGCCTTAATGTCCTCCTTCCAGCAGATTTCATCCCATCAACTTCAGATCATTTACTCTGGGATTGGAATCTAGAGTCATTTTGAGTGCCTTGAGACTTGCAGTCATCAGTGGCAGGTTCTCTCACCATCGATAGTCTTTGGGAACACATCAATGTCCCCCGATCGATGGATCCTCTCAAGTGTTTGACCTCAACACATTTATTCACACTTGTTAGTTTGCACTCTAGTACCTTGATTCCCATTTTCATTATCGATGGGTGATCTCGCGTCTGTTAACGGTATACATTAATGACCAGTAATTAGAGGATGGACTACTATGTTCGACCTTGACACCTCTATTCACATAGTAGGACATGTACTCGTAGCGGTTTGTGTAGAAGACCTTCCAGATTAGTGGCATCTGATCTTACATGCTACCTCCTTGATCGTGCTAGTGTTCATGAGATTTCAGCTCTCGTGACTTGATTCCAGTATATGTCAGACATTTCCAGCTCTTATGGAGATCTTGATCCATTGTATATCTTTAGTCATTATGGAGATCATGATCCTTTGTATATCTTCATCATGGAGATTCTGATCTATGTATATTGTACGTGGCGATGACCACTTATGTGATATCTTGTATCATGCCTATTCATGGCCATTATACTCTTATGTATCCAGGACTGCTATATATATTTGCAGTTATGTGCAAAGTTGTATCATTGTACTATGCTGATTGGGTGGCTGGTCTTCCATTTGGGATTCTTCATCACTCCACTTCTGGGATGGACTTATAATGTATTTCGGCCATTGTATGACCCCTCTGACCTCACACATTAGGGGGCATTTGTTATAGCTGATTTTACCACTCCAGGTGAATCACACTTGTATGGCCTTCCCCTGTCCCTCTGCAGACTCCTTAGACCCCTTGGACCATTTTTTGTCCTTTGATGTTTCCTAGACCATCCCTAAAAACATGTGAAAAATGATACACGCGACTTTTAAACCCTTAATCGCGTATATACGCGGGTTTGACCCCTAAAACCATGTACATTGGGATGTGTGCATAATCCAAATCCTTTTGGAGTTTTCCTTAACATGGATCCGACTCACTTGACTCCTGGCCTTCCCTATGCCTTGAGATCGCTCGGATTCGACCTTTCATTACCCCTTTGAAAAGCTATATAAGGAACTCTATGGTACATTGAAGGCATATGAGAGAATTGAGAGAAAAGAAACTATATTCCATTGTTGCCAGAACTTATGCTTGAGTCTGCATCCCTTTGTCCCTTGGAGCACTTCTGTGTTCTTCCCAAGCTTGCCTTTTTCTTGTGAACTTGCTATTGAGAGATGGAGGATTGAGGTGGTGGAGGCCCAAGTGGGGGATTCAGTTTCTATGATTCGCAGATGTGCCGATAAAGGTTGTATCCATTGTAATCTTTGATTTTATATTAATAGAAATATCTTTTCCTGTCCAATAATGTATGTTTGAATGAATATTTTATCCATGGATGTTTTCAAATACTTATACATTGTTGGTTATATATGCTAGAATAGATCTAACACCAATATATATAGTATGCTTGTATTTTTTACTTGTTGTTAAAGAAGTAATCTATCAATTCAAGCTAAAGTTGGAAAGCTCAACAAGGATCTACTTCAACCATCCGGAATAAGGTACGAGGTCTGATCCTTTAGTGTTAGACATTTAATTTCTATTGCATATTGGAAAGGATTGATTTCTGGAGTCAAGCTGTCTATTGTGGTTACCCAAGCCATAGGAATTTCTCTCCATAACAACCACAACAAAAAAGAGATACAGACCAAAAAGGTGACCGACCCCTAAAACCCATCAAATAAAAACAACCAACCTTCAAGCAAGCGCTACACAGGGAGGCCATGCAAGGAAGGATCTCTTAATAGTTCTTTGTCTACCATCCTAAACATATCGAATAGCATGTTATCTATGTTGGAGTCATTTTCTAACCACACATGACTATTTGGCTTATTTTTCCTAATTTACCACTTATCCTAAGTTTTGACTCAAACATGTGACTGCATCATCAAACTGGATCTCCTCCTTCAATCAGGGAGCAAATCTAGGTTGATTTGCTTGAGTTATGTGCCCCACTCAATCAACTGGTAGTTGTTTCACCTACTTTTCAGTTAACTAAAGTGATAAAGGTGTCTTTCCCATGATTTGATCTTATTTTTTATCTTAATCAGTTAATTGGAGTGTTAAAGGCGCCCTCTCCTAAATTTGGTGAATCATTTCATCTTATCTCGGCTAACTGGAGTTAGATAGGTGCCTCCACCTACTTGTCGGCATCCATTTGAGTTCTATTCACTTAGACTCAGTCTAAACTGCCTCTGAGTCAGTTAGAGTCAATTGTGTTGGAGTTACTTGGTTAATTGATGTGTCGAGTGGTGTTAACTAACAAGTAAGCCACTCTCATGCACTCAATTCGAATGACCTCTCCTGGATTCAAATTGCTTGGCTATTCATGCCATTGTATTGCATTGTAAGTTATCTCTTCTTATTAATTATTAAGAAATACACAACTGCAAGTCTTTTGCATTGTTTCTAGCATTCATTGAGTAAATTGATTTGTATCAATATGTAGTAACTTTTTTCTTGATTCTAATATTGTTGTGCCTCAATTTTATATGGTATCATATCCATGGCAGGACAAGGAAACTCTTTTATAGAGTTTTTGATGGATCTTTGATGAAGATTGAGAAAACTTGCTCAAAAATATTCTAACATTGCACCAGAAGCGGAGAGTTTTCCACATAAGTCCCGGAATCTTAGCCTTGCTCCCTTTGGATTCTATCCAGAGAAGACTATCCAAACATGAAGAAACTCCAAAAGTGCAGGTTGTTTGACCTTATTTTGTTTGTTTTTTGTGATTGCAGTTATCTCTTAATATCATATTGCATTCACTACAGCTAGAAAATGGACTCTTCCTCTAGCAATATTCTCTCTCCTTTCAACTATCATTAGTGGAAAGATGACACGAAGATAACATTATGTTCCAAGGGACTCTAAAGAGTCACCATCGGCATGGAACTAGAGCCAAATTCAGTGGTAGAGAATTCCAAATATTGGAACAAACTTGATGAAGCGTATTGTTTTCTATGCCTCTCCATTTCAAAGGATCTCATTTTCCATATCAATGGTTTGAGTACTCCTAAAGAAGTGAGGGAACAACTTGCTAAATTTTTTGGCAAGAAAGATGATTTGAGAGCCTATCATTTAGAGAATGAACTGATCTCTCTCAATCCACGTAATTTTGAGACCATAAATGAATTCTTCACTAAGTTGAAGCACCTTATGCTTCAATTGAAGCAATGCGGAGTTGAGAAGAAAGATGACCAACTAATTATTTGTATCCTTTCAAAGCTAGGAGAATACTACTCTGTCTTTGTCTCTAACTTTCATACCAGAAATATTACAATTCCAAATTGGAAGATGTCGACCCTGAATGCATTCATTGAGTCCCTAACCAGTGAGCATGATAAACTTGTTCAGATGGGATCCATGAATCCTCCAAAGATCAATATTTGTTTGATGGAGGACCCAAGGCTTCGAATGCAAAATGAAAGCAAAAGAAAGAGAAGACTAAGTTTGATCCTCCCAAGCAGAAGGAGAAAAACCAGCAGTCAGATGAGCCCTCGGGCTCGAGGAAAAACAAGGAAAGGGGCAAAGAGAAGACAAAGTGCTCTTACTATGGAAGAGGCTTTCATCCTGAAAGATCTTGCATGAAGATTACTATTGATGAGATGGCCCTTCTCCTGGAGAAAAACAACATTACTGTTCCAAAAGGCGCAAGGAAGAAGGACATCGGAGATCAGAATAATCATCATGAAAGAGGTCATGCACTCATGGCTAATGTTTCGAAATCTAGATCTCTCCTCATTGACTCTGGAGCTTTGAATCATATGGTTGCATGAAAGCATTCTTTCACATCACTAGATTCTGATAGATTCATCTCCATTCACATGGGAGATGACTCACAAGTCTCATCAAAAGACAAAGGTACTATTCATCTAGAACATGGCAGCTTTAATAGTGTTTTATATGTTCCCTCTTTAGCCTCAAACTTGCTTTCTTTGTATCAAATGACACACACTAGTTTTCCTAAAAGAGTTGTATTCAGCCCCAATGATGTTGATATTTTTGAGATAGCCCTGGGAAAACTCATTGCAGTAGGAAAAACAAATCATGCTGCTAAGACCTATGAGTTTTCCAACTCTGTGCCTGATTCAAAGCCAAGTGCCCCCCTGACTCATGGAAATGAGGTCAGTCGGTTGTGGCATGAGAGGTTTGGAAACCTAAAATATAAATATTTGAAGCTGCTACAAAAGGATTCCATGGTGGAAGGCCTTCCGGACATTAAATCCTCAAAAGGGATATGCAAGGGATGCATAGTCGACAAGCATCTGAGGCATAAGTTTGATCGAGGAAAAGCTAGCAGAGCTTCCTATATTTTGGGGTTGATTCACAGTGATATTATTTTCCCAATTCCAACTAAATCCATGAGCGGCTAAAGGTATGTTCTCACCTTCCTAAATGACCTTTCAAGATATACATGGGTCTACTTTCTCGAAAAGAAATCGAAAGTCTTTGAAAAATTCAAAGATTTTAAAGCTTCCATTGAGACTGCTACTGGGAGCAAGATCAAAGATCTCAAATACGATAATGGATGGGAATACATCAAATTAGAGTTTCTACCACTTTATGCATAAAATGGAATCAAGATCCAGCACATTGTTCCCTACACACCTTAGCAGAACGGTGTAGTGGAAAGGAAAAATCGAGCACTAAAAGAGATGACAACCTGTATGCTTGAGTCAAAAGGTTTGGCTTCAAATATTTGGGTTGAGGGTATGAATTCTACTGCACACATTAAAAAAGGTTCCCACGCTCATCCATCAAAGGTAGAACCCCTTTCGAAGCCTACACTGGTCACAAGCGTGATGTGTCCAATCTCAGGGTTTTTGGGTCCACTCCATGGGACCACTGGATAAGAGAAAATATTTGAAGCCACATAGTGTTGAGTGTATCATAATTGGGTATGATGAATAATAAAAAGTATACAAACTCTTGAATATCAGATGCAAAAATATATTCGTTGATAGAAGTGTTCGCTTTGAAGAACCTCTTCAAGATTTGAAACTAGGTGAGGAAGAAATTGCCAAATTTGACCTAATTTACCACTTATTCTAATTTTTGACTCAAACATGTGACTGCATCATCAAATCGGATCTCCTCCTTCAATTCGGGAGCCTAACTGAGCCTCCTCCTTCAATCAGGGAGAAAATCTGGGTTGATATGCTTGATTTATGCGACCCACTCGGTCAACTGGTAGCTATTTCACCTACTTTTCAGTGAACTAAAGTGATAAAGGTGCCTTTCCCATGATTTGATCTTATTGTTTATCTAAATGTAGTTAACTGGAGTGTTAAAGGTGCCCTCACCTAACTTTGGTGACTCATTTCAGTTTATCTCAACTGTCTGAAGTCAAATAGGTGCCTCCACCTACTTGTTGGCATACATTTGAGTTATATTCAGTTACACTCAGTTTAAACTGCCTCCAAGTCAGTTAGAGTCAATTATGTTGGAGTTAAGTGGTTAACTGTTGTGCCGAGTGGTGTTCACTGACAAGTAAGCCACTCTCATGCACTCAATTCAAATGACCTCTCTTGGATTTGAATTGCTTGGCTATTCATGCCATTGTATTGCATTGTAATCTATCTCTTATGATTAATGATTAAGAAATACAAAACTGCAAGTCTTTTGCACTGTTTCTAGAATTCATTGAGTAAATTGATCTGGATCAATATGTAGTAACTTTTGTCTTGATTCTAAGATTGTTGTGCCTCAATTTGATACCCTATCCAAATCCAACGTTGAAATACGACCCCGCAATCGAGGGAAGTGCATGGGAAGGAGACTCTGCTAGAGACCACTATGATATTCTTGAAAGCGAGGACAAAGAAAATAACCATGAAGAGCTAAGACAGATCCATGCTTCAAACCAACACTAAGAGCTGATCAAGAAGTTCTGAGGAGTTTGCTCCACATATAAAACCCGATCCTCCTCCCAAAACATGAACCCTCCAAAAGAGGCAACTATTATATGGCAGGTTTAAACTAATTTATAAGGCATATGACCTATATGTAGGATAAAAAGGAATCGATATACACAAATTTGGTTTAAGAGGTATTATATACGAAAATGGTACATATATGTACCAAAAGGGTCCATACATATCATTACACTGCCTCTTCATTATTGGATGACCCATATTTATTATTTTAATTAAGTATGATATCATCGTCATTATTTTTAATTAACTATGATATCATGTTAGGTTTGGTAATGAATTATCATTATCATAAAAATACAACACCTTTATTGGTAATGAACTATCATTGCAATAAAGTTACACTACCTTTAGTAGGTGCAAACAATAATCTATTGCTTCGAAATCAATACTCAATCTTCACCTGATTATTATTTAAGGGGGTGAAATTGAATAGTTGTGTGCATTACATCTCATTATGCTCCAGTTATTAGTGATGCCATAAGACATCAAGTATGACACAACATAAATAGAATTTAGTAAGGGGCACCCCTAGGTGTGGTACATGCATCTTTTAGAATAACTATTATGAATACATTGAACTTTAATTTAATTTTAATATCAATATTTATAAAGTTACCGAAAGGAACTGCTAGAGGTCATATATATTCATTTAAAAACAAATAAACATAATATATTTTAAGAGCACATTACATGTGTTATGAGGTTCTATCAAATGCGGATTTCAAGTAAGTGCTCCATAAGATTTAGTAATTTTTTAAAATAGTTCATTAGGAATCTTTCCACCCCATGAACACTATCAACGAACCTCTATGTGACAGAAGGCCATGTTAGTATAAATGGTTAATAATTGATATAAATTAATTTATTAGTAAAGCACAAGAGTCAGATGACACTTCATTTTTAAGTGGTCAACATTAACTAGACTCATTTTACATTTGTTGATTGGCCTATCGCTCGTAAATGAGTTCCTTTTCATTAATGAATATAGTATACCAATGTGAGTAAGGGACATATTATTAATGATATGTGATTTACTTTTATTAATAAATTGTTTAATTATTAGTCCAAGGATATAGTTTAATTGGTTAATGTTGTTAGTTACATAGTTATTATTAAATTAATATATGTCTAGTTCAGATCTTTTTGGATTAGACTCATTAGTGCATGTGAATTAATTTGTTAAGTATAATATATGAACTAGAAAAAGATTTATTGAACTCCTTCGTTATAATTGGATAGAAAAAGATTTATTGAATTCCTTCATTATAATTGGATACTTAAACAAGGAGTCTATAGTAACACTTTATAAAGAAGGAGTCTTTACCATAACATTAAAATAATTTGGTTACAAATAATGAATCTAAATTTTATTATATATTATAGAAGTCAACCAAATTAACAAGGATAATATGAATTTGGAAAAGCATTCATTGAATTACTTCATTATAATGCGATACTTAAATTAAAGACATAAATTTTATTAAATAAAATAAACTTTTGTGGAAAAGCATTCATTGAATTACTTCATTATAATGCGATAGACATAAATTTTATTAAATAAAATAAACTTTATATTAATATTTTATAGAGAAAGAATCTTTATCACCAGATTAAATTAATTTGTAACTAAATTGGTAACACTTTATGGAGAAGTCTTTATCACAACAAGATTAAATTAATTTAGTTACAAATTATAAAGCCAGATTTCACTATTAAAAGTCAAACAAATTAATAATATTGATTTCATTATTAAAAATCAAACAAATTAACAATATTTTCAGTAGGTTATTTTTTCAATGTTTTAAAGTTAAATCATGGTTAAAATAAAGTCCAATATATTATAAAAGTTAACCAAATTATATATATATATATATATATATATACATTTATTGAATTATTTCATTATAATTGAATACTTAAATTAAATATAAATTTTATTAAATAAAATAAACTCTATCATAACACTTTATAGAGAAAAAGTCTTTACCACAAGATTAAATTAATTTACTTGCAAATTATAAAGCTAAATTTCAGTATTAAAAATCAACCAAATTAACAATATTTTCAATAAGTTAGTTTTTCAATATTATATATTAAATTATTGTTAAAATGAAATCCAATACTCATCAACTTTATAATGAAATTAGTGGTTTATTCAAAATATGTTAAATTTCTTATCTTAATTATTATCCAAAACCATCTTATTTTGTTTTCATTTTCATAATATTTAAATATAAAAAACAATAAAGATTTCTAAACTTGTAACAGAACATCATTTTTTCTTATAAAAAAAAATTTCACAAAACCTAACTCTGCAAATTCTCAATACATTTAATTTTTTGTATTTGTTTAATAAGTTATCAATTTAAAGAAGAATAACTTTTGAAAATGTATCATTAATTGATAACACTTAAAACAATTGAATTAAGACTACCACATCCACATAGTTTAGGGCTGGATCAGGTCCATAGAGATCAAATGGTAGAGAGATAATGATGGAAAAGAAGAGAGTTTGGATTTTTTTTAATTCCTATTATACATCGCTACCAATTATCCATTCATCAACCATCAATTATTTTTATATTCTTTTTTTTTATATAATTGTTTATTTCAAATTTTGAACTACTGCCATAAAAACACTTTCATGAAAAAACATAAGTCCTAATCTACCCCAAATCTCAAATAAAAACATCTATCATAATAATAAATAACATTTATACATAATCTATATTAAAAAAATGAATAAATAACATTTATACATATTTATATTAAGAAAATGACAAAATAATTTAAAAGTTAAACATTTTAAACCTGCAGCGAATGCCAAACAGGCACGAGTATATTCTCTAATTATGTTAGAAGCATCACATCAAAAATTTCCTTCACCAACTAAATTAGGAATAAGTGCATGCTTCTTTTTCCAAATGCCTATTTCTTTTGAAAGGGATGTTATGTCCATGTTAGTGGGTCTAAAATTTTCAAAAAAAACAGGTATAATAATGATTAGAAACACATTTATAAGTCAGTGAAGGGTACACGATATAAAGAATAAGTAATTCCACCACCAAAACTATAAGAAATATATATTTAACGTGGCCCACCATTTGACCATTATAATCGAGTACCTATACGTGTCACCATGGGTGTGGAAACAATGTACTAAAATATTAAGAACCTTGGAAAAGTTGTTTTGATTGTATTTTTTTAATAATGCAAGGTTATACGTGTCACCATGTAGGGAAACAATGTAATAAAATATTAAGAAGTTTAGAAAAGCTGTTTGATTGTATTCTTTTTCCACTGCAAGGTTGTGAGTAGTGGTCGGAGCCCTACGTTGAAATTTGACATCAAAGTTTTTGCTCGGTCCGTGAAACATTATTTAAGAGGACGTTAACGCTCAATTCTCAAAATATCTTAATATATATTAAATTATTAAGTATTAATTTATATATAAAATATGGTTCAAAATCTTTAAACCATTCAAAACCAATTATGAAGAAATATATTACCATTTAAATTTTTAATGATAAGATGGGTAGGACAAGATGTCACATTTAAATGTTGACCAAGTTATGTCAAAGTTATGAATTCATTTTATTTTTAAAATTGTAATTTTGTTTTTTAAATAATGTTAGGTTATAGGGGTTAGAGCAATTGGTAATGAGATAAGTAGTTGTAAATAGAAGATTATGAGTTTAAATCTTTTCTGTATACTTACTTATAAAAGGTATTTGCTTATAAAAAGTAAATTAGAAATAATTTTAATTATTACGAGGAAAAAATTTGATGATGATGATGATGGATACTCTTAGAAAGAATTGTTAATTTTTTAGGATTGTTGTGTATTTTCTTGGAAATTTTGTAATTTTTGGTCACTTTCGTTGATAGTTGTAGTTCCTTTTCCACTTTTCTGAAAGAGTTCCATGCATTATGTTTTGTTAAAAGACTGTATATGAAGATCTTTCAGCTTTTTGTTTGGATTTGGCATGATGATATGTGATCTGCATTATGTAACTTTGATTCCACATACAAGCAACAAGTTAGAGTTTTCAGTTTTGAAAAAAAAAATGGTAGATATGATCGTGGACTCAGGGTCTATTTATGTTTTCTAGAATTGTTGTGTATTTTCTTGGAAATTTGTAATTTTTCGATACTTTCGCTAATAGTTGTAGTTCCTTTTCCATTTTTCTGAAACAGTTCCATGCATTGTGTTTTGTTATAAGACTATATATGAAGATCTTTCAGCTTTTTGTTTGGATTTGGCATGAGGATATGTGATCTGCATTATGTAACTTTGATTCCACCTACAAGTAACAAGTTAGAGTTTTCAGTTTTGAAAAAAAAAACATTGCAAGTTCACCGTAGTTTTGATAAGTTAGAAGGTTAGAGAGGTAAGTATTGTAGTAAAAATTATTATTTTTGTTTAAAATTAATTTTTTGTAATATATTTATTTATTTGGAGTTAATATGTGAGTATATCATCATCTCTCGCATCCACAAGCTCTTCAATTTAGTAGTCAAGCAAGACTTCCTTAAACTTTGGACAGAAAGCTTCATTGTTCCTAGTTTTAAAAGGGGAGATACAAAATCAATATAATTAGCCATGTTATGATTATAGGATCATTATGATTAGCCATGTTTTAGCCAACTTATATGGAATTATTCAGGAAAGGTAGATCAACATATGGTTAGAAAAGCACAGAAAAAGAGTTAAAGGCTAGGTAAGATTTCGGGTTCTATGATTCAACTATAAACCACCTTGTTACTATTAGGACCATTGTCGAGGAGTGTCCCAATAATAAAACTAATATTCTATATTGCTTCGTTGATTTTAGAAAGCATTTTGACATAGTGCCCAAAACTTACCTTTGGAATATATTATAAGGTTAAAATTCCTTTTTGAGTTGAGAGTTGTTGCAATAAGCTTGTATGAGAAGGTTATTGTTAAGTTTAGGAACTCTAAGGGCTAGTTAAAAGAAATTAATTCTAATATAATAGTCAAGCTAGGTTGTCCCCTATGCCCTATCATTTTTGTATCTACATTGACAAGCTAGAGGGTTGTTATGAAGAGGCAAGTTGCATTGGCACAAGTTTGGATGACATAGTCATCATCTTTCTTCTCTATGTTGATGATATTGTTCTTATGGCAAGGAGTCCCTATGATCTCGGCAAGCAACTAAAACCTCTCTAAGATTTTTTCTATAGTATGGGTATGACTATTAACACTGACAAAACAAAGGTTATGATAATCAAATCCCAAAAACCAGTTATCATAATTTCACGTATGGAAACAACAACTTGGAGGAAGTGAATTAATATACATATCTTGGAATCGATTTTCATCATAAGATTAACTAGAACTATAGCATTGAGAAAATGATTAATGGAGGATGGAAAGCTTATTATGGACTTGAAAATAGTTGTAAAATAGCAGACCTTTGGATTTGGAATAGGAAGAAACTCCTCTTTCAGACTCTTGTCACTCATGCTATCTTATATGGTTGTGAAGTTTGGGGCGACAACATCTCTAGAGAATATTGAAGAAAGATAGAGCAAATCTAAAAGCGCATTATAACATATAATGTCAAAATTAAAGGCAATACACCTATCATATCCTCCTCGTAAAAGCAAGTCTCTCCCCAATTGAGAGAATGGCCATGACTAGGTACCTATTGTACAAAAACAAGATAAACGACATGAGAGACAAGAGGCTTCCTAAGATTGCTTCATACTCTAGCCAAAACCACCTACAACTTAAATGAGATTGGCACAAAGATGCTAAGTCTTGGCTAAACCATTGGGGAGTCGAAAAAGAGATCACTATAAATAATAACGATAATATTAAAAGTATTATTCATCTAAATTTAAGGAAAACATGTGGTGCGATAAATTGTTAGTGGATAACAAAAAAATAAGATATTATAAGGGTGTGATCAACTGTAATCTAGAATATCAAAACTATCTCTCTATTTTAACTAACCTAAAGAAGAAAATCGACATTGCTAAAATAAGAATAAACTCTCATGAGTTACATAGTGAAACAGGGTGCTCAACAATTCCTAAAACGTCATGGGATGAGAGAATATGTCATCTTTGTGACACAAAAAGGGTTCAAGATGAAAATCACTTTCTCATAGAATGCCCTGCATCCACTCACATTAGAGCATAATTTCAAAACATTTACTACAACACTGAGTTCCGTAATCTTTTAACTCGTCATAGCTATGGTGATTTAGGAATGCTTCTCTTAAAGTTTTTGAGCATAGAAATACAATTCCAAACAAAACCAAGTGACTCCTTTCCTTTTTAAGGCCCGAGAGACCAAAGTTGGTCTTATTGGATGTTAATAGTTGTCATCATCATCATATTCATAAATTATTGATAAGTAAAATAATGTATCAATATCACTTAGATGAGGTGTTAGAGGAGTACAATGTGATTTGATGAGAGTCTCAGCTCAAGTTACATGGAAGTGAAGGACGATCAATAGTATGTGTCCAAGGTTAATGGTTAATTCAAAACATCATCATCTCACATCACAGAAAATTACTAAGTCATCACCAACAAATCACGGTTGAGCATCAGGGATGATTTTAAGGAACCATACTTATTTAAAAGTGTATAAGTGTTGGCGAATATTACCAATTCTTAAAACGCCAACTATTAAATAATTGGTGACATTTTTCAAAAAATATTTTAATTTCCAAGGATTTTATATCGTTTATATAATAATTTGGCGATTTTTGGGGTGAAAAATTTTTACCCCATCAAAATTGGGCGAAACAGGGCTTCAAAAAATGCAAAATGGCGAATGTTTTTTGGGAGAAAAACATGGAAAAATAGCCCACTAGGCTAAAATTCGACCCTAAAATTATCCCTGTTGAGCATGCACTGGACACCCATGCAAGGAAAATTTTAAGGATCCATAAATTTCTTAAAATGTAGAAGCCTTGGAAATCTTACTAATTCTTAAATTTTTAACCATAAAATGTTGAGCAATATTTTTCTAAAAGGATTCACATTTCCAAGGGTTATATATAGTTTTTGAACAATTTTGGTGTTTTTTAGAGTAAAAAACTTTTATCTTGTGGAATTTGAGTGAATCACTTTACAAAAAATGGAAATTGGTGAATCTTTTTTTGGAAAAAAAGGTCAAAGACTAGCCCATGTGCATAATTTTTCCCCTAACATTTTTTCTTCACCCACGACAGTTGTTCGTGTCTCCTTTGTAATAATTCAATGGATTAGAAGGGGCATGTGAGAGAGATAGGAAAATTAAGAGACTTCCATTACATAAGATTTTAATTGAGTAAACTTAGGTTAGCGATTTCCCTTTTCCCTACTTCTACATTTTGGTTTTCTAGGCTTTATTGCTTCGTTGTCTTAGAGGATTAGGCAAAATATCATACCATTATGAGGGGAGAATATTAACCATGTCTGAAGCTCCAGGTCATGTGGGATTTGGGTCCACAGACATCACTCGTCACTACGAGAATTCAAATAGGCTTATGGGTTTGAAGAGTCAAACATCTAGGTTGGTGAATCTTCATACACATCAAACATACCATTTACAAGTGTGATTTAGGCAACTCGATGGCCAATCGGAAAGCCACCTCCTTTGATGATATGAGAGGTAAATTCAAGGTAAAGGAAGAATTAAGGGTTGAGCCTTTTGGTTTTAAGAAAGGAAGACTCAGGTATATACCTAGGACCACTAATTCAAAGTTTAGGAAGAAACAAGGCCTTGGTTAGAGGAAATGGTAATAACCAACCAGTAATAACAAGCACACTCTAATTTGATTAAAGAACGTATTGGGAAGTTGGAGAAAAAAACTAGGGATAGGAGAGGGGCATTGTTGTCTTCTAATACAGGTTGACATAGAGGCCTTGCAATGGATGCCAAACACATGTTTCTTCAAGAGTCGTGATACAAAATTCAACAAGATGACACAAATATATTGGTTGGTAAAAACCCTCATTATTGAAGCTATGGACAAGAACGAGTCCAAGATACACTCATACATCATGCATAAGCTTAACTTCGTGGAAGTTATGAAGTATGATCCCATGATACAAGTCCAATAGCTCATGTAGTCTAAGAGGATGTGAAGCCCCAAGAAGCAGAGGTAAAGGATATACAGATGGAAGACACTCAACTCTCCCAACCATATTTCATTATCCTAGACTCAGATTCTAACAACAATACTTGATTATGACCATAGGTCACTAGATTCTCTTTCTTTATAGTTTAGAGGAATTATCCACACCTTAATGCTTATAGTTTCTTTATAGTTTAGAGGGATTATCCACGCCCTCAATGCTTATTCATAGGCACAACAATACTTGATTATGACCATAGGTCACCAGATTCTCTTTCTTTATAATTTAGAGGAATTATGCACACCCTCAATGCTTATAGTTTCTTTATAGTTTAGAGGGATTATCCACGCCCTCAATGCTTATTCGTAGGCACAATGTTGCTACAATAAACCCTCTAGAAATTGTGTTTTTTTATATCCCATTTTCTACATATAATGAACAAACTAATACTCAATTTAGAAAAGATGCTCTCAACTTCATTTTTGGTTATTGGAAAGATAGCCTCCAAGCTTATATCACATTCTAAATTTGTGATTTTTTTTAATCTCATGAAAGATAGACCAAGAGGATATTCTTTTGAGTTATGTAATATTTTTGTTTTTAGAGGATATTCTTTTAAGTGATACATTTAAAAAAAATATTAATATAAATTGTAAAATATTAATATAAATATAAATTAATATAATATATAGTATTAATATAAATTGTAAAATATTTTAAATTCAATAAATCACATTCACATTAAAACTTTATGGAAAACAAAATATTATATTTTACCGTGTTTAGTAAAGAAATGGATCATATCTTTAAAGTTTTTTTGGATTATTTTTTCTTTTAAAGTTTAATAAATTAAAGTTAATTTTAATAAATGTTAATACTATCATTATCATTAAATTTAAAAAAATTAAAATTTAGAGAAAAATGAAATATTATATTTTACAAATAAAAAGAAATTATTAAATAAAAACTTAAACTTTATAAATTTAAGATTTTGTAGATCATATTAAAATATAAAAAAATAAAATATTATCTTTGGTAATAATTTATTAAAAATATATATAAATTTTATTTTCTAATTTTTTTAAATATGAAAGGCAGATAGATTATTTTATTTTTATTATTATTTATTAAAATAATTAACTTTATAGGATTTTTTATTTGAGATTTGGGGTGGGTTGTGACCTATGTTTTTTCATTTATGGACAAGGATGAGACAAGTGTACTATCGAAAACACTCAACCTGTGGCCTATATTTCATTTATGGATGAGGATGAGACAAGTGTACTCTCGAAAAAACTCAACCTGTGGCCTATAGGTGTTCACCAACCACAAGTTAAGTGGTTGTACTAGTTTATATTATATTTTATTAGGGTATATACATGCATATAGTTTAAGTTTCTTTTGGAGTATGAAGTTAAATTCTTTCTAGTTATAACTAATATCCAATTTTGTTTAAATTTTTTAGTTTTTCAATGGATTGTTATCACTAGGCTTTATTTTTGCAACTTATTATTTGTGAGAGTTGTTGTTAGCTTTTTAGTGTTAGGGATTTTGCATGATTTTTGTGTTTGCACTAATTTAGGTAAGGTGATTTTATTAAGATGATATTTTTAACTAATTTAGTTTGTTTGGAAAAAAGTTGTTAAGGGATCAATTAACTAATTGTTGTCAATGTTGTTAAATATTTGATAATTTTGTTTCAATAAGCATTTGATTTATTTTCAATACATAAAACTCACTAATTTATTGCAAAAATATCATTTATTAATACAACTAGCACAACCACTTAATTTATGATGGGTGATTCTTCTATTTGAGTATTATAACAAAAAAGACCAACATCAATTATAAAGCTCTTTATTAATGTTTTTGAAATATTAATCTCTAAATCATACTATTTAATCAATATTTAAATAATTAAATAATCCTTAAAATTATTTCAAACCTCTTGAAATAATCCTTTATTCTACTCGCTCTTTAATCTCCAATGTTATATCACCAATGAAGAGATTCCCCTATTCTGCATCCATGTTGCACCACTGCCAACAACAAATCCATGCCATAAAACATCAAAATTGAATTATACAAAACATTCTAGAAAAATCAAACAAATAGCACATAATTAAAAAGTGAGACAATAAAAGAAAATCTGCCTTACATGTCATTTTCCAGAAGAAAAATAACAGTTCCTTTATATTCATTAGAATCAAAGGTAATGAGATACACACCTATGCTACTAGGTATCATATCCAGTCAAAAACCACAAACCTTGTTCAAAATCCACAAATAGTGCTCAATACCCACAAACATTGCTCAACAACCTGAGCAAACAGGGCCAGGCTCCCAACCAAACTAAGAAAAAATACCACAAACAGTGCTCAACAACTTGAGCACCCACCCAAAACCAAACTCCCATCCAAAGAAAGTGTTGGGTGCATGTACAAACTGCTCCAAAAGAGCCAAAGAAAATATGTAATCACATGGACAAAACCCCACCATCTTGTAGCCAAAGCCAAGGCCACTCATAGAATGAACATGTGAAATTCCACCACCAGTAAGCAATTGTTGTTGTCACGCCATACCAAAAACCATCCGTCATCACCATTGTCGCTGCCATTGGTAAGTAGATCCTCTACAAGCAAGGTGGATGGCGACTAGGGTTCAAACCCTAGCCATCTGGTACAGGAATGAAGCAACTACCCGAGAGAAGGAATCCGCTCCATAGTAACGACCCTATATAGTTTGGAATCTCACCAGCATTGTTTCTCGCACATCGGCAACATTGCCTCTCTGTTGATGACGGAGCACCTGAAGCTCGCAGACCTCTGATGTAGTCCCACACGTTCTGCAGTGCTCACACCAACTCTCACTCTAGTTCCTTTTCCATGACAACGAGCTCGATCCTAGACGCACCATCATCACTTGGTTCTGAGTACTCAGCCGCACAGAGGAGAAAGGGCAGCGGCTAGGGTTAGAACCGTAGCCGCCTGAACAGTGCTTGACGGCTTCGACTCTCAAAATGCCCGCCTGATCCGCTCCAAAAAAAGATCAAAAGCTTTGAATTGGAACTCATTCTCAACAAGTTGCATGTCATTTAGAATAAAGAACACAACAAATGAACCAATTTTATTAATGAAAACACTCAAATTTGTGAGCTAATTTTGAAGTAAAAATGTCGAGAAACCCACAAATTATGATTCGATTAAAATAGAGTTTGTCCGCTACCTCATTATGGATTTGAAGTCTTGTTTCCATTATTTTGTTATTCTTACCAGGTGGTTACCCTCATGAGAACCTTCATTTCCTAAGTGTGATAGAGGAGGAGGAATGTTGAACACTTGCTGTATTGAAGAGGATTACAATAGTTAAACAATCCTTAACAATTAATTCTCATATCCTTAGCAATTTATCTAGAGTTGTTAGGATTTTTAACCAATGACGACTATGATGAATCTTCTTAGATTTTTGGGATTCTGAATATGACCTCCATTCCTAAAAGTAAAGAGAATAACACACATAAAAATGTTATTATAATACTTATTCATGTAAAAATAAACATATCTAAATTTCAAAAAAAAAAAATTCATTTAAAAAAATTAAAAAAAAATCTTAATTTAATTATACATTTCATCCATTTATATTTTAATAACACCATTTATTTTAATAAAATGATATAAAAAATCTGAAAATATTTAAACCATTACCTTCATTTAAACGCAATGTAAATTGAAAGTATCTTTATTTTTTTAAATATATATGACAGATTGAAAATATACTATTTTCTTTAAATAATTTCTATATTTTTTTTATATAAATGGTTATGATTATATTGATAAAAAGTTGAAAAGGTTACAACATATCATTACAAAATTTCTCTACATATGTTCATAGCCACATAGTCTGTATTTTGCAGTACAAAACATATATTTACAATCATCTAGAAGTAGTATTTCATATTCCAAAACATAGTGATTCCTAAACAGCTATATATTCTAACATATTGACTAACTAGAAATAAGCAAAAAAAGCTTCATATTTAAAGAGACTAAATATTATAATCTCTATCTATACCTTGCTTAGCATAGAAAACTTCTTCATTTTCTTTAAAACTATTCTCAACATCAATGGAAGCATCTTCATCATAATCAACATCGTCTTTATCTGGATCTTCTTCCATATTATCCTTAGCAGCATCATCTTGAGAATCTCCATCATCCTGAGAATCCTTAGTATCTTCATCTTCATCCTCATCGTTTGCAGTAGGGTTAACATGAAGGCCCTCTACCACTTCTTTCTCAATGGAGCTCGAAATGATTTTAACTGATTGCATTACTAAATTACCTTCACTGTTATTTGCATCAGATTTTTCTTCAACCTTAGAATTTCTCCCCAGAATAAGGTCTTCATGATTTTTAACCAAAACTTCATGATTCTTAACAGATTTGGTTATTTCTTTCAACTTCTCATCATCGGCCCTAACCATCAATTCAATGCCAATGAAATGATTGAATCCAAACCAGAATTGATTTGTTGTGGAAATCGCGTGGGAAATCGGTCAAACTAGTCCAACCTCTTATCGATCACTAGCACGTGAGCAACCAACTTGTGAACTAAAGCAATTAGACCCTCTATTTGATCACACACTGATTTCATGTGTCGTTGGAAGTCATGTATGCTGGCTTGAGCTGCATAACTTGCTCAACAAGTTCCTCAATCCATTTTTTAAAGTCCATATTCACAATGTCGCCCTAAATCCTATCAACCCTATAAATTCCGATGTCGAATATGTCTCTAGTAGTAGAACAAACCAAATTCCAACCAAAACTCCCTCTAGAAAAACAAGATTCACAACCCAACCAATATTTATATTAATGAAAGCACAAGTGACAAACCAACCAGAGGGAAAAATTAAGAAGTCCTCACTACCATTGTACCAATCCAAAGGAATATGAGAACTTCTATCCGTAGACACAAACAGGGAAATCCCCCAACAAAAATCACCAACCAAGACTAACAAAATGCCAGTATCCTAAACTTGACAAACAAAGGAGAGAGTTGAACCACTACAACATATAGTTACTTGATAACACGACCTGGAGACAATCTCAATAGAAAAGCGCCTACCTCCCCTAGTTACGGAGAAGGCAAAGAGGTTCTCAACATTTTGCACCAGTATTCCACTAACATGATCCTCCTGAAATCTGAGGCTTTTGGAATAGAACAAAGGAAAAGAAAAATCACAACAACTTGTAGAACGCCAAACAGTCATAGAACTTTGACCGTCTTCACCGTCTTTACCATCGCAAAAAGGAGCAGACTGAGCATGAGAACTATCGCACCAGCCATCATTAAATCCTCTTACACCATCCTTGGAGATATGGGCTTCTTCACATGCAAAGAAAATATCCATGCTCTACTTGTCATCAATCACATTTACACTGATGGAGTCCTCCCGCCACTACTTTTGATAGTTAAAGAGATAATGATGCATTATTAGATGCCAAGGAGCTAGTCTTAAGGGAGCCAACATTGTTGGATTAAAACCTCATTTTCAATTAATCCCCCCTAGGTAGATGGGAGGCTTGATTAGCTAAACCGTCAACAATCAGTTCAAATTTTGTTTGACATGAAATAGTTGAAACGATTATAATTGAGAAAGTAAGCCCAATATACATTTGTGAAGACACCTAGCGATTTGATCCACTATATCCTGACAATTCCTTGTCTGTGAGAGGACAAGAAGAAAATTACCTATCACTGCTAAAGAGCGGATTCCAACTTCAAGGGACAACTTCAAACATAGGAAAAAAGCATATCACTCCACCTTATTATTATTTCCAATCCATAAACCACAAACATAGGTCTTACTATATTTGGTCCACGGTGAAAAAACAAAAACCCCTACACCTGTTACCCAAATAATTTTTACATTTAAATTACCTATTTTTAGTAAATTTTTTAAAATATTAAATAAAGATTTTTTCTTTTGAGAATTATAAAAAAATAAACACTATGATTGAATCAAAATGAATTATGATCAAATTCGTGAGTGTCAGTGAGCTGTTCAGTCTATAGCTTTATATATATATATATACACTAAAAAATGGAAAGCAATTTAAATTAAATTAGAATTAAAAAGTTGGGTATTATAACATCTTCCTTAATCCAATACTTTACTCCACATAACTGAAAGAAGCCAAATACCCAAAATGCCTATTGATCTTTTTACCAAGAATTTGATAGAAGTTGATACTAACTAGAAAAGTTGATACTAACCACTTTTTAGAACTTGCTGTTAAGATATGGATACTTGGGAATCCACAAATCAAAGGCGAAGGATCGCATGTCCAAGATCCCCATCCAGCGAAGCCCAGAATTTGGGAATGAGAATCGGAACAAGGAGGTTATATGTGTCCTTGTTATTCTCCATTTTCTGTTAGGAGTGTGGTGCCGATTGGCGTCTAAGAATCAGGAGCAGATTAAGTCTAAACCCAAGCCCAAAGATTGCGACAGCCTCATGAAATCTCAGTACAGCTCTGAGTGCCAGAATTGTCATTGGCTGATATCTCTCAAATGTTTTAAGCATTCTTTATTCTGGTCACCATCTGCTGGTTTCATGAGTGGGGTCCTTTCTGAGGCTTTATGGAGGCAATTGACTTGCACTGCACTGTTTGTTACCTAATAAATAAGGTTGATGGCAGCTAGAAACACCACCCGTTCTCAGAAGCTGGTCTCCTCCACAGCTTTTCACAAGTATAATCTCTGGAATAATTTTGTTTGAAACTGTCCCAACATCTGCTGAAAAGAACCATTTTGTTCAAATCAACCCACAACATTCTTTCAATCTTGATCTGCAACCAGCATTGTCTTGTCTATCAGACAACCACACCCTTAAAGATATATATGAGGGGCTCTTCTCGGTATTGGACAGAGAGCTTTGTTATTATTACATGGCCTCTTCTCAGATACATGCAGCCATTTTTGAATTCTAGTAGCTACGCTCATTATTTCTTTTTTATTATCTGCTGCTGTTTTCCTCGCTGCAACCATTTTTTCTTGAGCTTCTGGTATAGTTTACGGTGGTCTAGAGGATCCCCATTTATTCAAATTCTGTTTTCTTGATACACATGAAGGACTTCATTGAATTAAGTGACGGCCATTAGGTTTTCACAGAGAAGTGAACTGGCTCCTGCTTTGGCTTATAGAATACTCTAAATCACAAATACCAAGGATTTAACTGTCAGTGCAGCAATGACAATTATTGATGACAAAAAAGACCAGGTATTTTCTATCAACCATTTGGTATTATTTTTCTCTTCCGAAATCTATATGCCATGATTTTCAATCAAGTTTCAAAGTGTTTTTTTAATGTTTCTGTAGTCCTCCTGGCGTAAGTTTCTGGTCAGAAAGCGGTTGAATATGAAGAGCAAAAGGGATGAGTTCCAAGCTGATGAGATTGTTGAAGGTAATCACATACTTCTTAATTTGAAAGAACATCCATTCTCTAGAATTATGATGCCAAACCCCAGTGAGTACCAGTAAGCCTTGGGTTATGTAAGAGGCATATATTTATGTTAGAGTCCCTGAGCTTCAGTAGTTAAAAATCAAAATCAAATATGTTTTTGTTATATCCTCATATTCTTTTTGTCTGCAATTATAGAGATATAATGGCAATGTTTCACTGTTGAATACATACTTGATTTTGCTCTGTCAATGAATTCATGAATGCTTGAGATTTCATTGCTAATGAATTCATGGGAAGAGGTGCATTTAGCTTATTGTTCACTGAGACCAAATACAAAATCTGCAGACCACTGCGAATCCTTCTCTAGGAGACGAAAGAGCTGCTCCGATAAGGAGTCCTTGTTTTCAAGAAAAAGCACTGGTACTAAACAAAATCCTTCAACAAGATAATGTGCCCTTGTTTTTTTTCTAGGGATGTGTTACTCAGCTTTTTGTCTCACAGAAAGCTTGTTGAATTGAAATCCAGATAACTTCAAGCCTGTAGCAATGGAAACAGAGATGTACCAAGTCGAAGATACTCGTAATTTTAGGTATGGTATTTGGTTGAATTTAACTTTGGCTGAAATTTGATATTGATGAAACAATGGGGATTTAGTCTATTGTCCATTTCAAACATGTTCTGTCTTCCTGCTCCTCCGAAGAAGTTATTATAGGTTAGTTTATAATAAGCTGAACATTTATTATTCTTCATTATTCAATTTTGTGCCAAACTGAATATTATGAGAATGTATTCGAGTAATACAAAACAGATGCTGTTTTCTACAGAGGAAAATATTTTCTCTCATCTTTCTGCCATGTGCTTGTATGAAATAACCATCATACAGATAACCAATGGTGACAGAAATGAGGTTATAAAAAATCATGCTTTTATTGTTCTATTGAATCTTTCAATTGTTACCATTTGTCTAGAATTTGGACTGTAAGAAAACCCATCTCATCCAGAGTATCCAACGTGAGAACCAGTATTTGTGATGGGTTGCTTCTCTAGGAAGTCTTTAAGGCCGAATAATGGTAAATGAGAATGGGATAGAATTTTGAGATCAACACTCATTGTTCATATCAGAAAACAGCTTCTTTAATGAACTAATTAGGGAACTGTGTTTTTGCAATAGGCTATTTGTGGGAACATGGAATGTGGGAGGTAAAGAACCCCGCAATGACCTGGATTTGGAGGAATGGCTGCATATATCAGCTCCAGCAGATATCTATGTTTTGGGGTATTAACAAACTCTTCTCATTACATCCAATTCAGCAACGTGAACAAGCCTTGAAAATATTTTATACAATTTGTTTTCATGAATAAAACGATACCAATTTAGACTCTTTTAGTTTCAGAATGAATTTGGGCGTGTTGATACTGATAGTTGTCAGCAAGATTCCCAAAGTTGCGTCAAAATTCTAACAGGATTCAATCTGCATGTGTACTTTCCCAGGTTTCAAGAAATTGTGCCCTTAAATGCAGGAAACATTTTAGTTGCAGAGAACAATGGCCCTGCTGCCAAATGGCTGACCCTTATCCACCGAACACTGAACAATTCAGGCACACAAAAAAAAAGAAATCAAGGCCGCTGTTTATCATCTTGTAGGGACCCGTCTGCAGACATTCCAGAAGCTGTTTACTGTTTGGACTCTGATTTTGAATGCTCCAAAATGCGTAGAAGTTCATCTTCTTCTAGTAGAAAGTCTTTTCGGGAGTTGAACATCCTTTCTAAGCCAGACTGTGAAGATACGAATGGCGCAAAAAGGCTAGAACATAAATTTACCCTTGCCGACCATCTCTTCTCGGGAAGATCTATTGATAGAGTAGATTCCAGTTCCTCTTCTTTATCAGATTCATCAGAAGACGAGTATGGTTTGAGCGAAGAAGGCTCCCCCTCTACTTTTTTCCAATCTCCAGTGTTAACTGGTCCGTTATCAGATAAGTCCGACTCAAGTCGGATGAATAAAAAGTTTAATTCAAGCAAGGAGAAGTACTATTTGGCAACTAGCAAGCAGATGGTTGGCATTTATCTCTGTATTTGGGTACGCAGCAATTTGAAACAACATATTCGAGATTTGAAAGTCTCATGCGTTGGACGTGGGCTGATGGGTTACCTTGGCAACAAGGTGAGTAAAAATATTGTCTTCACCAATCCTTTGTTTCTAATGTATCTGGTCCAGCAGTTATTTGCATACTTCTGCTGCAATTAATTTTATTTTAATTTTACAAATGTGTGTATACATTAACCTATAAAAACCCTAGGATAAATTTGCACAAAGCAATGTCCTGACAGGCTATACCGCATCACCTCATGCTGCATGTCATAGCACAATGTCAAAAGCTCTACAAAGGGCTACTTAATGGCATTATCTATTGTGGAAACTCTGTGGCCTTTACTTTCTGATCAGTTACTTCTTTAATAGGCATTACACTTGCTTTCAGGGTTCCATCTCTATGAGCATGTCGCTCCATCAGACGAGCTTCTGTTTTGTATGTTCTCATTTGACCTCTGGCGAGAAGGAAGGTGATGAGATTCGAAGGAATTATGATGTTTTGGAAATTTTAAAGAGGACAAACTTTCCACAAATTCGCAAGTCCTCAGCAGAGAAAACCCCAGAAAGCATTTTGGAGCATGAGTAAGTTTCAAATTAGCATCTTCACAATTTGTAATAAATACAGATATAGATTTGAATTTTGTATCTTCATAAATGATAACACACTACTAGGCACATATTTAGGCAAGGACAAATACAAGGGGCATCATGTTATACCCTTAAGGGTGAAGACTAGATTTTCCAGTTGGGAAGTTACTTGAATAGAAGTTTCAATTTTGTTGTCATGGATTGTATTGGCTTTGTGTGGCATGTTGATTCTCAAATTTTATCTTGTGATTCCATTTCACAGTCGAGTTATTTGGCTTGGGGATTTGAATTATCGTATTGCTCTTTGCCATGGTGATACTATAGCGCTGGTGGAAAAGAATGACTGGAAGGCTCTGTTAGAGAAAGATCAGGTAGGTACACATACTTCATACTAAATGTTTTGTTGAATTTGTTTAGTTCTACTGATTTGAACCTTGGACATCGATTTTCCTTTAAGAAATATCTCTTGAAATAAATCAAATCTGGATGCTCTATGACAGCTTCTAATTGAGCAGAGAGAAGGACATGTATTTAAAGGATGGAATGAAGGACAAATCAATTTTGCTCCTACATACAAGTACCAAAAAAATTCAGACGTCTATGCTGGAGAAAACTTGCAATCAAAAGAAAAGCGTCGCACACCATCATGGTAAGCACAAATTAGTGTAGTTCTGATGTTTTGAATGATCACAATTGATTGGATTGAAATCAGTTTTCCATAAGTGCAGATAATTTATAATATTATTGAGTTTATCCTAATAAGAATATGAGCTTGAATTCAGCACTTGCAATCTATCCCTTAGAAAGCAGATTGCCTAGTTTTGTAGGAGCTCTATTGAATGTCCCAGTAAAAACGAGGGGTGAAATTCCCACTACTGGCTTAGGAGGATTTTCGTTATATTTTTGTTGTGATTTTGTTTAAGACTGTTGGTTTTATGGGCTGTATTTGAGCGATTTTGCCATTTTTAACTCACAGAATTTTGATGTAATTATCTTCTTGGTATAAGGCCTTGAAAAAACTCAGTAGGAAGGGTTGAAAGAAAATAGAAGTCTCCTCATGCTGTGATCTAGCTCTAATCATAAGAATTCTTTCATTAATGTTTTCTGGAGATTCCAATCATCAGGTTAGAAAGATTTTGTGGTTTGTAAAGTATCAAAATTTTTAGATACTCTTTTGCATGCTCCATTATCAGTTTCATGCTAGATCCACTTGTTTAGACTTCTTATGTTTGTATAGTTCCTGCAATTTTCATTTCAGGGGCCTAAACTGAATTTGAGCAAGGAAATTCAAAATGGCACCTTGAAATCTTTATTCAAAGGGATTTTATCTATTAGTGTATAATGAGGAAAAACACTTTGTAATGTGGAGATAAGTAATTGCTTCCATAGTACTTACCTTTTTCATGGGCCTCGAGAGGCTATATAAATTATAGAAAACCTGCAACTGCTTGCTTTGAGTTCAATGGTTTTGCAGTAAGATGTGATCTAGCTAGCAAAAGCTAAATTTGGAGAGGAACGATTATTTCTAGATATCAACTCCGTTTTCTTTGGTGATTGTTATCTTTAGTTTGGGCATATATTTCTTCCAAAAACATGTAACTACTCCACATTTTAGCATTTCGGTTCATATTTTCAATAATTTTAACTTTTGATTTTGATCTCTATTTTTCATGTAGGTGTGATCGTATACTTTGGTATGGTAAAGGCTTAAAGCAGCTTTCTTATGGTCGAGGAGAATCAAAACTCTCTGATCATCGACCTGTTTATTCTGTTTTCATGGCAGAGGTGGACATGCTCAACCAAAGTGTAACATAAAGAAAACTTTCACCAGGTCAGTTGCAAGATTCCAAGTGGAAGAGCTTCTACCATGAACCCATGCTCTGTTCAAATTCCCAAATTTTATGTAAGAATTTTCCCAGTGTGTCTCCCTAGCCTCATTATGACTGCAAAACATCCAGCTAAACTCATGTCTGCTTCCTTTAGGATCAATTACCTATCAAAACATGTTGAACGAAAAAGTTTCAGTACTAATTATGATATTATCTTGACCATTTATCCTTCATGAGTGCGTATTATTGCTTTTGATTCTCTTTCTTATTAATCAGGCATCATAGCGCTGGAGAAATTTTATGAACAAAGAAGAAGAAGAATAAATGCACTAAGTTTCACATGTGCACCTCCTCAACACCTAGGACATCAGACATGGATTCTGCAAAGAAAGTCAGATTTAATAGTGCAGTTGAATGCATTAGTTCCAAAGAAACCTAATATATGCCACTGCAAACATTTGCTCATGGTATGGAATCTAATCAACCTCTGCAGGATTGCAAAATGTTTATCGACTTCTAAACTTATACTGGAAGCTCTTTATATTTTAAGTAAATTTGTTTGTGTGGCAGACTTGATAGGATTTCTCAACAAGTTTTAGCATCCGGTGGTATTATTGGGGACCAATTGCCATTGCTATTCCAAAAAGTATTCCATCCTTCCTTGCTTACTGAAAAGTACAAACATAATGATCAGGTAAGGGTCTATAGCCCTTCTTCATTTTAATCGACTTCATACTAACAAGGTGTTAAAATTCTTAAGGAAAAATCTGTTTCTGAACATTCTCCTACATGATTCCTTGTTAGCACTACAGTAAGACTATATTATTATCCTTTTTTACAGTATCTTACCTATTTTTTGATAGACACTTATTCTCACCCCCTTGATGATTTTGCAGGTCATGGCATCGAGGTTTTAATGTTCTCTGGTCGTCTGGTTTGGATGTCCCTAGGCTAAGTATATACAGTAATACAAGTATCTCTACGTAAGGATCAAGATCTGCACAAATAAAGATGAAGTACATGAGTTTGAGGGTGTATGGATAGCTGTTTCAGCTCAGTTTAATCGGCACAAAGTAGCTTGATTCTGATGAGAACAATATTTCTCTTGAAGCATCTCGGAGTATTTTGGTAAAATTCAGGAACTTTGTGATGGGCAAATGGAAAAATAATGCAGCTATTTCCAATCTGGATAATGATAGTAGTTTTTCAAGAGCATCGTTGGAAAAGATGAAATAGCAAGTTGATGTAAAGCAGAGGATGGAAAAGATGAAATGCAAGCAAGTTGATGAAAAGCAGAGGATAACCAATTTTGCAGGGTAGAATATATCATGGGGCTTGTCTTGTGAAAATCTCATCTTATATTTTCCCTAAGATAATTTGTATATCATTAAAAAGAAAAAATGTCAATATATATATTCAATATTCACATATTCTGAAATGCAAGCAAGTTGATGAAAAGCAGAGGATAACCAATTTTGCAGGGTAGAATATATCATGGGACTTGTCTTGTGAACATCCCATCTTATATTTTCCCTAAGATAATTTGTATATCACTAAAAAGGAAAAATGTCAATATATATTCAATATTGACATATTCTATTCTGTACCATATAACGTTTTTTCAGGGCTTGAATGTCTAGGAGTTTGGCATTTAATTCTATGTTGGTCGCTCAATATTTAGACACATGATATTTCTATGGTGAAAATGCAATATGATAATTAGATTTTTAGGCATATAAGAAAGATGCAGACATGATTAAAAAACTATCTCAAGAGACTCACGTAAACGATATGCTTTATCATAAAGAAGTTCGATAATACAATGATGTAGATCTCCTTTTATGTCATTGGCAAGGTAGTATTGCTATCGTTTGAAGAAGTTCAAACATAAATATGAAATCTCTCATTTACATATTATGTCAAACACTTGATCGAACAAGGGTTTATAATTTAAAATTAAAAATATGAACCACCAAGACCAAGAAGTGTTCCAATACTCACGTAAGTCATTCACACATGAAAAACTCAGATGTTTGGTGTAAGACCGAGAAAAACCCCACTGCTTGGGGAAAACCCTAGAAAGAAGATATTATCATTAAAAGAGAAAATTCAGAAATTTTCCAACAACACTTGAAATTTTTTTCTTATGAACCCTACAAGCAAAAATTTCCCAAAACCACTTTCAACGAGTTACCTCGAAAAATGTGTCAGCAATACTATATAACCTGCTACACCAACACACGTGCAAGTGTGGACTGTACGAATCTTTGTCACATGTGTGGACTGTATGGATGTACTTTCTGTACTTTTTCGCTGCCTCAAGATTCATGCCAACCTGCAATAAATGCACTGTCCGCCTGTTGTATGGTGCTGCCTCGAAAACTGTGCCTCACACGCGCTATATGAACTGGTCAGGATGCAATAAATACGACTGTACCTTCTGCTGAATGCATTGGGAATTGTCCCAAGGTTTTTCTCTCTCTCCTTTGGTCTCAATCTTATCTCTCTCTCCTCATTGTGGTGAGTGATACTCATTTGTCCTCTTTCTTTGTTTTATACTTGTCTTTTGTAACTAGCTTCATCAACTACCTAATTTAGGGTTGATATTCAATTACAAAATCAAGGGTCTACAACATAACTCACTTTTTAATAATTAAAAACTTTAATTATTAAATACATCATTTAAGTGTGACCCACTTTTTTAAAGTATTAACACACATTCACTTTATTTACATAAACATCACTTTGTTACATAAATACATAAGGACAAAAGTTTCTGGTCCTCTCATCACACCCACACCAAAAACATGGGAGGACCTTCAGAGTTAACTTTTCAACACTCCCTCTTAACGAGGAAGGTCTGCAACACTATCTCTTTCTTTGACTCCTGCAACAGCTCCCTCTTGCTCTGGAATCAATCTCGGATACAGATGCACAACTCTATACTGGAACTCTGAAGTCTAAGACTCGACCTGAGCCTCATCTACCTGCTCATCTACACCATCACCGAACTAGCCGAGTCTCCTTCCAGTACTCTGGAGAGAATTACTCTCCTCATCAGAAGAAATGTAAATCACATGTCGATCAGGTGCATTTTCTACCCCATCCTTTGACTCTGACAACCACCCACCTGTTCCTAGACATACAACACTTCTTTTGCACTTTTTTTTAATATTGTGAAACATAATATTGAACTCTACTTCAGTTCAACTCTGATATTATGAAGAAATTCAGACATAAATATGAAAGCTCTCATTTACATATTATGTTAAACACTTGATCAAACTAGGGCTTATAATTAAAAATTGAAAATATGAACCACCAAGATCAAGAACTGTTCCAATACTCAAGTAATTCATTCACACATGAAAAACACAGATGTTTGGTCTAAGACTAGGCAAAACCCCACTGCTTGGGGAAAAACCCTAGAAAGAAGATATTATCATTAAAGGAGAAAATTCAAAAATTTTCTAACGACACTTGAAATTGTTTTCTTTTGAACCCTAAGGCAAAAATTTCCCAAAACCAATTTCAGCAAGTTACCTCAAAAAACATGTCAGCGGTACTGTACGGTCTGTTGTACCTTCGCACATGCGAGTACGGATTGCACGAATCTCTGTCACATGTGTGGATTGCACGACTGTACTTTATGTACTTTTCTGTTGCCTTGGGATTCATGCCAGCCTGTGATAAATGCATTGTTTGCTTGCTATACAGTGTTGCCTTGAAAACTGTGTCTCACACATGTTGTATGGTCTACTCAAGATACAATAAATGTGGTTGTACCTTCTGCTGAATGTATTGGGAATTGTGCCAAGGTTTTTTTCTCTTTCCTTTGGTCTCATTCTTCTCTCTCTCTCTTTCTCTCTCCTCATAGATGGTGAGCGATCTTCATTTGTCCTCTTTCTTTGTTTTATACTTGTCTTTTGTAAACAACTTCATCAACTACCTAATCTAGGGTTGATATTCAATTACAAAATCAAGGGTCTACAACATAACTCACTTTTTAATAATTAAGAACTTTAATTATTAAATACATCATTTAAGTGTGACCCACTTTTCTAAAGTATAAACACACATTCACTTTATTTACATAAACGCCACTTTGTTACATAAATACATAAGGACAAAATTTTATGGTCCTCTCATCACACTCACACCAAAAACATGGGAGGACCTTCAGAGTTAACTTTTCAACATCGTTATACAGTAACAACTTTACTAACTAATTATCATCTTAATAACTTTATTAGGTAAGCCTTATACACTTTGTCTTAAAGATTATAATACAATTTAAAACATGATCTAAAAGGAAACATTCTCTTGACCAACAATTTTTAGATTAGTAATGTTCCTTCAAGTTTCTCCTATTCCTACAAAAGGTATAGCCTCCCAACTATGATCCAAGTTTTCTAGCATCATTGGACACCATTCGCCCCAGCATTGTCTCATAACCCTCATAAAGGTATGATGCCAAACTTCTAGATCCACACACATCTCAAAACTATCTATCATCCACTGCATTCATTCATGTCTTCAAAGAGTGGGCCTCTTAAAATAGAACAAGTTTTTCTTTTCAAAGAGATCATCATTGTTAGGATTAATTAATTAATCCTCCCTTGACCACCATAGTCTATTTGTATTTTCCTAGCTTAGGAGGTTATTGCCACTTCACTAGTGCCATGGGGGACTCATTTGGTGACACCTAGCACTTGATGTGCTTGTATGCATGAGTTTAAGAGTCCTAGAGACCAATCCCTATAATTTAGGAACCCATTTTGAGTGCCACCAACAGTCACCAATAGTTGACCTTAGTCAGTGTTCAATTATGCTTTGATTCCCACCTGTTAGTTCATATTCAATTAGTATAGCGTCAGTTTGCATGATTTAAGGGAGGTTGGGCGCATTTTCTCACTTGTCTAGGTCAATTAACTAGTTGTGAACTGATTCAGTTGTCCGGAGTTCCATTAGTGAGCTCTAGTGGTGATTTTCCCACATTAAGTTAGCACCGGAGTCAGTCCAAGTTGGTGAATTTGAATCCTACATGAGGCATTCAAATTTCTCCTATTGTAACACCATTGTATTACAAAGAGGTTAATGATAATTCATGTAATGTTATGCTGACCAAATTTCGTCTCATGTGTGTGCAATTTTCCATGAATGTTTTGATTAGTTTACACTGAATTGTTTCTCTCTTCTGCAGCTTTCTTTTCACAGTGAATTCACACAGGCCCGAGGATCCTAAGCTTTGCTAAATTAAACAATCATCAATGTCAGTATCTAGTAGATCTTCAATAAAGGATGTATTTGTCTGTTCTTTAAGCTTCCCTTTGAGAAGATCACTAGCATAGAGTTGGCAATTGGTAGTTCTATGGCCTATTTTCTATAGTAGAAACACTCAATCTCACACTTACCTCTCATTCTCTTTCTCATCCCTTTTCTTTAAGAGTATTGAACCTTTATCTGAAAATGCCCCTTCTAAAACTCCTATATTTTGTCTCTTTTCTTTAGCCAAAAGTGTTGACACCATATCATCTAAAGTTTGTGAAGACATCATTGACTTAAATGAAAACAACATCATTAAAAGTTGAAGGAAAACTATTTAATAAAATAGATTTTACATCTTTGTCTTCTACTTGTGCACCGACCTTTGTCAACTACCTTAAAATCAATTTCAAATTATTTGTATGGATGGAAATAGTAGTTTCAGTGAGCATTTTAAATCAAAACACTTTTAACTTCAATCAATATTTTTCATTTAGTGCTTTTGCACCAAACAATTTACCCAACTCATATCAAATTTCTTTGGCTGAATTTTCAAATTGATATGATCTAATTCCTAATTTGAAAGAGCAAAGCCAATAATGGAGTTTCCTTTGTTGTTTTTGTTTTCCCACTCAATCAATTTTGTTAACATCTATAGGTTTTGCTTCTGTGCCTTTTACTATACCCCATAAATTTTTATGAATCATTTGCATTTAAAGTTTCATCTTCCATGTGTGGAAATTGAGACCATTAAATTTTTTTTTAGAGAACTTTCCATTTAAGAATTATCATAAACAAATAATAACACTTCTACCTAACACTTGTCTTATATAAAATACCTTTGTAAAATTTTGGTGCTAGGTGGATGTTCTTTGCAACTATTGTTATTGTTCCCAAAATCATGTTTCCCCATCTTCTTCTCTAAATATGAGAATTCTTCTATTTTGCACTTTTTGACAGAACGATGGCTACTTTATTGCGAAACGGTAGCTCTATTCAAATTGTCGTCTATAACAGAGGAGTGGCTCTTTATCAACTAATTTGGTAGCTTCTCACACCCTCACATTCTTTCTCTTTGCACATTGTTGGAATGACTCTCTCGTTCAACCTAGATCTTATACCAAATTATATTTTTAGGCATATAAGAAGAATGTAGATATGATAAAAAACTGCCCCATTAAACTAGTCTAAATGATATGCTTTTATCACAAAAAAAATTCTAATAATACAATGATGTTCTCATTTTATGTCATTGGCAAGGTAGTTGTATTCTCATTACACAATAACTACTTTATTAACTAATTATCATCTTAATGAGTTTATTAGGTAAACCTTATACTTATCAAACAAATATAAAAATAATTCAAAAATAATAAATCATGAAGCCAAATAATGGACACACATGTAGCTCTACAAGTTCTAACAATAAGCACTACAAATCTTAACAATAAGCACTACAAATCTTAACAATAAGCACTAAGAAATGCATTGAGTGGGCATACATGTACCTCCTCTACAAGTTCTAACAATAAAAACCGAGCAATGCACTAAGTGACCACACATGTACCTCCTCATTTGCAAGCACCAACAATAAGCATTAGCAATGCATTGCGTAACAATATATGTATGATTAGATGTTATAGACTACCATATATAACTTTTGACAATGTATATATTGTTGTGCTTTGTTGTGCAGTGAATTTAATAAACCATTGGTTGGTGCATATATTGTTGTGCAATGCATTTAGTAAACCATTGCTTGTTGCATATTTTTGGCACTACATTTAATCACATCGTAATAGTTTAAACATGTCATGATTTGGATAATTCTGAAAATATTTTCTTATCATTTTGGTATGAAATCTAACCAAAAATTTAGAATATTTGTTGGAATTGTACGTCCAGTTGTTGATATTACACAATCTAGGTGCAATAGGGGTATTTGAGGGGACAAATCCATTTATGCATGAAAAATTGCATTTAACCAAATATTATATATATGAATTCATGTGATGATAGTTGGGAAAAAAATCCAAATTGCATAATGTTTAGAATTACCCCCATCCTTCTAAATCCCTCCATAAGTGAGTAATACAATATGCTTGGGTCCAAACTCATGATATTTGTACACCTTTTCTAAAGATGTCCATAGCGGTAAACTCCAATTGAGAAGTTATTAGCTCTCTCAAATATAATGGGTTGGTCATCAAAATTAAAGTTGCTCCACACAGTCTTTATTTGTAATGAGATGTATGTTAATCGAACTGCATCCCCTACACACCGTCAATTACTGAACCACTATCTCTAATTAGTAAAGAACTACAGAAGAACCAATCACCCAAATGCTCATGATACTAGCAGTTCTCCAACTCAGTAAACATGTGAAAACATGAAGCTAACATGCAATCTCCCATGGAGCCCACTATCCCTTGCATTTTTAAGTAGCGAATGGTCCCATGAAGGACCCTGCTATGTTTTGTGATGGGAAAATGAATCCCCTTCTATTTTTGAGGTTGCTTTCCAAACCTAAATGGGATAGAGGGGTTGGTTTGAATTCCTACAAGTTGGAAGCTTGTAGAGACTCTTGTCAGCTACTTATTACATCAATTTTCTATTATGATTTTCGATATTTCCACCAATTTTTCACTCATTGGTATTTCCAACTTAGAGAATGGGGGAATCATGGGATTGGCTATTTCCCAAGCTTCCATTTTTTCTATGGCTAAAAGCAGACTCCATCCTAAAAAAATCCTAGAGTGGAAGCATATGGTAGCTTCAATCAACATCAAACTAACTTAAATCATGATGGAAATGATGATTCACTTTTTATTATGACTCACTTAATTGACCAATTAGTTATTAATTAAAAAGTATAATGGGCTTTTTTAAGTCATTAATGAAAGCACAATGGATTTTTTTTGGTAAGTTTAGAATGTATATATATAGAGAGAGGGGTATGTCATAATAAAAACCAAACCGGCTACAAAATAATAGATTGTCATTTTCTATCAAGGTAGTCCTACTAGCCTTGTCTCCATTGTTCCTTAAGCTAAAAATATACGAGTGATTATTGAATATGACTAATGAAGACACTATGTTACTTTTAGGCAACCTTCCATTTTACTTGAAGGTTACTTAACCTTGGTCGTAATAAGTGAATCAGAATGAAATAATCCTAGTTGCACTGCAATTACTTCACAAAGTTGGGGAATTTGAATCTTGTAATTTTCTACATTTTTAGCGCTTTTGGAACCTGTTAAAAACATCTTGAGAGCTTTTATAGCATTTTGAGAGCTTTGAGATCTTGAGAGATTTTTGGATGAGGGGCGAAATTATTTTCAATGTTAGTCCCATGACATTATGGTCATTAGTGGTCACGTGGGATCTAAATTACATGGGTTAGTCCATTTTTGTACTAGGTTACAACACTACATTGTCCTCATTGAAACTATCAACTAGGTTATGACACTTCATTGTCCTCATTGAAACTATCAACTTTAATGGATGGATGCAGGGTTGAAATTTGGCGTCCTACCTTGTAGGTCAAGAAATTTTTATATAACATTTTAATTTTAACATTGCCTTTCATTTGATGTTTAAATCTTGATATTACTTTTTTAAAATAACATTTATAATAACTATATGAAACATTAGATTCTCATATCTTGCCTCATATTATATAAAAAAGAATTACGAAAATTTAATAAACTAAAAAACATAATAAACATAATGATTAAACCAAACACACACATAATGAAAAAGAAGGTTTATCGTGGAAACCTTTAAATAGGCTTCTTCACAAACAATACAATGGGTCATTATCATGGGCCACCAATACCATGGACCCAAAAAACCATGACTAAGTCAAGTTTACCTAACAAGAAGAGGTCGAACGAGACCATGACAAAAAATCAAAATTTCCATATTAAAAATAGAAATATAAAGAGAGAATATATATATATATATATATAAGGGGTGTAGCTCACCTGGTTTGTGTGGGTTTTAGTCCCCATTAGGTCATGGGTTCAAAACCTCATGGGGAGGGGTTGAGGGTGGGAGACACTACAGAACAGGGCCGACTATGGGGAGTCCAAGACATGCCTCGTCTTCGTACAAACTTGGTTTTATGTATCTCTCATGGTCGGAAAAAATATGTTCTTGGGATATAGATATTAATAACGCATAAAAATAAAAATGCACTTCAAAATATTGGGTGAAATTAAAATTCACACTTTATTTATAGCATTTAATTTATGAACTTCATTTATAACATTTAATTTATGAAGTGACAATATTTTGACATGTAAACTAGCAAATGACAACTATTTACCTATCAAATTTCAACATTAAATGGATGCATTTGTATAATTTTATATATTTATGCGATTTATATTGATTAAATTTTTATTTTGGTCATTGTTTTACAAAGTGAATGGTTGTTGTTATATTTTCCAAAAGTGAAATATTTGTTTTTAATGTAGTGTCTTACACGTTTTGAAAACTTTCATTATTCATCTTATCATTTCGATTGATTTTCAATGGTCCCATGCCAATTTACTTTTTTTTAAAAGTCCAAACAATTTCAAAATTTGATAAAGTCTCGAGTTAACCAAATTTTTCTTATCATTTTGGTCGAAGTTCAAACCTTTATTTAATAAAATATATTGATAGTTATAATAAAATCTAAAAAAAGGACTTAAATATTTTGTCATATGCATATTAATAAGGCAGGGGAATTGGATCGAGTTGAATGAACTTAAGTAAATAATGGATGGCGAGTTCTCTGCTGGTCTGGTTCTCAGGCCGTCATGGATATGGAGGTAGTATCCCTGATATGCCTTCTGGCTGGCTGTAACCCTATTTACGCTGCCTTCATTGGAACCCATGAATCCGGCCCTGTAATTGTGGTATCTCCATTCCCTTGTTTCTGTGCTCCGGGGGTATTAGGGTTTCTATTCGTTCCTGTCGACATGTTGATGGTGTCTTATTGGAGTCCCTCCCCTTACTAGGGGGACTAGTACCAACCAATTCAAAAAAGTGGGAAGGAGCTTGCCTTTTTTAGCCACCTCGGTATTTTAACATTCTGGTCTGGTTTTTTGGTTTTTTGGTGTCCTTGGTCCATCACCTTGCATGGGTTTTCTTGTTTACGTTGTCGTCAGCATGGGTGGGGGTTGACTTTTGGGGCTCCATGATTTCCTTCGGCTTTCTAGGGTATCTGTCAGAGCTAACCCGTGTGCCCGGTTTCTTCTGTTTTTTGCCATGGTCTTTGTTGGGTTTATGTCCGGGTTATTGGCAACCCTAGCATAACCCTTGACCTGACTGGTGGCATTGGCTCTTATCACGGGTTCCTCCCCGAGCGAGGCTATTTTTTTTGTCCTGGTTTTCTTTGTGGTTTCTGGTTTATTTTCGATTCTGGGCTCGTTACTCTCGGTTTTCGGTTTACTCACGACTTGCTGGGATTTTTTGTGGTTTGCCTTAGTGGTTTTTATCTGTGGCAGCTCTGTCGGTTGTTCGGGTTGCTCCACTGGTGGATTATTTGTGGCTCTGCTCTCACTAGTCTATTTATGGTTGTTTACTTGGTCGGTCTCCTCTCCGGGCTGTTCTTCGGTCATTGGGGTTCGGTGTGCTGGTTTCGGTTTCTCCTCTGGGTTGATACCACTCAGATTTGGGTAAGGGTTTTCAGTCTCCTTTCTTACCCTTTTCCAGTGGGCAGGGTTCGCTGACTATTGCTCTTCTTGCGTCGGCTGTCACTTGGGCATTGACCCACCATGGATAATGCTGGATCTTTGTCTTATGCTCGCCGTAGACGACATGCAAAGAACATCAAGACACACATGGGCAAGTTCTGCTTCGTCCTGGGACACGATATCTTCATGGACAAAGTATCATCTCTGTGCTCTCGGGCGCTTATCGGTCGACTTGAATATTGCAGACTGGGCAAGCGGACATGGATTGTCTGGGCTACAGATTTCTGGTAGCCTTTACTGACATACACTCAAACCATTAGCCTCCTATCCAACGACTGGATCGTTTTCGTCTTCTTAGAGGCTGAACATGCCTCTCTCATTTTGGAGAAGACCTGGCGTATCGGTTCGGGGTCCCTTGTCCTGGGTCGGTGGCACTCTCACTTCGATCCTCTCCATGAAAGGGTGACGAAACGCCACCTCTGGGTATTGTTGCCACACTTACCCTTCCCTCTCTGGAGTTTGCATATCCTGGAGGGTATCGCAAACATTATCGGTAGATTCGTGGCTGTGGATGAAGACTTTGACCTGGATTTTGACAAAAGGGTGGCTCGGGTACTTGTTGAGATGGATGTCTCCTTGGGTCTCCCTGCTGAAGTCAAAATTCTCTATATGGACCGCCTCCTCATTCAGAAACTGGACTATTTACATGTCCCATTTTGATGCAGTAACTGTAGAGATACGGGCCACCTCCAGAGAAGCTGTCCATCACTCAGGAATTCTCTTCCTGACTCGGGTCCAACTGATTTCCTGCCGAATTTCCCTAACATCAACTCCTCACTGTCAAAGGATGCTAAATCCGATAAGTATTCACAGTCCCTATCCCTCTTTGAGGATGTTTCAGATGCTATGATAGATGATATAGATATCTTAGTGGGGGCACCTATTTCTGGTTACGAGTCTGGCCTTATTATGGACGGACCCTGCCCTGTGGTCTCTCCTGTTAATCCCTTGGCTGTTGGTACTTGTGAATCCCCACTTCTCCTTTTTATTCCTTTGCTCCCTTTGCTGACCCTGTCGATAGGACATGGGATGTGCCCTCTCCTATGACACCGGTAGTGGCACCTGTCTCTACTGACCCTATTGGGTCTTATCACGCTTCTCCACCGATTACTTCACTATCTCCTGTGGTCCCTGTGCTCACCTCTTTAGTGGATTTTCCTCCACTCCCCATAGCCTCCACATCGCCCCCTACACCTACCTCTCCCCGTAGTCCTATCTCTTCCCCTTCCTTCTTGGATCCTACCCTTCATAAAACGTTGCCGATTTTCTCTGCTGTTACCCCGTCTTCCCCCAATACCCTCCACCTCAACTCAATTCGATTCAAGAATGTGACCATTAGAAAGAAGAAGAAGGAAAAATTGTGTATTTCGGATAACCTCTCCTTTGCCTCACCTCCATACATCCCTCTCTCTGTCTGCATTAAGGATGGTGCTAGAGGACAAAACTCTTGGGGACTTAGAGCATATCCTCCCCACCCCTTTGTTCCTTAATGCTGATCCTTTCTCTCAATGTTAGGGGTCTAGGGGGCAAGACCAAACAGTGCAGCCTCCGCTCTCTCTTTCATTCTATTCGCCCGGATATGATCCTCCTCCAAGAGACTATGTGTAGTACCTACCCGACTGTGCATGTGTTTTCTAAGCTCCTACCTAATTGGGAATTTTGCGCCACTAATGCCTCCGGTCTCTCTGGGGGTCTTCTCACTGCGTGGAACCCTAGAAAGGTTAGATGTCGTGCATATGAGACCCTCGCTGGTATTCTTGTCAAGGATAAATTCCGTGGCATGACTACTATCCTTGATATCATTAACTGCTATGGCCCCTATAAGGACAGGGACAACTTCTGGGAAAGGGTTCACAACGGGGGACTTCTTAATTCTCCTCAACTGATACTAGGTGGAGACCTTAACTTAACCATGAATGATTCAGAGATCTGGGGGATTAAGGTAGTACTTGATCCCATTGCATCCTTCTTTAAGAACCTTTTTGACTCAGTGGGACTTATCGATGTTGCCCCTTCAATTGCTAGACCCACATGGAGGAACGACAGGGTGGGGGATCATGGAATCAACAAAAGACTTGACCGATTCTTAATTACCTCATCATTGATACCTTCCCTCTTAGTCCATAGGGTGTGGACTCACCACTCTGATATTTATGACCATTCTCCTGTCTATTTTGAATGGAATAAATCCCGTAGTTCTTGTAACTACCCCTTCAAATTCAATAGATCATGTCTCATGGATCAGGATTTCTCTACTTGGCTCTCAGATAGATGGCCCAGGATATCTCCCACTTTGCCTGGATTGGCAATAGATCTCCTCTCTATTAAACTCCGCACACTCAAAAAGGATGTTAAGGTCTAGATAAAGCATAAATGCTCTCACATGGATGCTGACTCAAAGAGACTGGACATGGAGATCAGTGCTTTACTCTCAAACTCCTCCTTCGGTATCCTCTCTCAGGAGGAGCAGGTATCCCTATCTCAGCTCAGGACTGAAAAGAAGAAGATTTTGGAGCATCACCTATTGACTTGGTAGCTCAAAATCCGTACCAAATGGGCTCTTGAAGGTGACTCAAACACCAAATACTTTCATACTATCGCTTCTGGGAGGAGAAACCAAAACTCCATTTGGTCCCTTTTGGATGATGGGGGTAGATGTATTGAGGATGAATCAAAATTAATGGTATTGGGTCAGCAACACTTTTCTCATATCTTCAGTGATGATAATAAGACCTATCTCCTGGAACAACTAAATGTTGTCTCTCATTACCCTGTAATGATCTCCACTGCTGATGCTTCTTGTCTCACTCAACCAGTCACACTAATTGAAGTCAAATTTTCCCTTCACTCTTTCAAGTAAGACGAGCCTTGGACCTGATGGCTGGCCTGTCGAATTCTATCTCCACTTCTTTGATTTGCTTGGTGAAGAACTTCTCTCTGTTGTGGACTTTACCCATGTTTTGGGCTGTATTCCCCCCTCACTTAACTCCACCTTTCTAACACTTATCCCCAAAAAGGAAAAGCCCTCTTCCTTTGCTGATTTCAGGCCAATTTTCTTGTGTAATATACTCTATAAACTGATATCCAAGGTCATAGCTGTGAGACTTAAGCCCTCCCCGGATTCTCATATATCTATTGAACAATTTGGTTTTTTGAAAAACCGCCAGATTGTGGAACCCATTGGTATTGTTCAAGAGGCACTTCACACTGTCAAGACTAAAAATTCATGTGCTCTTATCCTTAAATTGGATTTGGTGAAGGCCTTTGATCGAGTCAATTGGACCTTCATCAGGCTTGTACTGATTTATATTGGGATTCCTCTCCTTGCTATTAACTGGATTATGGGATGTATTTCATCCACAAATTTTGCTATGCTTATCAATGGAATCCCCTCTAAGTTTTTTTTCAGCCTCCAGAGGTATCAAACAGGGCTGTCCCCTCTCACCTTTGCTCTTTATACTTGTGATAGAAGGGCTTAGTCTTATGATTGCAAATGCTAGAGATCATGGTCTCATCAAAGGTATTAAGATCTCTTCAACATTTTCTCTTACTCATCTCCTATTTGTTGACGATGTGATCCTATTAGGTTCTGGTTCTTTATCAGAATGGATGGCCTTTGATGTCATTCTCAGCAAATTCTGCAAGGCTTCAGGGATTTGTATTAGTATTGAAAAATCCTATTTTCTTTATAACAATATTGATTTTGATATTTGTTCTGAGATTTCAAAAGCCCTACCCTACAAGATGGAGCCTATCACTACATGATTTATGTATCTCGACTATTTTCTCAAGCCTCTAGGTTATAGGGTTTGTGACTGGCACTGGTTGATTAAGAAATTTGATCACCGCATCTCCCATTGAGCTCACAAGCTTCTATCCCTCGGTGGTCGTCTGACACTTGTGCAAGCTGTTTTGACCAGTATTCATGTCTAATGGATGGGACTTGCTCCCATTCTTGTTTCAGTCTTAAATAAGCTCAGGAGTTTAGCCTTTGATTTTCTTTGGGGATCCACGGATCATTAGCGCCAGTATCACTTGACCAATTGGAGAGAGCTTTCATGGCCTAAATAATATGGTGGATGGGGTATCAAGCAATTAAACTGGTTCGGTATTGCGCTTAGATTGAAGAACCTATGGTTTGTTCTCTAGAATGATGGTTTATGGCACCGTGTTATTTCACATAAATACTTGAAGATGGTGGGGTTGGTTTTTCTTTGCACCTGAATGAGTTACACTCCTTCAAGTTTGCATTGGGGGCTGGTCCCAGCACCAACACTAGGGAAGAATTAATTGGGCTCTAGTCCCTACTGCATACATCCCAAATGATGGGGTTACCCAAGCTCAATATTTTTGGTGACTCTACAGTCATCATCAATTGGGCAAAGGGTATTGCTTCCCTTACACCACTTGAGCTTATCCATTGGTGTAGGGACATTAGGAAGAAATTTTCTTGCTTCCTTGAGCTATCCTTTTGCCATGTCTACCATGAACACAATCAGACTGTTGACTGCCTATCTAAAAAATCCCTTTCTTTGGCTCCGTGATCGGGATTTTACTCTGAATTTTTTGACGGTCTTTTGACCTCTCAAGATAGTTTTATGCTCTTTTGAGCTCGGTGCTGGATCTCCACCTTTTATGTACCCTGGTGATAGTGATGGAGAAGACTCTTTTATATGGCCGAGCTTCCCTTTTTGGTTCATGGTGGATATGGTCATATGGACAACATATTTTGACTGATGGGAAATGTATGCAGCTTCTGCTCTAGCCCCCTCTCTGCTTTGCTGTGTTGTAACTCTTGCAGAATGCCATTGATATTTTATCCACAGCTTCAAAGTTTTGTATTGTAACCCATATAATGGGATGACATGTTAGATGTCCTTTGATTCTTGATGAATATCAAGGTCAGTCTTTTTTCTTCTGAAAAAAAATGGTGGGGGAATTGGATCTCATTCTTCCCAAAAAAATATATTTACTCGATGATGGTTTTAAATATCGTGGCTACTTCCTTAAGCTGAATAACTATAGAATTTTTAACTGGCATTGGTTGTTTAGAAGGATTGATAGGCGCATTAATACTTGGGCTTATAAATATTTATCTTTTAGTGGACATTTGACTTTGGTGAAGTCTATCTTGATTGCCATCTCGGTTTATTGGTTTTCTTTGGCATTAATCCCATAGTTCATTATTCAAACTATTAGAAAATTCCTTTTTAGGTTTCTGTGGTTTGGTACTGCAGAGGAATCTTGTTATCATTTGGCTATCTGGGATTGACTGTCCAAACCCAAGGATATGGGTGGATGGGATATCAAACACCTTAAGTTGTTTAACATTGCATTCGTATTGCAAAGTTGTTGGAGGGCCATCATTATTAAGGGACTTTGGAAAATGGATATCTGTACTAAATATCTAAAAGGGAGATCCCTTACCCTCTGGATTAGAGACCCTCCTAGATACTAGAGGGGTGCTTCATATATCTTGCGGGGTTTTATGAAAGTTATGCCTTGTATAAAGTCTCATCTGGCCTGGAAGGTTTGATATGGATCGAACATTAATATTGGAATGGATTCTATTATGGGTTGCAACAATTTTGGCAACTTTATTCTAGAACTTATTTTTGATTTGGATGCTCGAGGCATTACAACACTCCATCATATATGCCCTCCTAGTGGAGAGACACTGTCTAGAATCCATTGGTATCGGTCTCACGATTTGGGACTTGCTGGTACTTAGGGATTGGAATGGGAGAACTATATTATGAGTTTAGACTTCGTTGGTATTAGACTTCGTCCTTCCTAGGGAGGATTCTCTGGTATGGACTTGGCATAAATAATAGGGGGAATTGATAGCAAAATTAGCATACGATGTTTTGGTTCATTCATTATGTGAGGGCAATCAAGATTGGTGGAGAACACTTATTTGGAAATGCAAAGTTCCATCGAAGCTGATATGTTCATGGATATGTTTCAATTGGCTATGTTTGGCATCACATTTTATTCAACTAAAGGTTCAACACATACACTGTGAATTTAATGAGAAGGATGACTTATTATGGAATGAAGGATTGAACTGTAGAGAGGGCACCCTTCACTTTCAAGGTCTGAGCATTTTACTAATTTTGGTATTTTGGGGTGATAAAATCCTTATATAACTTGGATAAAATACATGTAACTTTTGTGATATGTGGTTTTGTAGATGTTTTACTATTTTATAATGGTGATATTAGGTGTTATACATATCCTGTAGGTATGGGAAGCATTCACAAATTATATGAAAATGGAATCCTACTTACTATATCCCTTTTCGAATTGATTTCACTTGTATTGGCATAAAAAATAAAGCATTAGAGTGCATCAATAACCTCCTCATTCTTGTCACAACCTGTTATAGCTTGATTTTCCACACCTGATACATCGTGCTTTGATGAACTATCCTTGTCCCTCTGCAAACTCCTTTTACCCCTTTTTTCTCACTATGACCCTGATGCTCTAGTTGAACCCCTTAATTAAAGTCATTTTTATATGTATACGTTGGTCACAAGTCTACAACCCGCGTATATGCAGCTTGCACAACTACCACTCGCGTACATCGAGAAATGTGCTCAAAAACCAAAAAAATATTTGGACTTCCCCCCCACTAAGTAACGAAGGACCTGTCCCTTATCCTTCCATATGCCGAGAAATGCTCCACTTAGACGCTTCACCTCCTATTGAAGGGCTATATATTGAGCTACTATGAAGCATTAGAGAAGGATAACTTTGAGAGAAAATATACTATAGTGGAATTGTGCCCCATTCTTATGTACTTGAGTCTGCATCCATTTTTCCTTGAAGCAGCCATTAGTGCTATTTCCCAACATTGCCTTGATATTTGTGAGATTCCCTTTGTATGGAGGATTGAAGTGGTGGAGGCCCAGGTGGAGGGACCCAGTTTCTCGATTTAGACGAGGTGCTGACATAGTTTGTCATCTTTATCTATGTTCATATTAATAGAAATATCCATTTCTTTTATATTGCATGTGTAATTATAAATATTTTTTATCCATGGATGTAATTAATTTGATTATGTATTGGAATATAACATGATAGATTAGATTCTAACGCTTTACATATATCATGCATGTATATATTATTGTTGTTGAGGGCAATGTGTAGTACAAGTTTGATTGAAATCTCAACGGGGATCTACATCAAACACCCAGAATAAGGTACACACCCTTTGTCCCTTAGTGTTAGTTTCACTTGTATATTTAGCATGCTTGGAAATGGGTTTATTTTTGGTGTCATCATGTCTGTTGTGGTCCATCCCAAGCCATAGGAGATCTTCTCCGTAACAAAATTGACGACTCCGTCGGGGATTTCCTTTTTGTTTGGGTTTGGGTGCATGATTGGATTGATTTTCTCTCTTCTTCTCTGTGTTTATGTGTCACGTTCAGTGGTTGGTTGAGTTATTGGAAGTCCCTTGAAGTAATTTGAGTCTTAGCTTATTTTTTACCACCTCTTCCTTTGTATACGCGGGTCATAGAACTTACAGTCATGTATATACGCGGGTTGTAGTATAGAAATTCGTGTACACACATTGTTGTTCCTTGAACAGTCATGCACATATCTCTTTGTGCTTGAGATTTGGATGTGTGGAGGGTTTGGGTGGGTTATTCATATTGCCAAGTCTTCTTGGGTCCCTGTGCTACCTATTGTCTGCCTTTGTTGTGACCAGAGACGTCTTTTTCATTGATTTTATTTGAAAGTTATTCTTGTCATTTATCTCCTTTTTGTTTTATTATTAGTGCATTTATCTTCTTGGTCTCAATGTCTTGCTTTTCTTGTTTGCTGCTTGTTGTGAGGTCAGAGAGTTTGTAGGGTCTTTCTATTTACATTTTCATTGCACCTATGGTGAAAATACAAAAAAAAAGTCTTTTCGTGTTTATTGCACTGTGTATATGTATTGATTTGGTACTTGCATTAGGTTTTCTTAGATGGAATTAGTGATCATAATTTCATATAGGAATGATTGCATGGGCATTTGAAAGGAAATTTTTTCATTTGGAATGCAGTGGCATACCCCCTTTTTCATGATTTTAAATAAGTTGCACTTGGCATTGTTTTTTAGGTGTGCATATTTACTTCATTGCTGAGTCATAAAATCACTAGTTGCACGTTAATTACCCTTGAATAATAACAACCTTAAAATTAATGCTTAAATTAAAACTAATTTCACATTTTTATTTGATAAAGGTGCACCAACAAGCTTAGGATTGTAGAGTCTTGCAATAGGGTGTCGTGAGTAAATCTTTCCAAGACTATGAAACAAAACAACTAGGTGTATGTATAGGTGAGAAGTGAAATCCTTGGTATTATTAGTGTTCTTAGGAGGATCCTCTTACACATGAGTTAAGCACAAGGTAGCACACGCGTTTGTGGTGGGGATATCCCCTTGCCACTTTCTGTTGAGCGTCGGAGATATTTCCAGGATCTTATTCATATCTGGGAGCTTTTGAGGTACCTTTGGTGCTTTTGAGATTCTGGCTTTGTTACCCTTCTCATACGGTAGATCCCGCCTGCGACTGTCCACTTGAGAATTAGTTATATTGGGGTGACTTTAGTTTCCATACCTAGGTATTGTAGGGGGTACTTATAAAGGTTATTCTGTGAGTGTCTTGTCCAGGTAGGGGTTGGACAACATTGACGTTATATGCCTTGAAAATGAGGGCCACTATAATTGGTTACACACCTCCGCCTGTAGTGTATGGGACTCTCATGCCTCTTTTAGGCGATACATACCTCTTGCATTCTAGAGTTCACTTATCTTCCCTCTCTTCTTGTTTGCATTTAACTTAGTTTGCTTAGGGCTATGCTCTTTGTGCACTAGTTGGATTTAGGGATCATAATTAGTTAGGTATTTGTTCTTTTGAGTCATTGTGGATCAATTTCTAACACCTCACCGATCTCGACGTTTACCGGGATCATCTCCTTGCAACCCTTCTTCTCCTCCTTAGAAGAGGACTAGACATTCTAGGAAACATTTAGTACACTTTGATTTGTACACGACTCTCATTATGAGTACTACATCTGAGAACCCGAAGTTCCCTCCGTCTCCGTCATCTGGAATGGGGGAAGGAACCATATGGATACCTGGAACTCCAGTTTTTTTTCCAGATCCTATGAGGGCTGGTACTTCCCATACTACAAGACCCCAGCCGACGTATTAGATCCATTTTCCTTTTTCTTCCGACGTGTCGGAAAAATTTCCCAATTTTTCCTGATACGCGTCGGCCAACTTCGCTTGGTTCCTTCCGATCGAGCCACCTGCTACATTGAAAAAATTTCAGACTTTCATCCATCCTTGCGGAAAAATTCCCAAGTTTTCTTTCGATTTTTCTTTCCTCTTCTTCACTTTCTTGTCGGCTCGACTCAGTCAACGAGCATCGGCTCAAACCTGAGCTTCCACCCATCTTTGCGACTCCAACTTCAACTTCCACCCACCATTGCGGCTCGCCTTCATCCAACCCATCCGCCACTGCAGCTCGCCTTCGCCCGATTTCCTCTTACCGACATCGTCGCTTCAGTGCATCGACTTCCATCATCATTTCTTGCTGACACCATCGGTGAAATTCTGTCGATTCCCCAAAACGCCTCGGATACATTCCCTGTCGACTCCCTCTTGCCAATGCAGCCGCCGAATTGGCTCGAATCTTGGTAACACAGCCGATGTATCGGCTCACTTCAGCTTATTGGGACAACAGGCTATTTTTTATACTTAGAGAAATTTTGAAAAAAAATCCTCATGTCTGCTACTCTTGTGGTGAACATAGAGGTGGATTTCTCATGGCCCCTTTGAGGCCCAAAGGTGTAATACAACTCTGATACCACACTGTCACGTCCCCTCCCGTCTACCTGAGAGGGAATGCAACCATGATGCAATCTAATCCGGGAAGCTAGCCCCATTTACATAAATATAAAATGCATTGAACTTAAACATAAAAAGATGCATAAATTATTAACATACATCGGAAACACAATCCATTCATTCACAACATTTAACATGTTCATATTAATTCATAAACACATATATAGTTGTAGATATCAAATAGACGAGAATACTTATCTTGAAAGAATCTTGTCTCACAAAAGCTACGTCGTTGCAACGTTCCACCCAACCATAGGACAGTGTGCTCATCAATCTCTTAGCAACACTGCCACCCCAAGCCGGGCATGATTCCCACAAGGAATAAGGGAACACTAGTAGACTCACACATAGCCAATGATTTACCAAAATTCAGCCAAGCCAACACCGTTGGGTTTATCAGGTTACAAAGGAGCTGGAAAGGCTGACTGCTAAGCTAGTGAGCTCAACCACAGAGCTATGGACACCTGCACCAGATCTATCCTGGCTTCTAAAAAATATACACACCCAACAGAAGGAGCATCCCCTTCTCTGCTTCATAGTCCCTCAGGCTATCCATTCCTTTTCAGTGCTATTCAGGGTGTGCAAAGAAGAAAACCAACCCCCTAGATCTGTCTGTGAGGTTCCTTATCGCACTAGTTTTATCAAGCTAGTTCAGACCCCATTTCCACTCCTAAACTGATTCAGAGACCAAACAAAGATGTACACACAATAGAATACAAAATTCTAGGTGGAGGAAAAACGGTTTCAGCAACAAAATGAATTATCAAGATGGGTGAAAAACAACCCTTTAGAAGCAATTTGATTTCCAGAGTCATTTATGGTGCTAATGTGGCCAAAACGAACTCAACAACACCCAAAATTTGTGGGTCTCTTTTCAGACTTGATGGAATTACCAAAAACGATTTTCCCAGTTGGGTAATGAGGAAAAAAACCACAAAAACGCCCAATAGAGATCCCAGCAACTGACTATTAGAAAAACAACTTCCCAGCCATGGGGAAAAACACATGAAACTCCAAAAATGTGAATGAGAGTGCCCAGGAGCTCCAAAAAAATGCGGGGACGACAAAAACATGGATGCATGAGGGAATGGGCAGCATTGTTGGGCAATAAATTGCCCCATAAGTCAAAATCACGTTTCCCAAAAATTGATGGCTTCTCAAATTCAAATTTGCACTGCCATACCTTGCCCATCCCATGCAATAACCAACTCAACCAATTTCTAGCAGTAATAAATGATTGGGTGAATAAGACATGAAAGGTAGTTGACAGTTTTGATGGGTTCTCCCTTTGACATTTGGATTTTCCTCATTGGCCCAAAGGTTTTAATATCCCCCTCCCTTATCCTTATGAAATCATGCCCCCATTTAATTATTTGTTGCATTGACATAGCTGGTTGTGGGTTTTCAATTAAATTATATATTTACATGATGTCCAAAATTATAATGTGTTGGCTAGCACAAAATACCATCGGCAACGATTTTTAATCGCCGAAACATAATACGCTAAATCGATGGTGGGGATTTTTCGTTTAGCTCCACACCATGATTAATTACAATATATACATCATATACATTTAATGCAAATGGGGTCAAAACCGGGGTGTTACATTTCATAATTGTCGTCATAATGGAAAAATTGACAAGTTTTGAGCAAGTTACAATGATTTCAATTTTCCTACTAATCATATCCATGTTTGATGTGCCAAACCTGAAAGAGGTTTTGAAGGAATTCTTTAGATCTAATTAAGATGCATGGAATCATTTTATCATCCCAAGAAGAAGTATTTCCCTATCTCGAAGAATACTCTCTTTGACTTGGAATCTATTATCATTTTATGAGGTTAGTTAAGGAACGGTTTTCTAGTAGGGTCCACTTATCCTAGAGGGTTCTAGACCATCCCATTTATCCAAATAAAAAAACATATTTGAGAGGTTGTTCACGTTAAAGAGGAAAATGGCATTTCTAGACCCTTCTGATAATCTTTTATTAAATTGTTGGAGAAAAGTGTTGATGTATTTGTAACTTCGGAATGTATTCATTCGCATTTCTTATGTATTGTAACCTGATGTTTATTCCGGGATGTATTTGAGTCCTGTCATACTCCGATGTTTATTCTGGGATGTATTTGAGTCCTGTCATACCCCGATTTTTATTCCGGGATGTATTTGAGTCCTTTCATACCCCTATGTTTATTCCGGGAAGTTTCTATAATGTAAACAAGTCATGTCAAGTCATTGTGGGTAACCCTCCTATTTGTCAAGGGTTAAAGTCCCCACAGTTGTGGGGCCCTAGGGTTATTAGACTATCCTAGAGAAGTCAACCCTAGGTGAGTCATTGTAAGTCGGGGCAATAGTCCCCACCATTTGTTAAGGATAAACCTCCTTGTTGGTTGGAGGAGGCAAAGTCCCCACAAGTTGTGGGGCACTAGGGTTATTAGACACTCCTAGAGATGTCGGCTCTAGTAAGTAATTGTTAAGTGAGGTAGACATGTTGGATTGGGTTTCAAGTGAACGAAAGAATATAAATAGAGAGTGAGTCTCTCTATTTATCACACACACACTCACTCATTGGGGCGCATGAGTGAGAGAGGAGAAGCTCTCTCAGTGAGAGAGAGAGAGACAGAAGCTGTGGAGATCATCTCTATGTTTTTGGGTTTTATTGTTGTTATTGGTGCTCATTATATCTCCAAGGAAGTTGCAGGGTTTTCTCCTTTATGGTTTACCCGAGGAAAATTATTTGTGTCTCTTGTCTCTTGTGTTTTATTGTTGTGCATGTTATTCTCTCAGTTAAAGATCCTAAGATCATAATGCTAGCTCGAAGATAAAAATCTAACATGGTATCAGAGATAACCTGAGAAGAAGACATTATGCAGCTATAGAATCTAGGGATTCTTACTTTTTTGGTCTCTCTCCACAATCCATCAGCAAAAGTATGCTAGGATGACTCTCCATTGAAGGGCGCATCTTTCTGTCGAAGCGGAATTTGATTCCGAGCATTTTCAGTTTTTGGTGTGGGAAATTAGGGCTTCTTATAGAAGAGGAATTTTTGAGTGAGCCCAGCATATTATTTCTCTCCTCATCAAAATTGAAGTTTAGATACCTGGATCAAGTTTTTTGGTGGGGTGAAACTCTGGGAAAGTCAAACCCTGGTTTGACCCCGAGCAAGAAAAACCCTAAATACTAAAAATGCTAAGTTTTGGTACATTCGCTATATCCCGCGATTGACGAAGGATCAGGAGCTGAAAATTGCAGAGGTCTAAGATAAAATCTAGATTTACACTGTATCCAAAATTCAGCCTCAGATTCGCTACATTTTGGGAGATATGATCCCTACAAGTTAGGGTGCCATCCTCTTCCATAATTCATCCCTAAACAGGACACCTGGGGAGAATTGCTATATATTCGGCTACAAAGGTACAAATTAAATTTAGAAAGATGTTCAATAAAGGGCACGGATGTTACTTTTTTTGGTCCAAGTTTCAGATTCAGAAGATGAACCAGTGACACATGGAAGTCCGTACAACTTCGCTGTTCGGAACAGTCTTGTAACAGGTCACCTTTGGAAAATGATCATAAGTCCCAATTGGTGAAACCAATTCTGATGAAACCTATGGTGTTGGAATAGGGACATGCAAGGTTACCTCATTTAAAAGTTTCAAACAAATAGGAGCAATAATTTCAGATATATCATAGAAACAGTGACAGACGTTTCTGCAGAAGAAATTGGAAAACTAGGGCTTCATGTTCTGGGAGCTTCCCTCCACTGTTTTCAGAAGATGAGTACATTGGACAGCTCCATTTGAAGATATATATCTTTCTATCCAATCAGATTTGAAAGATTCAAATTTTTGAAAATTAGGGTTTCTCTGACAAACTGTAGATCAGCTAGCTACGGAACCATGACGGACACCTCAAATCGGTAAGATCTAATATTTTGCTATTTTCATTTGAGGTTCTCATTTCAAAGTGATCTATCACATCAGCTTGATGATAATCTTGGTGAATTTGACAACTTCCAAGCATGGAAGTATATGATCTCTCTGAAGAAAATGAATTGGATACCCACATGATTGGAAAGGTTCCATTTCTAGAGGGAGATGAGGCTCAAAGCCTTACACAAGAAGAACTTGGTTAAGGCCAAGAAGATCATTGTTGAATCAATCATAGATCAACTTGTACCATAAGTGTCTTCCCTAAATACACCAAAGATGTTTGATTCCTCGACCAAGCTATTTGAAGGGAAGAACATAAATCAGAAGATGGCTTTGAGAAAACAGTTGAAGAATGTGAAGATCTAGAATGCAAAACAACTTGAAGCGGTAAAAGAAGAAGTGAAGAATGCAGAAGTGGTTATAGCCACCTTGAATGGCCTCCCAGGATCATGGGATTCATTCATTCTAAGAATGTGTGCTAGAAGGAAGTGATTACTTTCAGCAGACTCTGGGAAGAGCACACACAAGAAAAAGCTCAACTAATAATAAGAGAAAAGAAGATGGGAGCAACTGAAGTTCAAGCTCTCACCATCCAAAGAAGATCCCTCAAGCGATGAGGAATATGAAGAACTCAACTCTTGAAGAACCTCTTATCCACCTTAGCATTTGGATAATAAACGATGCTGTCATGAATGAAGAAGACGATGAAGCTAAAGGCTCAAGAAGGAGTCTACCCACGAAACAAATAAAGATAAGTATTCAATTGTCATTTCATGATATTGTTTTGTTATACAGTTGTTTATATTCAGTTGATGTATTATGCATGATAGAATGTTTGCATTAATGACAATATACTACTAATATGCATGTGATGGGTAAGTAGCTCATGGCGCTATACAACTCTCCATTGCTACTTATCTAGAATGAAACCTCTTTGCTGACATATTGGATTAGTGCACAATCTTTGAATGTTGTCCTGGTAGAGATGGAAGGCATCTAGAAAATTTCAGTGAGATATGGATGAATGTTGTATTGGCTAAAGTAGTTGCATGATCATGTATTTATGCATAAGAACTTGCCAGTATGAATATTCCTTATGCAATGTTTCTAACCATACAAATGCATTTGACTTGTAGGAAATATCGCGTACATAATCGCCTACAAGCAAAGAAGGATAAGACTTGTTCCAAAGAATAAGTGGTGACAGTTCAAGATGAAGAATAAATATGATGAATGCAGCGACATCATTAATAAATAACCTTCCAGCTATGAAGAAGTAACCAAGAAGAAAGGGAAGACCAGGATGCAGTATCGATACCTGAAGATAAGTTCATAATTCCATCATGCAGTAGATGGAAACATCATGGGATAACACATACATAATGAGCTTGATGAATATTTGAACCTATGCTACAAGGTTGATAGTGTTAAATTTTCATATGCTTATCTAAGACATCAGTACTTCATTTCATTTTCATAACAAAAGCATATAAACAAGATCACTGAAAGATAGACAAGCACAACCATACAAAAGGAACACAAAGATTTATCCTGGGAAAACCCTAAAGGGAAAAAACCCAACAAAAGCTTCCTCAATGTAGATGCCCCAAAAGGATAAAAGATAAAAGATAAAACCAACAAGGATATCAAAGCCTGATCCTCCTCCTTCTCCAGCTACTTCTCTTCTCCACTAATGCACTACACAAGTGAGAGTGTGTGTCACAAATGAGGAGCACTACACCTCTATTTATATTCATCCGTTCAATTAAGTTAACTCATCTGTCATGTAGGATCGAGTTAATCATGTAGGCTCGAGTTACACATGTAGGCTCAAGTAACCACACTGGGGTGCTAATGACCCACCTTTACAATTAGAGGGGAATGCCTCATGGCTCTTATTAGTTCTTCCGATTAGGAGCATCGGGGTACAAAGTAATACAAGTGGTTCTCCCATTAGGAGCATCGGGGACCACAAAGAAATACATATAGAATATTCTTAGAAGTTACAATATTTCAACACTCCCCCTTAACGAGAAGGGTATTCTATAACAACATCAACAACAACAATAATAGGAGAGAGAGAGGACATCATCAACATCATCAGGGTGATACATCTATAAATCATTGGAAGCTTTTCAACATCATGTAGCCTTCATCTTCAGTCTTCAGCATCATTAGTACTTTGACCGCTTTGATCAGCAGCATCTTGACTCTTCAATCAGCAGCAACATCTTCAGCACTTTGACCTTTCAATCAGCAACATCTTCAGCACTTTGACCTTTCAATCAACAACATCATCTTCAACACTTTGACCTTTCGATTAGCTACATCATCTTCAACACTTTGACCTTTAGATCAACAACATATTCTTCAGCACTTTGGCCTTTCGATCAGCAACAACATCATCATCATACTCTGATCTTTCAATCAGACTCATCATTATCATCAGCCTCTGATATTTCGATCAGAACCATCATCAACCAAACATCATCATATTCTGATCTTTCGATCAGTACGTCATCATCATCATACTTTGATAATATGGCATCATCATCATCGGGATCTCATCATCATCACATTCCGATCTTTCGATCAGAAAAATCATCATCATCATCGCATTCTGATCTTTCAATCAGAAAACATCATCATCATCAGCAACATCATAATCATAAGAAACTTCTGATCTTCCGATCAGAAAACATCATCATCATCATATTCTGATCTTTCGATCAGAGAACATCATCATTAGCAACTTCTGATCTTTCGATCAGAGAAACATCATCATCATCATATTCTGATCTTTCGATCAGAGAACATCATCATCGTCAGCAACAACATCATCATCATATTCTAATCTTTCAATCAGAGAACATCATCATCATCAGCAACTTCTGATCTTTCGATCAGAGAACATCATCATCATCAGCAACATCTGATCTTTCGATCAGAAACATCATCATCATCATAAAAACATCAACATTATCAAAACATCAACATGATCCTTCCTTTCGGAATTACGGGATTTAGGTCTTTACGGAGTTACCAATGATCCTTCCTTTCGGAATCACGGGATTTAGGTCTTTACGGAGTTACTAACGATCCTTCCTTTTGGAATTACGGGATTTAGGTCTTTACAGAGTTACTAACGATCCTTCCTTTTGGAATTACGGGATCAACACATTTGTAGAACTCAGACAATCCTTCCTATTGTAATTACGGGATCAACACACATATGGAACTCAGAAAATCCTTCTTATTGGAATTACAAGATCAATTCAATGATCCTTCCTTTCGGAATTACAGGATTTAGGTCTTTACGGAGTTACTAATGATCCTTCCTTTTAGAATTACGGGATCAACACAGATGTGGAACTCAGACAATCCTTCCTATTGGAATTACGGGATCAACACATCTGTGGAACTCAGACAATCCTTCCTATTGGAATTACGGGATCAACACATCTGTGGAACTCAGACAATCCTTCCTATTGGAATTACAAAATCAATTCAATGATCCTTCCTTTCGGAATTACAGGATTTAGTTCTTTACGGAGTTACTAACGATCCTTCCTTTCGGAATTGGGATCAACACAGATGTGGAACTCATACAATCCTTCCTTTAGGAATTACGGGATCAACACATGTTCTCGAGTACCGAAGTCACTAGATCCATTCTGAACCGAAGTTCAAGGATGATACAATCCTACCACATTCACAGGGACCGAGATCTCTGGAAACATTTTGAACCGAGGTTCAGGGATGATGCAATCCACCACTTTCACAGGGGCCGAGACCTCTGGATACATTTTGAACCGAGGTTCAGAGATGATGCAATCCACCACTTTCACGGGGGCTGAGACCTCTAGATACATTTTGAACCGAAGTTCAGGGATGATGCAAACCTACAACTTTCACCGGGGCTGAGATCTCCGGATACATTTTGAACCGAGGTTCAGGGATGATGCAATCCACCACTTTCATGGGGGCTGAGACCTCTGGATAAATTTTGAACCAAAGTTCAGGGATGATGCAATCCTACCACATTCATGGGGGCCGAGACCTTCGGATACATTTTTGGACAGATGTCCCGGGATGATGCAATCCCTCTTCATTCTCGAAGACCGAGGTCTCCGGGTCACTTTTGGGAAAGTGCCCAGGGATGATACAATCCCACCACATTCTCGATGACCGAAGTCACCGGATCACTTCTGGACATATGTCCCGGGATGATACAATCCCTCTTCATTCTCGAAGACCGAGGTCTCCGGGTCACTTTAGGGCAAGTGTCCAGGGATGATACAATCCCACTACAACATCACTACTCCCCATTTCGAGGAAGGTATTTTTGAACCACACCAAGATTGTCTTGAAAGTGTTCAAACTTTACCCGAGACAGAGGCTTTGTCAGCACAACATCATCTAAACCATCTTCATCTACATCTTCAGTATGTGAATATTGAACTATCACCATCTGTATCTCCAGTATGTGAGTACTGAAAGCATCATCGGGTCACCATCATCTGCATCTACAGTATGTAAATACTGAAACATCATCATCTGTATCTTTATCTTGAATGTAGAAATACCGGATTTCTATGTGTTACGACGGAACACAGGGTTCTCTGTTATCACAACTCTTGTTATCACATAGAATCTGTCGTGCCCCGGTTTTGACCCCATTGCATTAAATGTACATGATGTATATACTGTAATGATCACGGTGTGGAGCTAAAGGCCAAGGCCCCACCATTGATCGGTTATGCTATGTTTTGGATTTAAACTTGTCACCGATGGTATATCGGGGCATGCGGCATATATTATGTTTGTCATCATGTAAATATGCATCTATAATTAATTAAATGAACCCGACCAGCTACGATCGCGGAAATTAAAATGAGAAAGGGGCATGATTTTCACAAGGATAAGGATGTGGGGGAATTTGTCAAACCTTGGCCAATGGGGTAAAAAAATCCACGTGTCACCTTTCTTTGTTTACCCAACCACCTCCATTGAAGAATTGCTACTGGTGGTTGAGGCAGTTAATTGTTTTGGGAGTGGGGTGGTAGGACTGTCAGTCCTCACCCACATGCACACTCCACCACTGTTGGCTTCACGATGGCAAAGAAACCGGTACCATCTCTCCCGCAGACATTGGACTCTTTCCATGACGAGCTGAAGCACTCACACACTCCCCTTTCACGCACTTCTGGTTTTCTGTCCATCCACGCACAAGCTAGGAGCTGCTCGTCCTCGTGCAGGGGCCATTGCCTGTTGATTATTCTCACGCACAGGTTGGTTTACCCGCGTAGTTCTTCTTCTATGGATTCTGTGGACAACGCAGGCTAAATTTGGGTGTTGTGGCCTTCCTTACCTTTGGTTGTTGCGGTCTTCTTTGTGATTGGGCCTGGTGCAAGTCTCATCCACGTACAGGCTGAGAGTATGTATTTCATTTCCCTAGTGCGGCCAGTGTAAGTCCTTTTCCACTTGCTTACTTGCCCAGGGCGGACTGGTGTTGTTCCTCATGTTGTGATTTTCGTTGCTGTTACGTTTGGAACTGTTGGATTTCGCTTGGGAGTATTTTTCCCTGTAATTGTGTTTGCTGTTACGCTGTGGGGGCTGCTGTAGATTGTTGGGAGTCGTTTTGGCCATGAGAGGGTCAAGAATGACTCATAAATCATTCCCCCTGTTCAACTGTAATTCTGAGTAGTTGCATGCGTGCAATGGCTGGTCTTCGGACTGTGTTGGGAGAAGGGATGGGGGATTGGTTTGCTTGATAAACCTGGTGGCTGGAAACCACACAAACAGAGTTAGAGGGATGGCCTTCTTCTCCACCACCCCTGAATAGCACTGGAAGGGAATGCAGGGCCTGAGGGACTGTGTAGCAGAGAAGGGACTGATTCCTTGTGTTGGGTGTGTGTGGGTGTCTTAGAGGTCAGGCTAGTTCTGGTGTAGGTGTTCTTGGCTCTGTAATGAGTTCACCAGCTTAGCATTGAGCCTTTCCCAACTCCTGGATGGCCTGATAAACCCAACTGTGTTGGCTTGGCTGTGTTTGTGTATCCTTGGCTATGTGTAAGCCTGCTTGTTCCCTTATTCCTTGGAGAATCATGCCTAGCTCGGGGGTGGCAGCACTGCTGAGAGATTGAGGAGCACACTGGCCTATGGTTGGGTGGAACGTTGCAGCGACGTAGCTGGTTGCAGAGCGAAGTTTCCATAAGATAAGTGATCTTGTCCACTTTTACTTTTGCAACCATGTTTACTGTTAATGATATGATGAACATGTTAAATGAATGCTTGTGTGAATGCATGTTGATTCCGTTGTGCATGATAAATAACTATAGCTGTGTATGATAAAAAATGGCATTTGTGCATGTTTTACTTCAATGCATTTCCTTTTAGCATTATGTTTCTGCAATTTTATGCATGTACATGTTCATGGCGCTCTTAGCCCGGATGGTTAATGCCATGGGTCACGTCCTCTTCACCTGTCGAAGGCATGGGGACGTGACAGCTAGTGGTATCAGAGCCCATGTTGCAGCATGGGCCTGCATGAGCCATGAAGTTACAGTGACAGAAGTAGAACTTCTTTTTTCCCAGCAGAAATCAGACTGGAAAATTCAAAAAAAAAATTGTTGTTTAAGTGTTGGAGCAGTCGGAAGAGCTAGCAGGAAAGACTTCCGCTGTAGCGGAAGAGCTAGCGGGAAGGAATTTCGACGTAGCGGAAGCCTGCCCGACAGAGAGCCGTTGGAAGAAAATCACGAAAATTTCTAAGTGTTGGACGACCATCGACAGAAAATAGTCAATCGAGCATCCGCCGTTGCGGACGGCGAAACAACTACGCACCCGACGGAAAAGTCCTCTGATCATCGACGCCGTCAAGAAGGTTTAAGGCTTGAAATCACTGACTATCGGAGGAAGAAAGTGCTCGTACGCCCGCCATTGCGGCATCCAAAAGCACTAAGTCTTTCAACGAAGAAGAGATTGCCGATTTCGATTGGGCTATGCCACAACAAAGTGGGCTGCCGATCGGAGGAAGATTAAAGCTGAGGAGCCACTGTTGTGGAAGTATAAATCACTAAGTCTTTCGACGAGAAAGACCGCCGACACTGGAAGATAAATTTTTTCTAAGAAAACAGCGGCCATCGGAAGAAGTTAGTGTTTGGTGTTCCACAGTTGCGGAAGCCAAAGGCACTAGTCTTCCAATGTAAAAAGACTGTCGATTCCGATTGGGCTATGCCACAGTAGATTTGGCCGCCGATCGGAGGAAGATTGAAGACGGTGGGCCATCGTTGCGGCTGTTGATGAACTTCTTCACCGATGTAAAGGAAGAAATGGAGCCGATCCAACAGTGAATAAGAAGGCGAAAAGGGAAAATTGAAAATTTTGGTTAAGTATAAAGACGTCGGAAAAATTTAGAGCTTTCGATAGCCCATGAGCTACGTCAGATGAAGTTAGTGGATTGGACGACCGCTATTGCGGCTGTCGAAAGGACTAACCTTCCGAAGGGCTAGAGGACCCGATTGTCGATGTTAGTGCTTAGCGAACCCGATAGCCGATGTACATCGAAAAAATTTAGTTGTTTCAACCACGGATACAGCGGAGGAATTAGCGATTTGGGATGCCGAAACATCAGGTCAATAGTTGAAATGAGATCCGATTCTACAAGGAGGAAATTTTGAGTTTTCAATAGGATTTCCCCAGCAGATTGTGACTATTTTTCAGTGGATTTTCAGGGCTGAAAAATGAGAAAGTAGCAGTGAAGATAGACATTTTTTGATGAAGAAAATTCTATGTTTTGGGAAAACTTGCTATTTTATGAATTTTCCAAGAGAAGGTAAGTAATGCTGGTTTACATCAATGTTATGCATCTAACACTTGTGTTGCTAACACGTTTGCAGAATCATAGAAACCTTCAAGAGCAGTATTCCAGGTAGTGTAGTTTGACAAGTAAGTGGTGGATTAGTATGAGAACCCATGATGGGTATGATGCTTGGGATCCTTATGAGAAAGCAGAAGATGCCATGGGAGAAAATGCCCGTAATAGAAATGATGACATTGAGTCTAATGGAAGGAGATTCCAAGAGACACCGTCAAATGTTGCAGCCACCATAAGAAGCTTGATCAAAGCCCAGGAAGAGCAGCATCAGTTGAATGCTGCTATGTTGCAGAGTTTGACAGACTTACATAGAATGATAGACTTTGGAGGAGGTACAGCAAGACCAGAAGGCAGTAAGAGCAGTACTAGGAGAAGGAGAAGGACTTCTAGTGGGTCATCTGATTCTGAAGAATCCAGTGGGGATTCAAGCTCTTCTTCTCGTAAAAGAAAGAGAAAGAGACACCATAGGGACCGCTCTCAGGACGAATTTAAGAAATCTAAACCTCCTACATTTGATGTTGAGGTAAAGACAGGACAAGAGGCTGAAGCTTCTTGGAATAAAGAAGTACTTTCAAGTGCATGACTATTCAGGAAACATGAAGATAAGAGTTGCCATATTCAATCTGAATGGAAGAGCATCCATTTGGTGGGAACACTTCAAGCAAGTAAAGAGGATCAGTGAAAGGAGACTGAAGTGGAAGCAGTTCAAGAAGTATTTCAAGCAGAAATACCTCTCTGACATGTATTACGATGACAAGATTAAGGAGTTCCATGAGTTGAGATTAGGGCAGCAGACCATGGAAGAATATGAAAATAAGTTTTTGGAGTTGTTGAGGTATGTCCGATACATCAGAGATGAAAAAGTGAAGGTCCAGTGTTTTCTGAGTGGATTACCTCAGTCTTACAAAGATAGAATTGAGTTTTATGAACCAAGAACTTTTGAAGAAGCAATAAGAAAAGCCAAGTATTTCTATGAGAAAAGCAAAGGTAAGCCGGATTACCATAAGGCATGGAAGGACAAGAAGAATGAAAAGTTTGACCAAAGGAAGAAAGGTTTCAAACCTTCTAGCTTCAGGAATCAGCAGAAGCAGCCATTCCAAGCTGCGAGTAAGCCAGTTGGAGTGACCGGAGAAAAGCCTAAGGTTCCACAACAGAATAGAAGGCCACTTCAATGTTGGAAATGTGGAGGACCCCACATGCGCAGAAATTGTCCACTCGAGAATGAAAGTGCAAGGCTAGCTTATAACGTCCAAGAGGCAGAAACAGTGGGTCAAGTAGCAAGGGAAATCCCTAGGATTTATGCAGCACTGGAGGACCATCAAGCAGATCACCAGTCAGCTATGGTTGAAGTAGTAGGTAAGATTGTTGAACAATCTATTTCTATTTTGATTGACCTCGGTTCTACGCACAGTTACATCACTCCTAGAATAGTGAAGATTTGTGCCTTTAAGAAAGCAAAGCATAGGAAGTCTATGGTTAGTTCAGCTAGCCATTGGAACTAAGAGAAAGGTTAGTGAAGTGATAGAGAAATGTCCATTGAGTATGAATGGATTGGTCACTTGTGTAGATTTGAATATTCTGCCGCTTGGTTCCTATGATGTTCTCATTGGAATGGATTGGTTAGAAGCTCATAGGGTGAAGCTTGATTGATACAATAAGACTTTTGAATGCATGAATGAAGAAGGAAACCTAGTAGTTGTGAAAGGTATTCCGAAGGTGATTTCAGTACGGCAGATTTCAGCAATGCAGTTAAAGAAGTTCTGTAGGAAGGGTTTCCAGTTGTATGCAGCTCAGATTTTGGAGGAAACGAGAGATGAAAATCCTAGGTTGGAGGACTATCAGGTGTTACAGGAATTTAGGGATGTGTTTCCTGATGAGTTTCTAGGGATTCCTCCAAAGCAGGACATTGATTTCACAATTGAACTTGTGCCAGGAGCAGCACCAGTGTCCAAGGCACCCTACAGGATGAGTACACCGAAGATGCTAGAGTTGAAGATGCAACTACAAGATTTGTTGGAAAAGAAATATATCCGATTGAGTGTGTCTCCTTGGGGAGCACCAGTTCTGTTTGTGAAGAAGAAAGATGGTACACTCAGGTTATGCATTGACTACAGACAATTGAACAAGGTTACCATGAAGAATAAATATCCTTTGCCTAGGATTGATGACCTCTTTGATCAAATGAGGGGAGCAAAGGTATTTTCCAAGATTGACTTGAGGTCTGGATACCATCAGGTGAGAATCAAGGATGAAGACATTCATAAGACAGTCTTCAGGACAAGGTATGGGCATTATGAGTTTGTAGTGGTACCATTTTGTCTCACGAATGCACCAGCTACATTTATGTGCCTTATGAATAGTGTCTTCAGCAGGTATTTGGACAAGTTTGTTCTTGTTTTCCTTGATGACATTCTTGTTTATTCTAAGAATGAGGAAGAGCATGAAGAGAATTTGAGATTGACATTGAATTTGCTCAGGGAGCATCAATTGTATGCAAAACTAAGCAAGTGTGACTTCTATAGAGATAGAATTCAGTATTTGGGTCACATTATCTCAGAGGAGGGTATATTTGTGGACCCTGAAAAGATAGAAGCCATTATGAATTGGCCTACTCCAAGAAATGTGACAGATGTAAGATCTTTCATGGGACTTGTAGGATACTACAGGAGATTCATTGAGGGATTCTCCAAAGTTGCACATGCCATCACTTCTTTGCAAAAGAAGGGGATGAAGTTCGAATGGACATTGAGGTGTGAAGAAAGATTCCATATATTGAAGAGTATTCTCACCAGTGCACCAGTATTGAAGGTTGCAGATCCAGAGAAATATTTTGTGGTGTGTACTGATGCATGCGGACAAGGGCTTGGAGGAGTCCTTATGCAAGACAACCACGTGATATGTTATGAGTCAAGAAAGTTTAAGGAACATGAGAAGAACTATGCCACTCATGATATAGAGCTTGCAGCCATAGTACATGCCCTCAAGATGTGGAGACATTACTTGATGGGCAGGAGATTTGAGCTTAGAACAGACCATTGTGGTTTGAAGTATCTATTTGATCAGCTTACTCTGAACTCTAGGCAAGCAAGATGGCTGGAGTTTTGTGTGAGTTTGATTTTGAAATCAAGCACATAAAGGGAAAGGAGAATAAGGTAGCTGATGCACTCAGCAGGAAGGTGCAGGAAATGCATGTGGCATCTCTTAGTATTTGCCAATCATATTTGAGGCAACAGATTGTTGATCATGTTGCTGGAGATGAATTGTATGAGCAGGTAAAAGGCAAGTTGCGGCAGCAAAGTCTTGAGAAAAGGTATGAGGGATATAAATTCGAAGAAGATGGACTTCTCACTTATAAAGGCAGAATTTATATTCCAAATGTAGCAGATTTGAGGAGAGTTGTTATGGATGAAATCCATCAAGCTCCATATTCTGGTCACCCAGGATATCAGAAGACAATTGCTACAGCTAGAAAGTAGTACTTTTGGCCAGGAATGAAAAAGGATATGGCTGAGTACATTTCAAGGTGTATGAAATGTCAATAGGTAAAGGTTGAGCATCAACATCCAACAGGTTTGTTGCAGCCTTTGCCGGTTCCGGAATGGAAATGGGAAGTTATTTCCATGGATTTTATTACAGGATTGCCAATGACTTGGAGGAAACATGATTCTATCATGGTTGTGGTAGACAAGTTGACTAAGGAAGCACATTTTATACCGGTGAAGTCTACGCATCAAACTGATGACATTGCAAAGATCTTCATGAAGGAGATATTCAAATTGCATGGATTGCCGAAGGCAATAGTCTTTAACAAAGATGTCAAGTTCACTTCCAGATTTTGGAAGGGGTTGTTTGCAGATTTGGGTACAAAGCTAAACTTCAGCACTGCATACCATCCTCAGACAGATGGTCAAATAGAGAGAGTTAATCAGGTGCTTGAAGATAT
>LPNX010608869.1:765622-889320 GCA_001517045.1 Pseudotsuga menziesii
CGCATCATCGACAGGAAGGTCACAATGCTCCGGAATCGAGCCATAGGTCAGGTAAAGGTGCAATGGGAGCACTTTGGACCTGAAGAGGCTACATGCGAGCTGGAGGATGCCATGCGATTGGTACATCCATTTTTGTTCAATTTTGTGGAACACTGAGGCGATACTAGTGTAGCATTTTGTTCAATTTTGTAAGCATCGAGGACAGTGCTATTGAAGGGGGAGGGGAATTTAATGCCTCGGTTTTGACCCCGTTGCATTAAATGTACATGATGTATATACTGTAGTGATCACGGTGTGGAGCTAAAGGCCAAGGCCCCACCATTGATCGATTATGCTATGTTTTGGATTTAAATTTGTCACCAATGGTATATCGGGGCATGCGGCATATATTATGTTTGTCATCATGTAAATATGCATCTATAATTAATTAAATGAACCCAACCAGCTACGATCGTGGAAACTAAAATGAGAAAGGGGCATGATTTTCACAAGGATAAGGATGTGGGGGAATTTGTCAAACCTTGGCCAATGGGGTAAAAAAATCCATGTGTCACCTTTCTTTGTTTACCCAACCACCTCCATTGAAGAATTGCTGGTGGTGGTTGAGGACGTTAATTGTTTTGGGAGTGGGGTGGCAGGACTGTCAATCCTCACCCACAGGCACACTCCACCACTGTTGGCTTCACGATGGAAAAGAAACCGCTACCATCTCTCCCATGGACATTGGACTCTTTCCACGACGAGCTGAAGCACTCATGCACTCCCCTTTCACGCACTTCTGGTTTTCTGTCCATCCACGCACAAGATAGGAGCTGCTCGTCCTCGCACAGGGGCCATTTCTTGTTGATTATTCTCACACACAGGATGGTTTACCCGCATAGTTCTTCTTCTACGGATTATGTGGATAGCGCAGGATAAATTTGGGTGTTGCGGCCTTCCTTACCTTTGGTTGTTGAGGTCTTCTTTGTGATTGGGTCTGGTGCAATTCTCATCCATGTACATGCTGAGAGTATGTATTTCATTTCCCCAGTGAAGCTAGTGTAAGTCCTTTTCCACTTGCTTACTTGCCCAAGGCGGACTGGTGTTGTTCCTCATGTTGTGATTTTCGTTGCTGTTACGTTTGGAACTGTTGGATTTCACTTGGGAGTATTTTTCCCTATAATTGTGTTTGTTGTTACGCTATGGGGGCTGCTATAGATTGTTGGGAGTCATTTTGGCCACGAGAGGGCCAAGAATGACTAAGAAATCATTCCCCCTATTCAGCTGTAATTATGAGTAGTTGCATGCGTGCAATGGCTGGTCTTCGGACTATGTTGGGATCAGGGATGGGGGCTTGGTTTGCTTGATAAACCTAGTGGCTGGAAACCACACAAACAGAGTTAGAGGGCTGGCCTTCTTCTCCACCACCCCTAAATAGCATTGGAAGGGAATGCAGGGCCTGATGGACTGTGTAGCAGAGAAGGGACCGATTCCTTGTGTTGGGTGTGTGTGGGTGTCTTAGAGGTCAGGCTAGTTCTGGTGTAGGTGTTCTTGGCTCTGTAATGAGCTCACCAGCTTAGCATTGATCCTTTCCCAACTCTTGGATGGCCTGATAAACCCAATTGTATTGGCTTGGTTGTGTTTGTGTATCCTTGGCTATGTGTAAGCCTGCTTGTTCCCTTATTCCTTGGAGAATCATGCCCAACTTGGGGGTGGCAGCGCTGCTGAGAGATTGAGGAGCACGCTGGCCTATGGTTGGGTGGAACGTTGCAATGACGTAGCTGGTTGCAGATCAAGTTCTTCATAAGATAAATGATCTTTTCCATTTTTACTTCTGCAACCATGTTTACTGTTAATGAAAATGATGAACATGTTGAAGGAATGCATGTATGAATGTACGTTTAATTCCGCTGTGTCTGATAAATGATTGTAGTTGTGTATGATAAAAAATTGCAAATGTGCATGTTTTACTTCAATGCATTTCTTTCAGCATTCTGTTTCTGCAGTTTTATGCATGTACATGTTCATGGGGCTCTTAGCCCGGATGGTTAACGCCATGGGTTGTGTCCTCTTCACCTGTCGGAGGCATGGGGACGTGACAGAATCAATGTAGTATCCATCTTTAGTTCAAAGAGACATGATATCAGCTTCCGAAGCCATATGGCTTCACAACTTAGTAGAGAAATCTGCTATGTATTCTGCTTCAGTCATGCTACGAGAAACACTGGACTGTTTCTTGCTAAACCATGAACTCATAGCAGACCCCAAACAAAAGCATCTACCTAATGTTATTTTCTTGTCTGAGATACTTCTGGCCCAATATGCATCTATGTAGCCATACAATCTATACTCATGGCTACCATAATAATATGAACCAAAGTCTATAGTCCCTTTCATATATCTCATCACATGCTTTGCAGTTACTAGGTGAACCTGTCTTGGTTGAACAAGATATTGACTCACGGTGTTCACAGCAAAACAAATGTTTGGTCTGGTATTTTTTAAGTACATCAATGACACAATGATCTGTCTGTAATGAGTCATATCCACTAACTCTGATGAGTCATCAGCTAACAGCTTTAGGTTGGAGTCCATGGGTGTGGCCATGGCTTTGAATCTCTTCAATATCTCTACTGCATACTTTCCCTGGTTGAGAAAGATTTCTTCTAAAATTAGCCATACTTCCAGACCTAGGAAATAATGCATTAACCCAAGGTCTTTCATCTCAAATTCTTCTGCTAGTTTCTTCTTGATTTCCATGATCTGTTTCTCATTTCCTATCAAGGATAAGTCATCCACATATAATAACAGGATGACAATTTCATCTTCTACAACCTTGAGATAAAGGTTAGGATCAGCTTTATTCTTGGTAAATCCCATGCTCAACAAGAAACTATCTATTCTTCCATACCAAGCTCTGGGAGCTTGCTTCAGGCCATAGAGGGCCTTCTTCAACTTGCATACGTGATTCCATCTGGCTTCAACTTCAAATCCTCGTGACTATTCGATGTAAAACTCTTTCTCAATCATACCATTAAGGAAGGCTTGTCTTTACTTCACCATGGAAGAAACTACCATGATAGTTCTGAAGGAAGTGTACCTTACTTCCTGGAGTAAGTGTCTCTTCAGAATTAATTCCCTTTTTCTGAAAGAAACCTCTGGCCACAAATCTTGCTTTATACTTCTCAATACTTCCGTCAGTTGCATGCTCTATTTTGTATATCCATTTGGAGGATACAATACTCTTTCCTTCTGGTTTGGGAACTATATCCCATACATCATTCTAGTATTCTTTCATCTTCCATGAGTTTGTCTTGTCAAACCATCAACATATCCTAGTCTTCTGCATTCAACTTTGAAGGTTGGAACCCAATTTGCTCTTGGTAAAGTCTCGATCCATCAAGAAGATGTCCATCATGTCGTACCGTGTCGAACTCAGATATCTTCTGTAGTCACTCCCCCTGAAGTGGAGTATTATCTTCCTTCTTCATTCTATACAGGTGGTTCTATGCTTGATATATACTGGTCAATAGAGTATGTCATGTCATAGTCTATTCTTTCTTAGGCAAATCACGAGCCTTTCTTTGTACACTTGTTCTTGTAGATCCATATGGAGGATACTATGTACTTCCCTTTATGTCTCGAAATCATATCATATACATCATTCCCCATGATCAACTGTTATTCTTTGATCATAGTTTCTTTTATAGCATTCTTTTCTTAATCTTGAGTTATCTCTCATACTCATGGTGGTCTTCATCCTTTGAGGTGGATCTACCGCTCTCTGAAGCTCTTTCTTTTGTCATGGTGTCTCTGACCCTGGGAGCTTCAGATTCATGTTTATTGAATTGTCATCACTTGTTCTTTGGAACAAGTCTCATCCTTATTTTCTTGTAGGAAGTTGTTTAGGACCTTTCCTACAATTCAAATGCACCAATTGCATGGTTAGAACTATTTCATAAAACATATGCATAACGACAAATTCTTATGCATCATGCAATTGTTTAGCCAATACAACATTCATCCATATCTCACGGAAAATTTCTAGATGACATCATTGAGATTGTGCATTAATCCAAGATGTCATGTAAAGAGGTTTCATTCTAGATAAGTAGCAATGGAGAGATGTATAGCACCATGAGATACTTACCGATCACATGCATATTAGTAGTATATTGTCATTAATGCAAACAATCTATCATGCATAACACATCAACTGAATATGCATAACAAAACAATATCATTAAATGACAATTGAATACTTATATTTTGTTTGTTTTGTGGATAGACTCCTTCTTGATCATTCTCCTTCATCATCTTCTTCATTCATGAAATCATCATTTCTTATCCAAATGATAAGATGGATAAGAGGTTCATCAAGAATTGAGTTCTTCATATTCCTCATCGCTTGAGGGATCTTCTTTGAATGGTGAGAGCTTGATCTTCAATTTGCTCCCATCTTTCTTCTTCTCTTCTTATGAGACGAGCTTCTTCTTCTTCCCAAAGTAAACTGAAAGTAATTACTTCCCTCTGGCACACATTCCTCGCATGAATGAATCCCATTATCATGGGAGGCCATTCAAGGTGGCTATCACCACTTCTGTATTCTCTGCTTCTGCTTCAAGATGTTATGCATTCTTCAACTGTTTTCTCAAATCCATATTCTTATCTTCAAATAGCTTGATCAAGGAATCAAACATATTCGGTGTCTTTAGGGAAGACACTTGTGGTACAAGTTGATCCGTGATTGAATCAACAATGATATTCTTGGCCTTGATCAAGTTGTTCTTGTGTAAGGCTTTGAGGCTCAACTCCCTCTAGAACTGGAACCTCTCTACTCATGTAGGTGTCCAATTCATTTTATTCAGAGGGATCAAATAATTTCATGCTTGGAATTTTTCAACTTCACCAAGCTTATCATCAAGCTAATGTGATAGATCACTTTGAAATGAGAACCTCAAATGCAAATAGCAAAATATTAGATCTTACCAATTTGGGGTGTCTGTGCTGCTTCTAGAGCTGGCTGATCTAGGGTTTGTCAGAGAAACCCTAATTTTCAAAACTTGGAATATTTCATATATGATTGGATATAAATATATATATCTTCAAATGGATCCGTCCAATGTACTCCTTTTTTGAAAACAGTGGAGGGAAGCTCCCGGAACAGGAAGCCCTAGTTTTCCAATTTCTTCTGCAGAAATGCCTGTTACTGTTTCTGTTATATCTCCGAAGTTACTACTCCTCTATGTCTGAAATTTCTCACTGAGGTAACTTAGCGTGTTACTGATCCAAAAAAATAGGTTTCATTAGAATTGGTTTCACCAATTGGGATTTAGGATCATTTTCCCAAGGTGACCTGTTACAGGACTGTTCCTAACAGTGAAGTTGTACGGAATGCCACGTCTCATTGGTTCACCTTCAGCTTCTGAAATTCGGACCAAAGAAAGTAAAGTCCGTGATATTTCTGGAAAATCTTCAGGAATTCCATTTGGACCTTTGTAGCCCAAGCTATAGCAATTTTCCCTAGGTGTCCTGTTTAGGGTTGAATTCTGGAAGAGGTTGGAACCCTAACTTGGAGGGATCATATCTGCTAGAATATAGCAAATCTGAGGCTGAATTTTGGACAAAGTGTTCATCAGGATTATATATTCAGTTTCAGAAATTTTCAGCTCCTGAACCTTCGCCAATATTGGGATATATCGAATATACCAAAACTTAGCAGTTTTAGTATTTAGGGTTTTTCTAGCTCCGGGTCAAACTAGGGTTTGACTTTCCCGGAGTTTCACCCAACCAAAAATATTGATCTAGGTCTCTAAAATTTGATTTTGATTAGGAGAGAAATCCTATGTTGGGCTCACTCAAAAATTCTTCTTCTGCAAGAAGCCCTAATTTCCCACACCGAAAACTGAAAATGCTCGGAATCGAATTTCGCTTCGACAGAAAGATGCGCCCTTCAATGGAGAGTCAGCCTAGCCTTCTTTTGTTGATCGATTGTGGAGAGAGAAACAAAAAGTAAGAAGCCCTAGATTCTGTAGCTGCACAATGTCTTCTTTTCACGGTGGCTCTAATACCATGTTAACTTTTCATATGCTTAGCTAAGACATCAGTACTTCATTTCATTTTCATAACAAAAGCATATAAACATGATCACTGAAAGATAGACAAGCACAACCATACAAAAGGAACACAAAGATTTATCCTGGGAAAACCCTAAAGGGAAAAAACCCAACAAAATCTTCCTCAATGTAGATGCCCCAAAAGGATAAAAGATAAAAGATAAAACCAGTAAGGAGATCAAAGCCTGATCCTCCTCCTTCTCCAGCTACTTCTCTTCTCCACTAATGCGCTACACAAGTGAGAGTGTGTGTCACAAATGAGGAGCACTACACCTCTATTTATATTCATCCGTTCACTTAAGTTAACTCATCTGTCATGTAGGCTCGAGTTAATCATGTAGGCTCGAGTTACACATGTAGGCTCAAGTAACCACACTGGGGTGCTAATGACCCACCTTTACAATTAGAGGGGACTGCCTCATGACTCTTATTAGTTCTTCCGATTCGGAGCATCGGGGTACAAAGTAATACAAGTGGTTCTCCTAGTAGGACCATCGGGGACCACAAAGAAATACATATAGAATATTCTTCGAAGTTACAATATTTCAACAGATAGAGGATGACAAGCTCACAGATGGGCGTGAGAAGAACTTTTGAAAAAGTTCAAGATAGAGGATCTTGGTATCCATTGACCCTAGATGGATACATAGAATATTAGTAGTAGAGGAAGCTACTTGTCACTCTGGTACAGAATGTTTCAGTGCATAGAGGACAGAAGATAGAGGGAGTGTGATGCTCAGCTCCAGAGGGAGTGACAACATAATATCTTGAGGTTCGACATGGTACGACAGGATGGATAGGTTACTGATGACTTTAGGTTTTATTGAGAGTAAAGTAGATTCCAACCTTTGCTTCAAGGTTGATGACGAAAGATCAGTGATGCTCCTGTTATGTGTCGATGCACTAAGTTATAGGCATGGAGGTGTGGACAAGGGAAGTATGTAGCAGAGATCTTGAAGAGGTTCAAGATGATGGACTGCAAGGCCATGGCCACACCTATGGCATCAAACGTGAAGCTGTTGAGTGATGCTTCATCAAAAGCAGTTGATGCTACGATGTATCATTAGATGATTGGTTCCTTGATGTACCTGAAAAATATGAGACCAGATATTTGCTTTGCTATGAACACATTGAGACATGTTCACCTGATGGTTACAAAGCATGTAGTGAGGTACCTGAAGGGTATAGTTGATTATGGGCTCAAGTATGAGGCGAATCAAAAAATTATGTGGATTCGTATTGGGCAGGTAGTGCCATTGATAGGAAGAGAACTTCAAGGTGCTACTTCAGTATGGGATCAAGTGTGATCTCTTGGTTTGGTAGGATGGAGTCCTGTATGGCACTGCGTATAGCTGAGGCAAAAGATGTTGCCACTTGCTATTTGGGAGGTAGTATGTTTCTTTTGAAAACTACTATTTGATTTGGTTGATTTGACTTGCATTTGTTGTATGTTGCAGAGAGGAGCAGTGATCCAGATCAAGATCTCTTGAAAGAAGGATTTTTAGCATAGCTGATGAGACAGGTTTCCCTCGGATGTAATTCGTCCTGGTGAAGCTCGTAGGTCATCCTTGGACGTAATCAACCCTGATGTGATTCTATGCTAGAAATTACCAAAGTGAAGTTTGAGTACTTCAGGGAGAAACTTCGTGTTCTCGAGATCGACGTTCCCTCCAAGGGGAACTGATGAGTCCATGAGCCATTCTGACATGGGAGAGGATTAAGTTCCTTCCATGGTCAGATGTAAGGGCTGAGCCATTCTATCATGGTGAGAGGATTTAGGTTCCTTCCATGTCAGATATGAGTGCTATTGCCATTCTGGGAATGGAGGTGCTTGGTCAGTTACCAGGAAAACTCAGTCTAGGACTGAGAAGCCATTATGATGTGAGAGAGGGATGTGTTCCCACTTAATTAGATGTAAGGGCTGAATCATTCTATCATGGCTAAAGGATTAGGTTCCTCCCATGTCAGATGTGAGTGTTGGCCATTCTGACGAGTAGGTCAGATGTAAGGGAAACTGCCATTCTCCGGGGGAATGGAGTCACCTGGTTAGTTACCAGGTAGCTCAGTCTGGGACTGGGGGCCATTATGATGCGATGGTAGGATTAGTTCCTCCATGATCAGATGTGAGTGCATGCCCTTCCTATGCAATGCTTTCGAGCATGGTCGGATATAAGTGCATAGCCCTTTCGATGCGGTGCTCTCGAGCATGGTAGATTGTAAGTGCTGAGCCTTTTCGATGCGGTGCTTTCGAGCATGGTCGACTATAAGTGTTGAGCCTTTCTGATGCAGTGTCTTTGGACATGGTTGGATGTAATTGCAGAGCCTTTCCGATGCGGTGTGCTTGCACATTGTCGGATATAAGTGCCGAGCCATTCTGACGCGCTGTGTTTACACATGGTTAGATGTGAGTGCTGGGCCTTTCTGACAAGATGAGGTCAGATGTGAGTGCTGGGCATGCCTTTCTGACAAGATGAGGTTAGATGTAAGAGCTGGGCAGGCCATTCTGACTTAAGTGTCAGATATAAGCGCTGATGAAGACCTACATGAAGGGTAGGCCTACAAGATTGACTTTGTAGAACTTCCTGTGATGAGAAGAATGAAGAAGATAGCACCATTTGATTGAGATAGCAGAAGTAGTAATGATGATGATGATTAAGTGATGATCCAGCTTCGATGATGATCTAGATCAAGTGATGATCCAGTAGTGACGATCCCGATCAAGTGATGATCCAGACTTGATGATGATCCAACAGTGACGATCTAGAATTGATGATGATCCAGCAGTGACCTTGATGATGATCCAACAGTGACGATCCAAATCAAGTGATGATCTAGACTTGATGATGATCCAGCAGTGACCTTGATGATGATCCAACAGTGACGATCCAAATCAAGTGATGATCTAGACTTGATGATGATCTAGCAATGACGATCCAGATCAAGTGATGATCCAGACTTGATGATGATCCAGCAGTGATAATCTAGATCGAGTGATGATGATCTAGCAGTGATAATCTAGATCGAGTGATGATCTAGATCCAATGATGATGATCCAAATCCAGATCAAGATGACTTGAATATGAAGATGACCTGAAGATGAATATGACTTGAAGATGAAGATGACTTGAAGATGAAGATGACAAGAGCTTGATGATGATCTAGATGATACAGAGAAGAAGACTTGTGCTGTTAAATTGTGTCGAGAGAATACCTTCCTAGTTAAGAGGGAGTGTTGATGTATTTGTAACTTTAGAATGTATTCATCTGTATTTCTTATGTATTGTAACCCGATGTTTATTCCGGGATGTATTTGAGTCTTGTCATACCCCTATTTTTATTTTGGGAAGTTTCTATAATGTAAACAAGTCATGTCAAGTCATTGTGGGTAACCCTCCTATTGGTCAAGGGTTAAAGTCCCCACAGTTGTGGGGCCCTAGGGTTATTAGACTATCCTAGAGAAGTTGACCCTAGGTGAGTCATTGTAAGTTGGGGAAATAGTCCCCACCATTGTGTTAAGGATAAAACTCCTTGTTGGTTGGAGAAGGCAAAGTCCCCACAAGTTGTGGGGCACTAGGGTTATTAGACACTCCTAGAGATGTCGGCTCTAGTAAATAATTGTTAAGTGAGGCCGACATGTTGGAGTGGGTTTCAAGTGAGCGAAAGAATATAAATAGAGTGTGAGTCTCTCTATTTATCACACACACACTCACTCATTGGGGCGCATGAGTGAGAGAGGAGAAGCTCTCTCAGAGAGAGAGAGAGAGAGAAGCTATGGAGATCATATCTATCTTTTTCGGGTTTTACTGCTGCCATTGGTGCTCATTCTATCTCTGAGTAAGTTGCGGGTTTTTCTCCTTTATGGTTTCTCCAAGGAAAATTCTTTGTGTCTCTTGTCTCTTGTGTTTTATTGCTGTGCATGTTATTCTTTCAGTTAAAGATCCTAAGATCATAATGCTAGCTTGAAGATACAAATTTAACAAAAAGAAGGATCTAAGTCTCTCTAGACCTTTCTAAATAATATTTTACCGTAAATTCATTGACGAGAAAATGTTAAAAAAGGAGGAGCTCTCTTGAGTTGCGAAAATTCAAGTGGAGATAATCCCCCTTTAGAAGTCCAAGAGAATTGCAACTTTGTATATTAAAGGGAGAAATATCTTTGGTAAAGTACACTATATTTTGTTAAGGTATAGACCATGTTTATGCTTGGGATACTGCGTCAAATGTTGTTGGTATATCCCTATTTTAAGATATGTTCATGCATATTTTGGTGGAATTTTTTGATATTAAATAAGGGTATTATGGAGATCCATGCATGTCTTTTTTATCCCATGATGTAATCAATTTTGTTAATAAATATCAAGTTTGTTTTTCACTCTCATTTGATGATTTTTTGGTTTTCCCTCTCTTTATTTATTGGTTTCTTTATATACTGGTTGGTTTTGAACTAGTGAGGACATGACATCTAAATGCGCATATCATATAGTTCCTTGTATCAATATGGTTGATTCAATTGGAAATGTTTATGTATAACATAACTAGTTGACCTATAGATCCCCTTGTATTGAAGGAAATATGGCCTAAAGTGAAAGGAGGTTCTACCAAGCTGACATTGGGTAGAACTTCCAAACAATAGCCCTAAGCTTTCTACCTATAAGATTGCACTTATGCTGCATGCAAATCCAAAAGGTAACAAAATGATGTTTTTGATGGGGATAAACTCTTTTTTTTGAAATTTGTAGATTGGCTACATGGACATGATGAGGCATTCTCTTGTTCCTCATCTAGTCACTCTACAAAAGTTAAAAAGACATTATCATAAAGAATATGATCTAATGTCAAGTTATGGAGGGAATGCTATGTCCTTATGGTTCAAATTCCTTCATGCTAGAAAAAAAGAACAAGGAACTCATTAGAAATTTAATATTAAGTTCATTAAGGCATACCAAGTGATCTATCCATCATTAAGGGAAAATAAGGTTGGGCTTGAAAAGTTGTATACTAATGCATGCATGTGATCATAAAATGATGTTTTTTAGGATAATGCACATTGAAGATATGGAGATAACATACTACGCTACCTATGAGATAGAAAAAATATTTACAATATTAGGAGGGATTTTAGAAATGTAGCATCCATGGTGGTCAGTCAGTGTTCCTTTGAGGTGATAGGGATCTCATCCAGACACCAACTCATGAGTTTTTCTTTCTCGAAAACATCTCTGTCACGATCCCCTTAGTCAAATTAACCATTGGATAGACAATATACGAAAATGGGATTCCGAATTTCGACCAATCCTTCGTTGTTATCCCCGTAACGTTTAAAATCCCAAGTGAAGAACTAATCCGAGCCTTAGTCCTGGTTAATCAGCCTTTAATTACCTTTGTAATAAATTCCAATGGTTGTAAACAACACCAACGGTTAAATCCGGCGATTCCAAAATTTCCATGTCGATCCCGGTTTTCCGTTTGTTGGAGGTTAGGAGTTGGGAGCTTATCAAACCATTACCAATGCTTCCGACTCCAATTCAGGGATTGAAATTCAAAAGGAAATATGATATCCTGATAGAATAATCAGTTGACATTCTCACTCTGATATTCTGTACAATTGGGAATCGAAAGTCGGGAATCACCCTTTTTGAGCTAAAAAACTCCATCGATTGGACTATCGATTCCAACGTTGGAACATTGAGAGTCAATATTCGGCACCACCACCCAACTAACTGCCACTTGGGATGGTGATTACAGTGTCGAAATTTTGGTGCTGGACTCCAACACATAATCCCCTTCACAACCAACTCGCCGACCCGATGCCGGCATGTTGGCACTAGTTCCAATGCCTAGCCCACCAACCTGCAAGCCGATGTCGACATCGGGACACCATCTGATCAAAACTTAGTCAAATTTTAATTCTAACCTTTTTCAATGGCTCGGTTGTTCGGGGAAGGAACTTCCACAATAATATCCTTTACTTAAACTATTCTGACCACCAGAACTTGGCCATACTGCCTTTGATTCAATGGCTACCCCTGTACCATAACAACACATGAATATGGCATAATGCAATCATCTGTCACCCAAGTTACGACTCTATAGGAATAAAAAATACTATGTAAATGCAACTAATCATGCTCAATAGACATACCCTCTATCTATCATTGCGGTTCATGCATAAACTTTTTTTCTTTCTTTCTACAAAGTCACAACCATAGGAAAAACATACACAGAGGTAAACTCATTTCCAAATATGAGCTCTTTTAATTGAACATCCCGAGCTCTTTCCCTCAGTTAATTCATCATGCATGATAAGCATTCACCACATCAATAAATTGAACATTCATAACGATACATTAGACAATTCAAAACACAACAAAAATACTTATCTTTCAGATGAATTGTTCAAGCATTTGGCTACGTGAGCACAACGTTCTACCCAACTGTAGGTCTCCTTCCAGCTTATATTATTTCAGTGGAGATACCACCCCCCAGTTGGGATATGATATATACTAGGAAGGAACTATACAGGTTCACTCACATCCACAACACGACTATTCATGCTAAGGCAATATCCTACTAGATTTATCAAACATACAGAGATGCAAGGGTAAGTGAATGCTAAGCCACTGAGCTCAGCCACAGAGCTATAGGGATATCAAATAGTGCATCCAACTTTGGAACCAACAATACCTTCCACACCGAACACAAGGAAGGTTCCCTTCACTGCTACACAACCCCTTAGGCACCCTTTTCCTCCAATACGATTCAGAGTGGGAATAGAAAGGTCCAGGGTACTAACTCTAGAGATTTTTTCCTTCAATGGGTTTATCAATCCATTCAACCCAAGACTCTACCTAACTTCCAATTCCTCATACCCTGCACTTTTACACCATGTTGGGCTCATTTAGGCGAATCAATTCTCTGGTTTCTCACCAATTGTTGGTTCAACTAGTCTTGCTACTACAAAAATGGTGCACTCTAATTAAGATTACTTATTGAGGATGCACGCTGAGAATGCAAACTAACAATGCTAACTATGATGGAAAGGAATTGTTTTCTTCTATATTAAGTGCATAGTTTGAATGGGTGGTGTGTAAATGAATGAGGGCAGGTTTTTTCCTCATGCAATCCTCCTAGATTGAATTCCCTTATACAAGGATGATTTCTTGGCCAGTCAATGGTACCCACTTGTGGTACTTTCTCCTACGCTCATTGAACTTGGGATGTTCCTTCTCATCCACCATTTATTCACATGGTTAAATGCCAATTAAGGGAATTTAATGAGGTGGTTCATCCCATTTATGGCATAGGGGTTCACAATATAACAAATGGAAACAATGGGTCACATCCCACAACCCCCTCACCTCTCCTTAGTGGATAGCATATCCCCTCATTCATGTTTCCTCCATACCCAACCTTAAACATATTATTTTTATTATAAATATTTACATGTTTTTACATCTCTGATGGCTTACTAGCACATCGTTTACGAAATAAAGTAAAATAAAATACAATGCTTGTATTTACAAACTGATCATTCACTAGCGAGGCCTTGACCTTGAGATCCACGATAGGAATTATACATTTCATATATGCAACATTTACATAATAACCCAATACATTCTAGGGGTCAAAATGGGACATTACAATCCCCTCCTCCTTAAAGAAACACCATATTCAATGTTCTCAAAATTGAACAAAAATAGGTATGCCTCTCTTATAGAATCCTATAGCTCCCATGTGGCCTCATAATTTACAATGTGCCTTCCTGCACCTTTACCTGACCAATGGCTCAATCCATGAGCAATGTCACCTTCCTATCGAGGATGCAAATGGGATCCACTTGGAACTCTGCCTCAAGTTCTACCTGGATCACATTGCAATCAATTACATGATTAGGATCATGTTTATAACTTTTAATCAAAGAAACATGAAGTACATTGTGAAATGTCATGCTAGCAGGAAATGCAAACGTATATGCAACTAGCCTCTTCTTATCAAGGACTTCAAATGGTCCACAATATCCTGGTGCAAGCTTGGCACAAATTCCCAACTTTAGGAAAATTTTCTTTGGTTTAACTCTTAATTAAACATGGTCCAAAACTTTAAATTCTTTGTATCGTCTATTCAAATATGCTTAACTCTTCTTCCTGTACTATGATGCCTTCAAATTCTTCCTTATTTTAACAATTCCCTGTTCCATCTCTTGAAGTATATCTGGTACAAGAACTACCCTATTGACTAGGATATCCCAAGTCACTGGAGTTTTGCATCCTTTACCATATAATGCTTCAAATGGACTCATACCTAATGATTCTTGATGACCATTTTTGTCTGTGAATTCTACCAGGTGTAGGTATTCCACCCACTTGGATGACTTGTCCATTACATACATCCTTAACATGTTTCCAAGGACTTGATTTACTCATTCACTTTGGACATTTGATTATGTATAAATAATAGATCAATGATATCAACAATGATGCTAAGAAGAAGCACAGGAAATAGATCTTGCTACTAAGAATTCTCACAAGCATACACAGGAAAAATAGAGAGAAGAAAAGAGACCGAATCACATGAATGAAGAGATGAATATTGGTGTGTATCCTTCCATTGAATAATAGTGAATAATAGTGTACATAAATAGTACATCCCTCATAGTAAAATCGAATTGTATGGAAACAACTCATAAAGCTAAAAAAGGCTGACTTACCAAAATATAACAAACCCCCATAGGTGGATAAAGCACTTCCCAAATCTATCAAGGACCCCATGAGTTGGAAAAAACATGAGTGAGTTGTCAAGGAGATGGAAAAAACATGCTAATCCTAGAAAATGGAGAAAAACTAATGGAGGATGGGTTGGAAACAAAAGCTACCAATTTCCTAGTTGACTAGCTTTTATCTTATCCATAGAAAAGCAAAAAAGCAGAAAAAGCAGAAAAAGCAGAATATGCTTTAAAGTGCTGTATACTAATTCTGGATGGTCAAAAGATTGTCAAGATCAACCCATAATTAGAAATAAATCATTCCTAGGATATAGATGGCATGTATTGACTTTAAGGTGCAAGTGGATGCCAACTAATTAAGCTAGTGGGTGAATAATTAATCAAATAATGATTAATTATTTTATCCTAAGTTATGAGTGGGTTTAATATATTCCAACACCCCCCTATAAGTCTGACTTTATGATGGTATGGAAAAAAATATAGATGCATATAGGGCCCAAAAACAAAGCTATGGTCACCCATTAACAATTATTATGTCCAGAAAAGTGAGGAAAGAGGAAAAACCACATGGGGAAAATCCTCCCTCAAGATAGGACAAGGCACAAAATTTGAAATATGTCTTCAACATATCTTTATCTTCACTTTAATTATCTGACTGAACTGCTTCTGGATGAAGGACTTGTTGAAGAAATCATGAACTCCATGATCATGCGCTGGAGTGTAGAACTTGCAAGAAGGAAGAGGAGAGACTCCTTGTATCTCATCAATTGATTAAGTAGGAGCATTATCTGAATGCTTCTTTTTGCTGTCAAACTATGATATGCAAACATAATTTGAAATGGAAAAGAGATCTGTACATACTCATTTCCAAAGAGTACAAAAAATAAGGCAATTTATTTCACACCCAATTCCCTGAATAGCTGCAAAATTATGATGTGAATCACATGTCAATCTTCCAATCTGATGTAAAACCTGTATAGATCTGATATGAGGCTGATAAAACTCTGATATATCAGAAATATTAGCATATGGAACAGCAAAGAAAAATGATTTAGTGGCTCCATGAGGATATAGGGCTAGACTAGGAAAATTATGAGCAGTTGGGAAAAACTGATAGGTGTAAAAATATGAATGATGGATGGGCATAAGATCTGGACCATAAGTGTTTAGAACAGATCAAAACATGTTTAATATCAGTCTAAATATTACTAAGGACATGGATAACCAACCACTAAAATATAGGAAAGACTTCAAACCATGTAAGATAAATATCACTGCATAAGAGACCAATGAGGAATCAACTAGTGAGCTTGGGATTTGTATAGTCTTTGGACTATTCAGAGGTATGGTAGATGGTATGGATGGTGGTATTATATGTGTATCAACCTGAAAATATGATTCTAAATCAGAATCCAAAGGATCACATATAAGCATATCAATAGACTCATGGGAATACACTGGTAACGAATCCTCTGTATGAATGGAGGAAAGAATGAGACGTTCACAATCGTCAAGAAGGCTCTGAGTATTGATGCCAAGAACAAAAAAAGAGATGCTGAAGCACATGAGATCAAGTATGGTAAGTGGTATGACACAAATAAGGCTTGATTTGGCTAAGCAAACATCCTGGAAATTATTAGGTTGCGCACCATCAATGATAGAGGTATGCACAAGGTGTGAAGAATCTGGCACATAGATCTTAGAATATAAGATAGGAGATTTTGAGAACAATGAATGGGTTATAGGATCATAATCAACATCAATAGAAGCTCCATATGTTACTTCTTTTTCATCATTAGTATCACAAGAAGAAAAAACACCTTCAAGAGACATAGAAAAAGATGGCTCTTCAATATTTGCTTCTTCATTGAAGGAGGAAGCATTCGAATGAAAGAGGGAAGCAACAACATGAATTGTATGAGAAAATTATTCATCATGATCAAATTCATCAGATAATGTAGAGGCCAAGAAATCTTGAGAAATAGAACAAGAGGAGATGCTGGGTTCGCCCCATGCTTTATCTTCTATTTCTTACAAACCAAAAGCTTTGTCCAAATTCTTCCTAAGCTAAAATGGATACTCAGTAGAATCTATGAGATGATATATATTTGGAAACATTCCCAAACACATAATTCCATAATATCTATCACAATTGTTAATCCAATCAATCTTCTCTTCATAAGACTCAGGATCGCTCAATGCACCAATGGAGACATCAAAGAGACATTGCCTCTTCAAGTATGCACTCATATTTGGCTTCCAATCAGCATAGTTGAAAGGAGATAGTAGAGGAAATTTTGAATCCATATTGAAGTTGTTGATATGCTCTAGAAGATACTCTTTGCAACATGTAAAACAAACTAGGAGAAAATCTTGTAAGCTAGACAAGCTCTTCTTCAGAGAGGGATAGGACACTGGATGCACTCCTCAACTCTATAGAACTTGATCAAACTTGTTGCTGTAGAAGATGGAAAGGTTGTGCTCCTTGTAGCTCTACTACCATGTAGAAATAATAGATCAATGCTATCAGAAATGATGATAAGAAGAAGCACAGGAAATAGATCTTGCTACTAAATTCTCACAAGCATACACAGGAAAAATAGAGAGAAGAAAAGAGACTAAATCACATGAATGAAGAGATGAATATTGGTGTGTATCCTTCCATTGAATAATGATGAATAATAGTGTACATAAATAGTACGTCCCTCATAGGAAAATCAAATTGTATGGAAACAACTCATAAAGCTCAAAAAGGACTTACCAAAATATAGAAAACTCCCATAGGTGGCTAAAGCACTTCCCAAATCTATCAAGGACCTCACGAGTTGGAAAAAGTATGAGTGAGTTGTTAAGGAGATGGAAAAAATATGCTAATCCTAGAAAATGGAGAAAAACTAATGGAGGATGGGTTGGAAACAAAAACTACCAGTTTCCTAGTTGACTAGCTTTTATCTTATCCATAGAAAAGCAAAAAAACAGAAAAAGTAGAATAAAGCAGAATATGCTTTAAAGTGCTGTATACTAATTCTGGATGGTCAAAAGGTGGTCAAGATCAACCCAGAATTAGAAATAAATCATTCCTAGGATATAGATGGCATGTATTGACTTTAAGGTGCAAGTGGATGCCAACTAATTAAGCTAATGGGTGAATAATTAATCAAATAATTATTAATTATTTTATCCTAAGTTATGAGTGGGTTTAATATATTCCAACATATTGATGATGATATATTGTGCTAAAATTCAGACTCTCTAATGAAGACGCATGCCATTCTTTTATCATCCCAAGAAGAAGTATTTCCCAATATTGAAGAATACTCTCTTTGAATTGGCATCTATTATCATTTTATAAGGTTAGTTAAGGAGTGTTTTTCTATTAGTGACCACTTAGCCTAGAGGGTTCTAGACCATCCCATTTATCCGAGGAAAAAGCATCTTTGAGAGGTTGTTCACTTTAAAGAGGAAAAATGGAATATCTAGATCCTTCTGATTATCTTTTATTAATATTGTTGGATAAAAGAATGATTTAAGGCTCTCTAGAACTTTCTAAATAATATTTTACCATAAACTGATTTACAATAAAATGTTATAAGGATGAGCTCTCTTGAGTTGCAAAAATTCATGTGGAGATAATCCCCCTTTAGAATTCCAAGGGAATTGCAACTTTGTATGTTAAATGGAGGAACATCTTTGGTAAAGTACACTATATTTTGTTAAGGTATAGACCATGTTTATGCTTGGGATACCACGTCAAATGTTGCTGGTATATATCTATTTTTATATACGTTCATGTATATTTTGGTGGAATGTTTTGATATTAAAGAAGGGTATTATGGAGAGCCATCCATGTCTTTTTTATCCCATGATGTAATCAATGTTGTTAATGAATACCAAGGTTGTTGTTCACTCTCATTTGATGATAGTTTTTTTTTATCTCTTTGATTTATTGGTTTCTTTATATACCGGTTGGTTTTAAATTGGCGAGGACATGGCATCTTAATGAACATATCATATAGTTCCTTGTTTAATATGGTTGATTCAATTGGAAATGTTTATGTATAACATAACTAGTTGATTACCCTTTGCATCATAGGCTTATTCATCAAGTTGTTCATTAACTCGATTTTACCAAGAGACAAGGCACTCGATCTTTATTTTCTTCTCATACATTAAAATAACACCATTAAACATACAAATCACTAATCTAATATTCATATATGTGGTAATAGACATATTAGTGATTTGACCTATGGATCCCCCTTGTATCGAAGGACATATTAAATAAAGTGAAAGGAGGTTCTACCAAGGTGACATTGGGTAGAAATTCCTAAGAATAGCCCTAAGTTTTCTACTTAAAATATTGGACTTATGTTGCATGCAAATCCAAAAGGTAACAAAATGATGTTTTTCCTGGGGATAAACTCTCTTTTTTGAAATTTGTAGATTGGCTACATGGATATGATGAGGCATTCTCTTGTTCTTCATCTAGTCACTCCACAAAAGTTAAAAAGACATTATCATAAAGAATATGATATAATGTCAAGTTATGGAGGGAATGTTATGTCCTTATGGTTCAAATTCATTCATGATAGAAAAAAAGAACAAGGAACTCATTCAGACATCAATCCATGAGTTTTTATTGCTCGGATACATCTCTATCACGGTCCCCTTAATCAAATTAACCATCATATAGACAACATACAAAAATGGGATTCCAAATTCAACCAATCCTTCGTCGTTATCCTTGTAATGTTTAAAAATCCATGTGTAGAGATAATACAGACATTAATCCTGGTTAATCATCCTTTAATTACCTATGTAATCAATTCCAATGGTTATAAAAAACACCAATGGTTAAATCCGACGATTCCTACATTTCCATGTTGATCGTGATTTTCCATATGTTGGAGGTTAGGAGTTGGGAGCATAAAATAAGATTCCTGCAAACCATTACCAGTGCTTTGATTCCAATCAAGGATTGAAATTCAAAAGGAAAGATGATATACCAATAGAATAATTGATCGACATTTAGACTCTGATATTTTGTACAATTGGGAATCAAAAGTGGGGAATCGCCCTTTCAAAGCAACAACTCCATCAATTGAACTGTTGATTATAACTTCGGCACATTTGGAGTTAGTAGTTGACACCACCACCCATTGAGTACCACTTGGGACACTGATCAAGGTGTTGGAATTTTGGTGCTTGAATCCAAAACAAAAGCCCTTTCACAACCAACTTATCGACCCGACATCGACATGCCGACACTAGTTCCAATGCCCACTCCACCAACCTGTGAGCTGATGTCAACGTCGGTCCACCACCTGATAAAAAAATTGTCAAATTTTGATTCTAAACTTTTGCATTTGCTCAAATGTTCGGCCAAGGAAATTCCACAATAATCTCCTTTACTTAAACTATTCTGACCACTAGAACTTGGCCATACTGCCTTTGATTCAATGGCTACCCCTGCACCATGACAATACATGAATATGACATAATGAAATCCTCTTTCACCCAAGTTACGACACTATATGACTCAAAAAATTCGAGAACAATAATCCATCCTTAGTACCTTGGTTTATATGCTAGTCAATTTCATTTGCTTCTTAACATTAAATTGTTATGGTTTAGACTTAGGGAATTTGATCTAGGAGGTGAACTGGTTATTTTTCACACCATTCACACATGAACCAATGCTATAGTTGGTCATCCAAACACATGTGCGCCCTCATTTATTTCCTTGGAGTGTTACCTCCTTGAATTGGGGAATCTGGCTTTGACTAGGGGCACCAATGATGTATTTTGTCATTTTTGGCCCTCCTAGGAGTATTTATTGTCACATTGAGCCTCCCACACACCTCTATTTGCTCACCCACGCATTCCTTTGAGTCATTATTTCCCCATCACAGTTCAACAATGTTCACATGAGGATTCACGACTGTCTGGGATGAGTTGGAGCTTGATTGGTCCACCTAAGGAAGATTGAGGTCAATTTTGGCCATGTCACATGTACACTCAGATTTTGTGTTCCTAAGCCTCATGAATTGATCCAGATGTAATATATACATGTTATTAACACGTTCATATGTTATATAGTTCAATAACATCCACTTTCTATTCACATGTGTGTGTAAATTTGTTCCTCTTTCAATCTTTTTTGCTAGTTTTTGCAACTAAATCGAATTGTGAGAGTCTCTTGCACTCCTAGATCTTGCTGTAGATAAAATTCTCACATTGTATCAGATTATTAGATTTGTATATCAATATTGAGTGTTTGAGCTGCATTTTGAGAAATTTTTGGGATAAATTTGAGTGTTTTTGTAGGAACTTTCACCAAAATTCTCACCACTAGCGCAAGCAGAGATGGAGCTAAACCACATATTGCTTACTCCATTCAATTAATTCTAATGGAAGGACAATATGTTCATCAATCCGATATCTAAAGGTCTCTAAATGGTCACCATGGGTACATAAGTGGAACCAAACTGTGCAGTAGAGAAGTCGAAATACTTCAATAGACTTAATGAGTCATTTGGATTACTCTATCTAAGCATTTCAAGAGGTATCCTATTTCATATTGACGGTTTCACAACCCCAAATGAGGTGTGGCAGAAGCTCGAATATCTCTTTGGGAAAACTAATGATTTGAGGGGACACCAGCTTGAAAATGAGCTCATTACCCTGATCCCATCACATTTTGACACTATCCAGGAGTTCTTCACCAAAGTCAAGTCTCGATTACTTCAACTCAAGAAGTGTGGAATTAAGAAGAAGGAAGAACAACTAATACTGTCAATCCTTTCAAATTTGGGTCTAGAACACTTAGTATTTGTTAGCACATTCCTTTCTGGAAAGCTAACCATTCAAAATTGGCAAATGCCAACACTAGCAAGCTTCATGGAGTCCTTAACCCAGGAGTAGGACAAGATAGTTTATATGGGAACCATCAAAGCAAGCAAGGATCAATCCTTGACTACAGGTGTTTCGAATTTCTCCATAGGAAAGCAGAAATCCAAGAGTTTGAAACAACCAAAGAAGAAGGAGCAAGACAAACCCAAGAATCTTGATGGGGGTTTGAATCCTTCAAAGGATAAGGACAAGAAGGGAAAGGAGAAAACCAAATGAACCTATTTCCACAAGGGATGGAATCAAGAGAGCTCCTGCATGAAGAATACCATTGACATGATGGCACAACTATTGGAGAAAAACAACATCCCTATCCCAGAGGGCACAAGGAAGAAAGATGGAAGCTCAGGTTCTGACAACAAGGAGAAATGCCATGCCTTGGTTGCAGGTTCTTCTGAATCCTCCACCTTCATTATTGATTCAAGAGAATCCAGACATATGGCCTCTATTAGAGAGCTCTTCACTTCCATGCATTTGAATAGTGGTCCAACTGTTCGAATGGGAGATGACTCTGAGATACAGACCAAGGGAGTTGGAAGGATCGACCTTGACCATGAATATTTCAATGATGTCCTCTTTGTACCAGATTTGGCAGCCAATTTTCTGTCAGTATACCAAATGAAACATACTATAGAAGACAAGAGAGTAACATTTACTCCATATTTGGTAGAGATAGCAGAAATCTCCTCCAACCAAGTTGTGGCATTGGGGTATGCATATCACCAAGCTAGAATGCATAAATTCTCCAAATTTCTTCGAAATTCCAGTGGCAAAGCGCTCCTATCTCACGCCAATGAGACCTCTCAGATATGACATGAAATATTTGGACACATGAACTACAAATACCTTCAAGCACTCAACAAGGATGAGATGGTGGAAGGGCTTCCTCCTATCAAATTTTCCAAAGGTGCATGCATTGGTTGTGTAGTGGGAAATTGTCCAGAGCGCAGCTATCAGAAGGGGAAGGAAAGGAGAGACACACAAACACTTGGATTGGTATATTCATATATTATTGGTCCTCTTCCCACTCCTTCCTATGGAGGATCAAGGTATGTTCTCACTTTCATAGATTATTACTCGAGGTTCTATTGGGTGTACTTCCTTAAATTTAAATCTGAATTCCTTGAGACATTGAAGATTCAGAAGGCCCTAGTGGAGAACCAAAGTAGGAATAAGATTAAAATATGTAAGACTAATAATAGTAAAGAATATTCCAATAAAAATATGCAGCATATTTATGAGGTATGTGGCATCCACATGAAAAATTCGGTCCCCTACCCACCACAACAAAATGGTGTGGCAGAGCGTAAAAATAGGGCTCTCAAAGAGATGGCCACATGCATGATTGAGGCAAAGTAATTGAGTCACAAGCTGTTGGGACTCAGAAATGTCATATTTTCATCCACTTTACCTTTCTCTATTCCTCACATTTCATCACCCCATTAACCTTTCATTATACCATTTCCATACATATATTTGGGTTTCACCTTATTATTTTCCACTTTATTCATTTTAGTATTAAAAGAGAATTTATGATTGAATATTAGAAAATCAACATGTTTTCATATATATCTCAAAAATGTGTGAGCTTTGTAATGTGTAGGAATATGTGAAGGATTAATTCCAAATACTTCTCGAATATCTCTCCACCATTTCAAGGGGATAATTATTCAAGCTTATTTTAAGGAGAATATCATGGAGATTTGGATGGCATATCTTATCCAAGATGTGTGGAGGATTTGAAGGGATCAAATTTTGTAATAATGGGGTATTGGTTGAGAAAATAGTGGATCTGTAATTATGAGATGTTTATCTTATTTTCAAGGATTTCATGTATAAAAGGGAGTGTTCTCTCTTAATATGGGGGAGGTAGTCTTAGATTGTAGAGGTTAGTCTTGCCTTTGTAATTTGGAGAAAGGGATTCTTGGCTTTGGTTCATAGTTGTAATTTTCATGCTTTCATTTTTTTTTGTCATGGAGTTGATTTGATCATTGGAGTGTCATTGGAATGAAAGATTGATATATTGTTATTGTGAGCTCACACGTGTTGGCTTGTTTCTCTTCACATGTTATAATTCCTTTATGAAATTTCCTATTTTCTTAGTTAGTTTATTTTTATGCAATTTACTTTTAGTCGTGTGTTTCAGCTTACAACATTAGATTAGCAATTACATTTTTCAGCTTAAGGGGGGTTAGATTAGATTAGTCTCAGTTTCAAGGGGGGTTAGATTAGATTAATTTCGCTTCAGTCCTGCATATAATTTGCATGTGCTTCATAAGTCTACGAACTCCTTGGATTGATAAATTAAATGCTTGGGGACTTATTTAAACGACAATAATTCTGCCCAACATTTTGGAAACTATGCCTATGAAATCCTTATGGAACAATGGTTTCGATCGAGTACCAGGTTAGATCAATTTAGTTTTTATTTATATATTTTGTTAAATCATAGTTTCCCAAACTAATTTCACACATTTATGTTTATTTTCATTTTTCATTCACAAAGTTGACAAGGAATAAATTTTTATTACTATTACGTGAATGGCTACATTGGATATTTGACTACACGTAACTAATTTCTAAATTTTAATTAGCATAGAGTAGGTATGATTTTATTTTTCAATTTTTTTAGTTTTCAATAAGTATTCTCTCCTCCGCGCTTCGTGCGATCTGAGGATCAGAAAGAAGGATGGCTATAATGGTTTTCAGGAAGAATAATGATGCTTTAATTTTTGAGATCTCCATTTGCTAAAATTTGAAGTAATGCAAAATAATAAAAAAATTACATGCTGAAACTGTGTCAAAATTGAAACTATGGTCGATTGAATTTTGTCTAACTGTGCAAAAACCTTGTTTTTGGATTGAAGCTTCACTACCCATGAAAAAACCCGCAAAAACACTTATATCTAAAACAATTATATCCCAAGGTTCATCATTTGGCTCCAGCTAATAAAAAAGTAAAACAAAACTATGCCATGCGTGCGTTGCTGCAATTGCTTCTGTCTCAGCATACCTGTTCATTTCTAAATATAATCACAACAACATTTTCTTTTCCATTTTTTTAAAGCTTCATCTATGGTACTTTGAATAATGTTTGTATAGTCAAGCTAATCTTCTCGGTTCATTTTCTTGATATAAAAATCACTCCCAATTGTTTTTATAAATATACCGGGCCAAGATTGCAGTTGTACACATTTACAACACTAGAGTCCTTGAATACGGAGAAAGAAAAAGCACGAGTTTTGAAAAGGAAGATTGTTAGTAGAAATTTAGCAATCCAGGATGATAAACAGACGTTCAAATCTATTCATGATTTCCCTTTGGATACCATAGATTGTCGATGAAATGAAAACTGTCCATGTCACAGCTGCTTCTCAATTATCGCAGGCACATATTTATGATTTAACAGATAATCCATGAGAAATTTAGGCGGTTACTTATTTTTTTATGATCATGAGCTTCCGCAATCATCAAAAGGTCACTACAAGTCATCTAGATCTTAAAATGAGGGATTATTTTCTTAGCCAGTGGTCAAATTTGAGCTATCTTTTACGTATTGACCTGCTCCTTCACAATGATTACAACTTGTGCAAATCATTACAGCTCGTCCTTGGGATTCCAATTCCACAACATCACCTACAAAAACACAATTTCCAAGATTATAGCCCTCGACAGTTAAGCAATAGGATACATGTTGCTTAGTTGTTTGATCACCTGACACTGGTTTTCAAAACAAAATTGGAATTGAACGATTACTTCGTATATTTCAGTGTATCCTACCCAGAACATAGGAGATTCATGATATCGTGGTTTAGTATCTCAGTGGCATCCGCTCCCGAAATTCCCATAATCAATTTGAATGACCAAACTTAGTTTATTATCAATAACAATACACTCAAAAACTTTCGTGATAGGATATCTGGTTAGGTTGTTGGCTATTTTTACTCAAATACTGTTATATGAGATTTGCATGGTGATTGAGTTTCTAGAATAGAGAATATTATGGGCACATCTTGAACCGACCTTATATCTTTGAACATAATGATTTTATTCGTGAGGAAAAAGATGAACTAAAAAATGGGGTAAACTTTTACATTACTGATTTACCCATTACCTTTTCCATGCAGAGCAGATCGAGGAGCGTAATCTTCTGCTTGTGATACATAGTGTCGAAGGAACTTCTATTAGTGTTGGAAAGATTGAGGCGTTAGTGTCAAAAAATGTTTTTTTTTGTGTGATTCCCCCAAGGACGTCCATGAGATATCTCTTCGGTTGGGATAGTATCCTTTCACCAATCCTTATATCTATCCCAAGGACCTGCACTATTTTGTAAAGGGAAGAAAGAATATGGAACAAAACTTGTTGAGTTTTATGCCCATGCACTTCTAGCCTTTGAGCCACTCATTCCTTCCATATGTTGGTACACCAACAATGGCCACGACTATGGATATAGGAAGGGGATTCCAAGGACATTTGGCTTCACATATACAGAAATCTAATGGGCTCTTTTGAATTTAGATGGTGGCCCAGTTGCCCTTGGATCTTTTGACAGCATGCCTTTTAGGTATTCAATAAGAAATTTTTATCATGGTTTGCAGCTCAGGAAAGATGATCTTTGTAACGATAATAAAATATATCTGATCTAGTTTGGAAATGGGGAAAACTTAAATCCATATCAACGTCACCTTTATGATAATATTGAAATGACTTGTACACAGGCTATCTTTTTTTTACGGAACATGCAAAGTGTCTTCTTGAATATGATATGACCATTTTCTTTATGCAGTGTCATGTTTACACATTGAAGCTTAACTATGTACACTATTATCTGAGCGTCTCAGGTGATTCTATTTGATGGCAATTCAGGTAAACATATCTTGAATTCAGAAACTACAATGTTACCAACCCAAACCCTAAATCTATCATGAGGAGTGGTATCGGTGAGTATAGTGCGATAATAAGTATGCACTTCACTTTCATAAAATGATGTCTTTGCACTTGCACAATTAATAAGGTTACAATTACAATTGCATTTTTGTAATGGACGCTTCTACAGTTTCTACAGTTTCATACATCGGTCGTTGAAATTCCAAAAGTTGGCATCAAACATTGATGGAATACGCTCACATAAAGCTGTCCAGGACAATACAAAGATATGTTCCATGAATATTTGGTTTTAAAATCCATAAAAGTACACAATGAATCAATTATAATGATGTTTTCTCACAGCGCCGAGAGTTTCTTGTATGACTACATGCACGACGATGAAAAATAAAGAGGATAAATCAGAACCATGGGTAGGAGTAGATCGATACTTATGGGGCAGGTATGCATGTATTTTATGTTAACTATGGTTTATTCAGGATCTAATGGGTAAGTTTCCACACAAGTTTGATGAATGGAAGTGGCTCTACGCCTCTTGTAGTTTTCGTCAATAGAAATCACCCCATGCCGAGAATTGTATGCTCTGATTATTCAATTATATTTGACAATGTATAGATCTAATCATGCAAGAAAAACAATTGGCACTATAGAACATTAATGAGGATCATAATCTCGCACAATTTCTAAATTTTTGAATTCCCGAACTTTAGTGACAGGTATCAGCAAACTATTACACATGGAAAATTTGATGAAACCCAGACAATATTGCTATTAAAATAAAAACAAAATTGCAAATGGATGTTTCAATAATTCCTGAAAACAATATCAAAACATGTTCTTACGCTAATTTGTTTTTCTTAAAGAAATTTCCCATAGAAATCGATGGTGAAACAAGCGTAACTGCAATAGGTAACAACGTCTTTTATTTTTAATTTGCCGTATCAGTACTTATTTCTGCATGTTATGTTTTTGAACTTCTCACAAGTTTTCATGCAGGATTCATACTAAGCTTTTGCAGGTTCGTAGAGGATTTTTTTTTATGCTGATGTGATTTTTGAAGAATCACAATTTTTTTCATAAAACATGCCTCATTGAAATCCTGGAGGAGCTAAATTTTTTCATCACACATTTTATGACATTTTCCGCTACACAGAAATCAATTGCGTCACAATCTGTTTACCCACATTTCTCCTTCAAAGAAAATTAGTCATCCATGTTGAAGTCTACTTTCCATTTCCTTATCCATCATGATTCACACACACCTATCTTTATAAGTTGCATACATCATTTCCTTCTTTTTCAGTTCCTTGTTTCCTTTTGAATAAGGCCATCTAGTTCCCTTTCTATGATTACATTTCCTTGCCATAAACATTGTTTCCACTGAGATATTTCCTATAGTCCTACCAATATTTTTGCAAAAAATCGTGTTGACTTATGTGGGATTCCTTAAGGCCCACCTTTCAACAAGTCTTTCCCCATCAACCTTAGCACCTTATATGGGGATATAGACTAGAGTTCCTTTTGAGTACCTGGAGGTTTGCATGCCTTAATGGCAAGTTCTCTCGCTGACAATCAAGGGAATACATCAATGTCCCTTGATCATCAGATATTGCAAGTGGATCGACAGTAACACATCTATTCACACTTCGCAAGAAGTACTCAGGTACCTTGGCAGTCACTGTCATCAATGGTGAGTCTGCCTCGCATTGGTTAATGACATTTGTCAATGGCCGGTAATCCAATTATTTCTCTTCATACTTGACCTCGGCACATAAATTCGTATGATTAGAATTGTACCGTTGGGTTTTGTAGCGGGTGAAGACTATACATTCTTTCTCATGACTCCACCAGCAATTACATACGCATGCCTTCAGATCTATGAGAGTACCGCACTTCCACTTTCTGCCTCCCACATTTTCCATTATTTATCAGCAACAGTTCATATTCCTCCACTTCACACTACAGCAGTTACAACAGTTGTAGCTTGCAACAACAACATTTACAGTTACATTTTTATCCTGTAACAATGACATATTCTGCATGATTCAGCAACAACAGTTCCGATTCCTTCACTTCCCATGATCGAGCAGACACAACCGAAATAGTAGTGACATATTCCACTATCCAGCATCAACAACTACATTCCTATTGCATCGTTTATCTACTTTTTGGGTGAGTGGAGGTATGTTGTTTTCTAAACTTTAATCATGCAATTCCTTACATGCTAGAAATGAATAATTTGGAAAATTTCCTCACCATGATCCATTTATTTTTTTTCACTTTCATGACACATGCTAGGTTGCATGAGTACATGAACTTTAGATCAGTTAGGGAGGGGGAACTATATTCAATACATATTCACTACTATCATTCCATTTTTTTTCACCACCATCACCCATTTTTCATCTCATTTACCATTCACCAACATTTCTTTTCCAACAAATCCTCTGTTGCACTTTGCTTCATACACATTGATATACATATTGGCATGATTCATAAAGATAAAGAAAAGGCTTTCTTATGCACAGTGATGTTTTCTATGCACATTGATAGCTTATCATTTCTAGTGAGTGTATGGTTAAATTATTATGCAGCTAGAAAACAGATAACGAAATGAATGTTGTTAACACAAGAACATTACTCTTTGTATTCATGGTTGTCACATAAGAACCAACCATAAGAAAAATTCAGTTGTTACTCATGTATTTCACATAATGAAATGAATGTTGTTAACACAAGAACCAACATTCTTTGTATTCATGGTTGTCACACAAGAACCAACTATAAAGAAATTTTCAGTCGTTACTCATGTATTTCACACCCTAGAAACATTCATTGTTAAAAGGACATTATCAATAAAAGCCATAGTTCATATGCCAAAAGTTCTTAAGAGGATCCATGCAAGGTTGCATGAGGACATGCAACAAGTTCAGTTGGGGAGGATGTTGGGACTCATAAATGTCATATTTTCATCCACTTTACCTTTCGCTATTCCTCACATTTCATCTCCCCATTAACCTTTCATTATACCATTTCCATACATATATTTGGGTTTCACCTTATTATTTTCCACTTTATTCATTTTAGTATTAAAAGAGAATTTATGATTAAACATTAGAAAATTAACATGTTTTCATATATATCTAGAAAATGTGTGAGCTTTGTAATGTGTAGGAATATGTGAAGGATTAATTCCAAATACTTCTCAAATATCTCTCCACCATTTAAAGGAGATAATTATTCAAGCTTATTCTAAGGAGAAGATCATGGAGATTTGGATGGCATATCTTATCCAAGATTTGTGAGATACTTGTGGAGGATTTGAAGGGATCATATTTTGTAATAATGGAAATTGGTTGAGAGAATAGTGGATCTGTAATTATGAGATTCTTATGTTATTTTCAAGGCTTTCATGTATAAAAGGGAGTGTTCTCTCTTCATATGGGGGAGGTAGTATTAGATTGTAGAGGTTAGTCTTGACTTTGTAATTTGGAGAAAGGGATTCTTAGCTTTGGTTCATAGTTGTAATTTCCATGCTTTCATTATTTTTTGTCATGGAGTTGATTTGATCATTGGAATACAAGATTGATGTATTGTTATTGTGAGCTCACATGTGTTGTCTTTTTTCTCTTCACATGTTGTAATTCCTTTATGCAATTTCCTGTTTTCTCAGTTAGTTTATTTTTATGCAATTTACTTTCAGTCGTGTGTTTCAGCTTACAGAATTAGATTAGGAATTGTGTGTTTCAGCTTAATGGGGGTTAGAATTAGATTAGTCTCAATTTCAAGGGGGGGTTATATTATATTAATTTTTCTTCTATCTTGCATATAATTTGCATGTGCTTCGTAAGTCTATGAATTCCTTGAATTGATAAATTAAATGCTTGGGGACTTATTTAAATGATGATAAATCTTCCCAACACAAGCTACGAGATGAAGCCATCATTTGTGCTGCATATATTCAAAACAGTGATTTACATAAATCAGGGAAAGGTAAAACACCCTACGATACTTGGTTTGGTCACAAACCAAATGTCTCAAATTTTAGGATTTTTGGCTCAAGTGCATGGGCTCGAACTCCATCAGAAAAGAGGAAGGAATTGCAACCATAGAGTAAAGAATGTATAATGGTTTGTAATGGTGAATACAAAAATGGTTATAATCTCTTTGATACATCCACACACAAAACTTTCATTGAGAGGAGTGTGCAATTTGAAGAGGAGATTATACCAGATGTTGAGCTAGCATCGGGGGAATGCTCTTCTCCCTAACACCATGATGATGTAAGAGATGATTCAAACTATGATTTTTATGATAATTATAATAGTGACATTGCTGAATATGAAATTTATGTACATGAATTACCTTGAAGGCCCAAATGGGCTGAGAAAACCATACAAGTTGGTGGGGATCTAGTAGGCAATCCTCTAGATCCTAGGAAAATAAGATCCCAATTTCACCATGCTTCTTATGAAAGTTAAATTGCTCTTGCTGAGCACTATTATATGATCATTGGATATGATACATAGTCATATCAAGAATATTTTCATGTTCCAAGGTGGAAATCATCCATTCGAGATGAATTCAATTCTCTCCAAGAGAATGAGACATGAGAATTGGTTCCCTTGCCTCCCAAGAGGAAGCTTGTGCAATGTAAGTGGGTCTTTCGAAAAAAAATTGCTGCAGATGGTTCTGATAGTAAGTAAAATGAAAAATTAGTTTCTAAAGTCTTTTATCAAGTCCAAGGAGTGGACTACACCGAGACCTTTTCACTAGTTGCAAAGACAGATTCAATCAGGCTAGTTTTAGCCATTGCTGCTAGTAAGTGTTGAGAGGTTCACCACATGGATGTGAAGAGTGCATTCGTCCATGGTGAAATAAATGAAGATATCTACACGAAGAAACCTGAATGTTTCCAATAGGATCCTTCCCATATTTTTTGTAGGTTGAATAAGTCACTCTATGGGCTCAAGCAATCCCCAAGGGCTTGGTATGCTAAAATGGATAGTTTTTTGCTCTCAATTGGTTTCATTCGATGAAAGTCTGATCCAAATGTGAATTTGAAAAAAAATGATGATGTATTGTAGGTTATTTTACAATATGTGGATTACCTCTTAATTACATGGATCTGCACCAAACAAATTGGATCAATTAAGGCATCTCTACACAGTGAGTTTGCAATGTCTAATCTAGGATTGCTAAAACAATTTCTAGGATTGGAAATTGAGCAATCTGAAAGAGGCATAATGCTCAAACAAAATAAGCATGATTCAGACTTGATAATAAAGTTTAGAATGGATGATTGGAAGGCTTCCAAGTGCCCATTTCTTTATCACATAAAACTAGGTGAATTTGGTGATTCTCCCTTAGTAGATTGTTCACTGTACATGAATCTAGTTGGTAGTTTGTTGTACCTTACGCATACCAGACCTGATTTAGTTTATGCTGTTAGTGTTGTAGAAAGGTATATGTAGTGGCCAAATGATTTCCATTGGAAGGCAAACAAAAATATCCTTCAGTATGTTCAGGGAACCAGGAGTTTCGGGGTACACTATGCAGCTAGTTCTTCACTAGAACTAGTTAGATTTTCCGATTCGGATTGGGTTGGAGATCCCAATGACATAAATTCCACTTCAAGTTTTGTTTTTATTATTTTTTATGGTCCCATTTTCTGGTCAAGTAATAAACAACACACAATTTCTCTTTCTTCAGCTGAGGCCGAATATAGGGGAGCAGTGAATGTAGCCACACAATTTGTGTGGTTGCAAGGCATTCTTCGGGAGCTTGATGTTACTCTTGATTCACCCACTATCATTTGGTGTGAAAATAAAATTTACATCAAGATATATATAGATCTAGTACATAGGCAGAGGAATAAGCACATATAGATCCATATGCACTACATTTGGGGATTAGTGCACGACAGGGTGATTTCCTTGCAGTATTTCCCATCCACCGAGCAAACTGCTGACATATTCACCAAAAATTTTACTGAGAAGACCTTCACTTACTTGAGATCATTGCTTGGAGTGAGTGATGGATTCCATTCACTTACAGGTTTTCATCCCCATGTCGATTTTTGATGGGAGGTTTTGTTCCCATGTGGTTTTCCTCTTTTCCTAATTTTTCATGGACAAATAAATTTCTGTTGTATGAGGTGACTTGAGCCATTGTTTCCAAGGCCTCCATAATAATTTGGTTAAGTTGTACTGATTCATGGTTAAGGGGGGGTGTTAGAATAGTAATCCATCCTTAGTACCTTGTTTTATACCTTAGTTAATTTCATTTGCTTCTTAGCATTAAATTGATATGGTTTATACTTGGGGAATTTGATTGAGGAGGAGAACGGGTTATTTTGCAGACAATTCGCACATGCCCCAGTGCTATAGTTGGTCAACCCAGCACATCTGTGTTATATTTTTATCAATTTAGATAGTATTATCGTAGGATCTTATCCGAGAGAATAACATGCACAACAATCAATCACAAGAGACAACAAACACAAAGATTTTCCTTGGGGAAACCATAAAGGAGAAAACCCCACAACTTCCTCAGAGATAGAACAAGCACCAATAGCAGCAGTAAAACCCAAATACAATAAGATGATCTTTGACAAATGTTCTCTCTCTTATCCCAACTCCTTCTCTCTCACTCATGCACTACAACCGAGTGTGAGTGACTGTGTGACAAATAGAGAGGATCACTCTTTATTTATACTAGTTTTCAACTTGAAATAACTTACCAGGGCTGAATTCTCTAGGAGAGTCTAATAACCCTAGCTCCCCACAACTGCGGGGAATTTAACCCCTGATCAACTAGGAGGGTTAACCTCTATGACATTACATGCCTTGTTTACATTATTGATTCTCCCGATAGGAACATCAGGGTATGACATGACTAAATTACATTACTGATACTTCCTGATAGGAACATTGGGGTACAATACATAAAATATACAAGTGAATACATTTTGAAGTTACAAATACATCAAAACTCCCTCTTGACGCAATTTATCAGCAAAAGTCTTCTTCTCTAGATCAAGTCTGGATCATCATCAACACTGGATCATCATCAAAGCTAGATCATCACTAGATCATCATCAAAACTGGATCATCATCAAAGCTAGATCATCATCGAAAATGGATCATCACTGGATCATCATCATCATTTCTTTTGCTATCTCAATCGACTGGTGCTATCTCTCAATTCTACTCATCATAGGAAGTTCTACAGAGCCAACCCTTTTTCATGCTAGTTGTAGGCCTAGCCTCCATGTAGGTCTTCATCTTCTTCAACACTTATATCTGACCCAGTCAGAAAGTCCCGCCCAACACTTACATCTGACCATGGGACGAACACATCCACCACCATGTTAGAAAGGCACGCTCAACACTCACATATGACCATGGGAGGAACACATCCACCACCATGTCAGAAAGGCTCAACACTCACATATGACCATGGGTGGCCCAGCCTACCACCATGTCAGAAAGGCTCATCCAACACTTACATATGACCCAGTCAGAAAGGCCCAGCACTGACCATGGGAGGCCCAGCCTGCCACCATGTTAGAAAGGCTCTGTACTTATATCCAACCATGGGAGGCCCAGCATGCCACCATGTCGAAAAGGATTAGCACTTATATCCGACCATGGGAGGCCCAGCCTGCCACCATGTCGGAAGGCTCAGCACTTATATTTGACCCAGTTAGAAAAGATCTGCACTTACATTTGACCCAGTCATAAAGGCTTTGCACTTATATCTGACCAGGGGAGGCCCAGCCTGCCACCATGTCAGAATGGATCTACACTTACATCTTACCATGGGAGGACCCACCAACCACTATGTCAGAATAGATATGCACTTACATCTGACCATGGGAGGCCCATCCTACCACCATGTCAGAATGGCTCTGCACTTATATTTGACCATGGGAGGACCCACCTACCACCATGTCAGAAGGGCTCATGGACTCATCACTTCCTCTTGGAAGGAACCTCGATATGGAGAACACCAATCTTCTCCCTGAAGTACTCGAACTTCAATTTGGCCATTTCTAGCATAGAATCACATCAGGCTTGACTAAGTCCAAGGATAACCTGCGAGCTTCGCTAGGATCGATTACATTCAAGGAAAACCTACAGGATCATTTACGTTTGAGCCACCTACGAGATTTGCCAAGATTTTATGCTCAGACAACCTGTCTCTTTGGATATGCTAGAACTCCCTCTTTCGAGAGATATCCTTCTGGATCACATACTGGAGCTTCATTTCTCCTCTTTCGGATGTACTTAGCGCCATGCAGGACTGCTTCCTGCTAAACCAAGAGATCACACCTGATCTCATGCTAAAGCAACACCCTGAAGTGCTCTTCCTATCAATGGTACTGCCTGCCCAATCTGAATCCACATAAACCTCCACATTAATGTTTTGATTTTCCTCATACTGGATCCCATAATCAACTGTACCCTTTAGGTACCTCACTGTATGCTTTGCAACTATCAGGTGAACATGTCTCGGATCCATCAGGAACTGGCTCAATGTGTTCACAGCAAAGCAAATATCTAGTCTCATATACATAAGGTAAATCAAGTAACAAATAATATGACGATACATCATGGTATCAACCGACTCTGATGAAGAAACACTCAATAGATCCAGGTTTGATGCCATAGGTGTGGTCATGGCCTTGTAGTCCATTATCCCAAACCTCTTTAGGATCTCTACTGCATACTTCCCTTGTCCCAGGGAGATTCCATCTGTACTCTGCCACACCTCCATGCCTAGAAAGTAGTGCATCATACCCAAGTCCTTCATCTCGAACTCGGTAGCAAGCTTCCTCTTTGTATCAACAATCAACCCATCCACACCTGTTACAAACAGATCATCTACATATAGTAGGAGTATCACTGGGTTCCCTTCTTCAACCTTGTAGTAAAGGTTGGAATCTGCTTTACTCTTAGTAAATCCCAAAATGGATAGGAAGCTGTCAATTCTACCGTACCATGTCCTGGGTGCCTGTTTCAAACTGTATAGGGCTTTCTTCAATTTATGCACATGAGTCTCCCTGTCATGTGTCTTAAAACTGAGTGGCTTCTCCACATACACTTCCTCTTCCACTACACCATTCAAGTAAGCAGTCTTGACATCCATCTACTATATCTTCCATTTCATTACTACATCTAGAGAAAGTACTGATCTGATGGAAGTGTATCTGGCTATAGGTGCAAAAGTTTCTTCATAATCTATTCCTTCTTTCTGGGATAAACCATGAGCAACAAATATTGCTTTATGTTTTTCTATGCTACCATCTCAGCATGCTTGATCTTGTAGATCCATTTGGAAGTCACAACAGACTTCCCTTATTGTCTAGGGACAACATCCCAGACATCATTCTTCATGATCAGCTGGTACTCCTTGATCATAGAATCCTTCCATTATTTCTTCTCTATAGCTTCTTCATAGTTGCAAGGTTCTTTATCAATGATGTCACATAATAGGGCTACATAACCGGAGCAGGACCTAGTTCTTTTCCTCTCTCTGTGAATTTATTCTGGAGCCCCATATCTTTCTGCACCTTGGATAACCTCTCGTACCCATGCAAGTTTCCTCTTGTGAGGATTCTTCTCTTGGGGTGGATCTACAGGTTCATGGGGTTCTTCTATTTCTCGATCTTCATCTTGATTTGCATCGTTCACAGTTGTATCTTGAATTCTGAGTACTTCTATTTCTTCAGAGTCTTCAACTGGTCTCTTTCTAGATTTGTTGTAAGCTGAATCTTCGTCAAATGTTACGTCTCTTCTAATGTTGATCTTATTAAATTGTGGGAAGTATATTCTGTAAGCTTTCAAGATTTCACTATATCCCACAAATATACCCTTCTTTCCAGAAGGATCTAACTTTGTCCTCGTTTCTTTGGGAATGTGTATGTACACAGGACAGCCGAATATTCTGAGATGGCTGACCTCTGGTTTCTTTCCAGAAAAGACTTCTTCAGGTGTCTTATTCTCGAGTACTCTGTGTGGAGTACGGTTCTGTACATACATCATTGTCCTGGAAGCTTCTGCCCATAGATGCATGGGAACATCTTGATCATGAAGCATTGACCTTGCAGCTTCCATGATCGTTCTATTCTTCCTTTCTGCAACCCCATTCTGTTGTGGATTATATGGAGTGGTTAACTCCCTCTTAATCCCTGAATCTCTATATAACTCTTTGAATTCATTTGATGTGAATTCTCCGCCATTTTCTAATCGAAAGGTTTTGATCTTCTTTTCTGTGTGGTTCTTGATCAAGGCCTTGAATTCCTTGAACTTGATGAATACTTCATCTTTGTTCTTCAAGAAGTATATCCATGTCATCCTAGAAAAATCATCAATTAAAGAAACATAGTATACATACCCACTCAATGAACCGGATGACATTGGACTGCATACATCGGAGTGGATGATTTCCAAGATTCCTTTTGCCTTTTTCTCGCTACCTGGAAATGTCTTCTTTGGGTTCTTTCTTTTCGCACATCCTTTGCAAACACCTTCATGCTTTGTCTTTATTTCTAGAAGACCTTCACCAGCTTTGATTGCAAGTGGTAGTGCTCTATAGTGCACATGTGCAAGCCTTCTATGCCAAAGTTCATTTGGTTCTACTGATTCATGGACCAAAGCTTGTTCTGGTTGGCACTTCAGTTTGTATAATCCTCCCTCTTGCTCTCCAATCACAACTGCATCATCTATAGTCTTTCCCTTTTGCCACATAAGAGCTTGGCCATCTAAAAATGAAACCCTTATGCCTTTTGCATCCAATGCAGATATGGAGAGGAGATTCTTGTTTGGTCCTGGTACAAACAAGACATCCTTCATCTTCATAGACTTTCCAGAGTCTAGCTTATAGGAGGATTCACCACTACCTTTTATTAGATACTGGTAGTCATCCCCAAATTTCACCTTGTGAGGTGACTCATGTTCAGATAGTTTCACAAAGGATTCTTTGAATCCCGTCAAATGTTTGGAAGCCCCACTGTCTATAAGCTAATAATTGCTTCCATGTGTGAGAGTTCTCGTGAGAGCAGAAATCAAAACATATTCTTCATCACTTGAAGAATCGTCACTTTCTTGTTTGATTCTCTTTATGGAAGGTTCATCATCCTCTGCAGCATAAGCATGATGTATTCTCTTGTTTCATTTCTTCTTGTGAGAGCTATTCTTATTCTTGGGACAATCTCTTGCAAAGTGTCCTCTTTCATCACATGTAAAGCATCTGTATTTCGATATATCTTTGTTAGATTTTCTAGAGTTAGAATGCTTACCTTTGGAATAATGACAGTGCCTTCTGCTTTTCTTGGAGTGTACTGTGAGAGCTTGATCTTCACTTCCCATCTTTTCTTCTCAGGATACTATCTGAGCTTCTTCTTGTGAGCATTCTTCCCACATTCTATTGAAGGTGACTAGCTTTCTTCTAGCACAAATCCCTTGAATGAAGGAGTCCCATGACCTAGGGAGACCATTCAAGGTGGTCATCACAATCTCTAAATTCTCTACTTCTTCATCCACTGCTTCAAGTTGTTCTTTAATCTAGGAGACCCTTGTGAAGTATGAATATATGGTCTCCACATTCTGTATCTTCACATTCTTCAACTGGTTCCTCAAAGTCATCTTCTGATTTATGTTCTTTCCTTCAAACAGTTTGGTCAGGGAATCAAACATTGTTTTAGGTGTCTTTAGGGAGGACACTTGTGGTATGAGGTGATCCTTGTTTGAATGAGAAATAATCCTCTTATCCATGACCAATTTATTTTTGTGTAAGACCTTAGCCTCATCTCCCTTTGGAACTGGAACCTCTTCACTGATGTAAGAGTCCAACTCATTTTCTTCCAGGACCAGGGAGATCCTATAGTTCCAAGCTCGAAAGTTATCAGCACCCTCAATATTTTCATCAAGCTTGGTGTGATGAGACATATTAACTGAGAACCTCAAATGGAAAAACAAAATATTTATATCTTACCAATTTGAGAAGCTGAAAATTAGATCTAGAGCCGATCTTCTGCAGTGCTGGTTTTCTAGTTCTAGGGTAGATTAGGGTTTGAATTTCCTAGAGTTCTACCCAACCAAAAGCCTTGGTTTTTGTCTCTAAACTTCGATTTTGAGGAGGAGAGCAATCCTATCCCGGGCTCACTAAAAAATTCCTCTTCAATGAAAAGCCCTAATTTCTCGATGTAGTGGTAGGTCAAAAACTGAAAATGCTCAGAATCAGATTCTGCTTCGACAAAAATATGTGCCCTTCAATGGAGGTTCAACTTAGACTCCTTTTGCTAATGGATTGTGGAGAGAGACCCAAAAATTAAGAAGCCATAGCTTCCGTAGCTGCACAGTGTCTTCTTCTCAGGTTAGCTCTGATGCCATGTTAGATTTTTATCAATTTAGATAGCATTATCTTAGGATCTTATCTAAGAGAATAACATGCATAGCAAGCAATCGCAAGAGACAATAGAAACCAAGATTTCCTCAGGAAAACCATAAACGAGAATACCCCACAACTTCCTCAGAGATAGAATAAGCACCAATAGCAGCAGTAAAACCCAAAGAGTAAGATGATCTCTGACAACTATTATCTCTCTTATCCCAGCTCCTTCTCTCTCACTCATGCACTACAACTGAGTGTGAGTGACTGTGTGAGAAATATAGAGGCTCACTCTCTATTTATAATAGTTTTCGACTTGACAATAACTTACCAAGGCCGACTTCTCTAGGAGAGTCTAATAACCCTAGTTCCCCGCAACTGCGGGGAATTTAACCCATGATAAACTAGGACTGTTAACCTCTATGACTTTACATGACTTGTTTACATTATTGATTCTCCCAATAGGAACATCGGGGTATGACATGACTCAATTACATTATCGATACTTCCCGATTGGAACATCGGGGTACAATACATAAAATATACAAGTGAATACATTGTGAAGTTACAAATACATCAACAATGTGCACCCTCATTTAATGCCTTGGAGCTCTACCTCCTTGAATTAGGGAATTTGGGTTTGACTGGGGGCGCTAATGATGTATTTTGGTCATTTTTGGCTCTCCTAGGAGCATTTATTGTCACATTGAGCCTCCCACACACCTCTATTTTCTCACCCACGCATGCCTTGGAGTAATTATTTCCCCAACACACTTCAACAATGTCCACATGAGTATTCATGATTGTTTGATCTAAGTTGGATCTTGATTGGTCCACATAGGGTGGATTGAGGTTAATTTTGGCCATGTCACATGTACACTCAGATTTGGATTCCTAAGCCTAATGAATTGATCTATATGTAATATATACCTATTCTTAACACATTCAGATGTCAGAAAGTTCAATAAAATCCACTTTTTGTTCACATGTGTGTGTAAATTTGTTCCTCTTTCAAGTTTTTTTGCTAGTTTTTGCAAGTAAATCGAATTGTGAGAGTCTCTTGTGCTCCTAGATATTGTTGTAGATCAAATTCTCACAAAAAACCTATGATAATGTAACTAATCATGCTCAATAGACATACCCTCTATCTTATCAGTGTGGTTCATGCATAAACAATTTATTCAACACAATCACAACCATAGGAAAACCATACACATAGGTAAACTCATTTCCAACTATGTTCTGATTTAATTGAAAATCCCAAGATATTTCACTCAGTTAATTTATCGTGCATGATTAAGCATTCACCACATCAGTAAATTGAACATTCATAACAATACATTAGACAATTCAAAACACAACAAAAATACTCATCTTTCAAATGAATTGTTCAAGCATTTGGCTACGTGAGTGCAACGTTCCACCAAACTGTAGGTCTATATCCAACTTATATTATTTCAGCTGAGATACCACCCCCCAACTGCGCTATAATATCCACTAGGAAGGAACTATACAGTTTCACTCACATCCACAACACAACTATTCATGCTAATCCAGTATCCTACTAGATTTATAAAGCATACAAGGATGCATGGGAAGGTGAATTCTAAGAAAGTGAGCTCAACCACATAGCTGTAGGGATCTCAAATAGTTTATCTAGCTTTGGAACCCATAATACCTACCACACTGAACACAAGGAAGGTTTCCTTCACCACTACACAATCCCTCAGACACCCTTTTCCTCAAGTGAGATTCAGAATGAGAATAGAAAGGTCCAGGATGCTAAATCTAGATATTTTTTCCTTCACTAGGTTTATCAATCCATTCAACCCAAGGCTCTACCTAACTTCCAATTACTCTTACCCTACAATTTCAGACCATGCTAGCCTCATTTATGCGACTCAATTCTCTGGTTTCTCACCAATTGCTGGTTTGGCTAGTATTTCTAGTACAAAAACGGTGCACGCTAATATTAATTTCTAAGGATGCACGCTGAGAATGCACACTAAGAATGATAACTATGTTGGGAAGGATTTGTTTTCTCCTCTCTTATGTGCAGAGTTTACATGGGTGGTGTGTGAATGAATGAGCACAAGCTTTTTCCTCACACAATCCTCCTAGATCGAATTCCCTTGTACATGGTTTACTTCTTGGCCAATCAATGGTGCCCACTTTTGGTTAATTTTCCTCCGATCATTGAACTTGGGAGGTTCCTTCTCATCCAACATTTCTTCACATGTTTAAATGCCAATTAATTGAATTTGATGAGGTGGTTCATGCCATTTATGGAATATGGGTTCACAAGATAACAAATTGAAGCAATGGATCACATCCAACAACCCCCTAACATCTCCAGAGTGGATAGCATATCCCCTCATTCATGTTTCCTCCATATCCAACCTTAATTTTTTTTGTATTATAATATTTACATGTTTTTACTTCTCTGATGGCTTACTAGCACATGGTTTACGAAATAAAATAAAATAAAATACAATGCTTGTATTTACAAACCGATTATTCACTAGTGGGGCCTTGTCCTTGCAATCCACGATAGGAATTATACATTGAATATAAACAACATTTACATAATAACCCAATACATTCCAGGGGTCAAAATGGGACATCACAATCCCCTCCTCCTTAAAACAACACCATATTCAGTGTTCTCAAAATTGAGCAAAAATAGGTATTCCTTTCTCATGGAATCCTATAGCTCCCATGTGGCCTCATATGTTCCAAGGTACCTCCACTGCACCTTTACCTAACCAATGGTCTTATCCATGAGCAGTGTCACCTTCCTATTGAGTATGCAAATGGGATCCACTTGGAACTCTGCCTCAGGTTCTACCTGGATCACATTACAATCAATTACATGATTAGGATCATGCATATAACTTTTAAGCAAAGAAACATGAAATACATTGTGAACTCTCATGCTAGTAGGAAATGCAATCCTTTATGCATCTAGTCCCATCCTATTAAGGAATTCAAATGGTCCACAATATCTTGGTGCAAGCTTGGCACAACTTCCCAACTTTAGGAAACTTTTCTTTGGTTTAACTCTTAAGTAAACATGGTCCCAAACATTAAATTCCTTGTGCTCTCTATTCAAATATGCGTAACTCTTCTGCCTTTCCTATGTTGAATTCAAATTATTCCTTATTTTAACAATTCCCCATTCCATCTCTTGAAGTATATCTGGTACAAGCACTACCCCATTGACTAGGCTATCCCAACTCATTGGAGTTCTGCATCCTTTACTATATAATGCTTCAAATGGACTCATTCCTAATGCTTCTCGATGACCATTTTTGTGTGTGAATTCTAATGTGTGTAGGTATTCCACCCACTTGGATGACTTGTCCATTACATACATCCTGGACATGTCTTCAAGGACTTGATTTACTCGTTCACTTTGACCATTCAATTGATGATGATATGTTATGCTAAAATTCATATTTTCTAATGAAGACACATGGAATTCTTTTATTATCCCAAGAAGAAGTATTTCCCTATCTTGAATAATACTCTCTTTGACTTGGCATCTAGTATCATTTTATGAGGTTAGTTAAGGAGTACTTTTCTAGTAGGGACCACTTATCCTAGAGGGTTCTAGACCATCCCATTTATCCAAGGAAAAAAACATCTTTGAGAGGTTGTTCATGTTAAAGAGGAAAAATGGAATTTCTAGACCCTTATGCTAATATTTTATTAATATTGTTGAATAAAAGAAGGATCTAAGGCTCTCTATTCATTTCTAAATAATATTTTACCGTAAATTCTTTGACGATAAAATGTTATAAAAGGATGAGCTCTCTTGAGTTGCAAAGATTAAGTGGAGATAATACCCCTTTAGAAGTCCATGGGCATTGAAACTTTGTATGTTAAAGGGAGGAATATCTTTGGTAAAGTACACTATATTTTGTTAAGGTATAGACCATGTTTATGCTTGGGATACCACGCCAAATGTTTCTGGTATATCTCTATTTTTGATAATTTCATGCATATTTTGGTGGAATGTTTTGATGTTAAAGAAGGGTATTATGGATATCCATCCATATATTTTTTATACCATGATGTAATCAATGTTGTTAATGAATATCAAGGTTGTTGTTCACTCTAATTTGATGATTTTTTTATGTTGTTTATTTATTTGTTTCTTTATATACCTATTTGTTTTGAATTGGTGAGGACATGACATGTTAATGAGCATATCATATAGTTCCTTGTGTTAATATGGTTGATTAAATTGGAAATGCTTATGTATAAAATAACTAGTTGATTACCCTTTGCATCATAGGCTTCTTCATCAAGTTGTTCATCAACTCCATTTTCCCAAGAGACAAGGCACTTGATCTTGCTTGTCTTCTCATACATTAAAATAACACCATTAACATACAAATCACTAATCTAATTTTCATATATGTGCTAATAGACATATTAGTGATTTGACCTATGGATCCCCCTTGTATCTAAGGACATATGGAAAAAAGTGAAAGGAGGTTTTACCTTGGTGACATTGGGTAGAACTTCCAAAGAATATCCCTAAGTTTTCTACCTATAAGTTTTGGACTTATGTTGTATGCAAATCCAAAAGGTAACAAAATGATGTGTAAGAATGTAAGTTTGGCTTATGTTGTAAGAATATCCCTAAGTTTTCTACCTATAAACTCTCTTTTTTGAAATTTGTAGATTGACTATATGGACATGATGAGGAATTCTCTTGTTCTTAATCTAGTCACTCCACAAAAGTTAAAATGACATTATCATAAAGAAGATGATCTAATGTCAAGTTATGGAGGGAATTCTATGTCCTTATGGTTGAAATTTATTCATGCTAGAAAAAGAGAACAAGGAACTCATTAGAAATTTCATATTAGGTTCATTGAGGCATACCAAGGGATTCATCCATCATCAAGGGAAATTAAGGTTGGTCTTGAAAAGTTGTATACTAATGCATGTGATCCTATAATGATTTTTTTGTTGTTGGAGAATGCACATTGAAGATATGGAGATAACATACTACACTACCCATGAAATAGAAAAATTATTTACAATCTTATGAGGGATTATGGAAATGTAGCATCCTTGCTTCGTCATTGTTCCTTTGAGGTGATAGGCAGCTCATTCAGACACCAACCCATGATTTTTTCTTACTTAGATACATCTTTGTCAAGGTCCCCTTAATCAAATTAACCATCAGATAGACAATATACAAAAATGGGATTCCAAATTTTGACCAATCCTTTGTTGTTATCCCCATAACGTTTAAAAATCCATGAGCAAAGCTAATCCAAACCTTAATCATGATTAATCATCCTTTAATTATATTTTTAGTTAATTCAAATGGTTATAAACAACACCAACAGTTAAATCTGACGATTCCTACATTTCTGTTTCTATCCCGATTTTCTATATGTTGGAGGTTAGGAGTTGGGAGCATAAACTAAGTTTCCCGTAAACCATTACCAATGCTCTGAATCCAATCAAGGATTGAAATTAGAAAGGAAATATGATATAACAATAGAAGAATAAGTCGACACTTAGATTGTGATATTTTGTATTATTGGGAATCAGAAGTCGGGAATCGGTGGAGTAGCAACTCCACCGATTGGACTGTTGATTCTAACGTCGACACATCAGGAGTCGATATTTGACACCACCACCCAATTGACTTCCACTTGGGATGTTGATTACCCTGTCAAAATTTTGGTGCTTGACTCCAACACACAAGCCCCTTCACAACCAACTAGCGGACCCGACGTCGGCATGTCAACGCTAGTTCCAATGCCCACTCCGCCAACTTGCAAGACGATGTCGACATTAGGCCACCACCTGATCAAAACTTAGTCAAATTTTCATTCTAACCTTTTGAATTGGCTCGAATGTTTGGGAAAGGAAATTCCACAATAATATCATTTCCTTAAACTATTATGAACACCAAAACTTTGCCATACTTCCTCTGATTCAATTGCTACCCCTGCACCATGCCAACACATGAATATGACATAATGAAATCCTCTATCACCCAAGCTACGAATCTATAGGACTAAAAAAACCTATGCAAATGAAACCAATCATGCTCAACAAACATACCCTCTATCTATCAGTTCATTTCATGCATAAACATTTTATTCAACACAGTCAGAACCATAGGAAAACCATACAGAGAGGAAAACTCATTTCCAACTATGAGCTCATTTAATTGAAAATACCAATCTATTTCCCTCAGTTATTTAATGTAACACCCCAGTTTTGACCCCGTGGTATCGAATTGCATATGATGTAAATATTATATTAAATCATGGTGTGGAGCTCAAGGCAAAGGCTCCACCATGGGTTTAGTGTTTTATGTTTCGGTGATTAAAATTGATGCCGATGGTTTATGTGCTGGCCAGGCACAATATGTTTGAGATATCATGTAAAATGAAAATTAATAAAATACCACAACTAGCTATGCGTCGAAACGTTAAAGAGATGGGGGCATGATTTCACAAGGAATAGGGAGGGGAAAAGCTAAATGTCAAGGGAAAAACCCAAAGCTGTCATATACCCCTTTTTTTCCTTTTGTGCCTAGTCATTTAGAAGTGGTTGGGGAAGTTATTGCATGGGAATGGGAAGAATATGGGAAAAAATTCGAATTGGGCAGAGCACCCATTCTTGAAAAACGTGTTTTGACCTCATGGACAAGAAAACACCCAAAAACGTATGCCCATTCTATCACGCATTCACTTTTTCAGCTTCCCTCACATTTTGGGGAGCTGCAGGGACATTTTGATGATCCATCCTTTGTTCACAGGGGGTTTGCTCATTTTCACGATCATTCACCCACATGTTGGTCATTCTTCCTGATCCAACAGATGCAGTGAGAGCTAGCAGGTGTTGCTACGCATTTATGCAAGTATTCTTTTTTCCTTTTTTGAGACCTGGTTGTTGTGTTGCAGTGTTATCCTGAATTGCAGAGGGTTATGAGACCTTGTTTCTTTGTGTATCTGATTGAAGCCTGTGTTGCTGTGTCTCCCTGTGGTTTGTTGTGTTGTGCACCCTGGTTTTGGTCTGAACTATATACAATACTTAGGAGTGGAAGAGATGTATAATGTTCTTGATAAACCTAGTGTGGAACCTCACAATAAGATAGGAGTGGCTGGTGAATTTACCATGTTAGTTGGCTTGGCTGATTAGCCTGATAAACACAACAGTATATTGGCTTGTTTGCTTGCATCCTGATAAACCCAACTATGTTGGCTTGGCTGAGTTTTGTTGTATCCTTGGCGATGTGTGAGCCTGTTAGTGTTCCTTATTCCTTGTGGGAATCATGCCCAGCTCTGGGGTGGCAGTGCTGCTAAGAGATTGATGAGCACACTAGTCTATGGTTGGGTGGAACATTGTAGCAACATAGCTAGTTGTGGGACAAGATTCTTTCAAGATAAGTATTCTTGTCTATGTTAATCTTTGCGTTTGTATTTGCTTAATGAAATATGCTGAACATGCCTAATATGTTGATATGGTGAATTGCTTTCGTTGAATAATTGCAATTGTATGCATCTGTGTATGTTTCTTTCAATGAATTTGTAAATTACATTATGGGGCTTAGATTGCCTGGATTGGTGATGGTCTGAATGATCAAATATGTCCAAGACTTCTTCTAACAGGTTGAATTTCCTGACATAAATATCCTTCCGCAAATTTCCTTTCCGCAACTTGCGGGATGCGGGATGTAGCTTCACAATCTCTACTTCCACATATTTCCTTCTACAACTCTCCTTTCTACAACTTGCAGGATGCGGCTTCATAGATCTCTATTTCCACAACTCTTCTTTCTACAATGGTCTATTCCGCATGCAGGATGCAGCATGTGGGATGCGGGATGTGGGATGCAGCATGTGAGATGCGACATGTGGGATGAGGGATGCAGGATGCAGGATCAAAATTTCCATATTTCCCTGATTCCGCAAACTCAAGCTTTCTGCACGATTGATTCTTGTGGGTTGATTCTCAGCCATTGATCTTTCTCCGCCGGTCGATCTCTTCTGATATATTTCTCCATAGATTGTCGAATTGATCACTAACAGGATCAATTTCTCTACTGTTGGGAAGTTGGAGAATTTATAATCAGACTTGAATAGAGTGAACGCAAGATGAATTCATGCCTCTATATATTTCTGAAAAAAAATTGGGAATCCATCAAAATACATACAAAATTCAATGAACTTCGAGCTAGATGTTCCCGCATCAATTAGGGCGAGAAATTATGGTCGCGCTCTCTCTCTAGTGGATGGGAGGGGGTGTGACATTTAATCATGCATTATTAAGCATTCACCACATCACTAAATTGAACATTCATAACAATACATTATACAGTTCAAAACACAACAAAAGTACTTATCTTTCAGATGAGTTGTTCAAGCATTTGACTGTGTGAGTGAAACGTTCCACCCAACCATAGGTCTCTATCCAACTTATATCATTTCAGCTGAGAGACCACCACCCAACTGGGCTATGATATCCACTAGGAAGGAACTATAGAGATTTACTCACATCCACAATGCAACTATTTACGCTAAGCCAATATCCTACAAGATTTATAAAGCATAGAAGGATGCAAGGGAAGGGGAATGACAAGACAATGAAATTAGCCACAGATCTATAGGGATCTCAAATAGTTTATCCACCTTTGGCACCCACAATACCTACCACACTAAACACAAGGAAGGTCCCCTTCACTGCTACACAATCCCTTAGGCACTCTTTTCCTCTAGTGTGACTCAGAGTGGGCATAGAAAGGTCTAGGATGCTAACTCTAGATATTTTTTACTTCACTTTGTTTATCAAGCCATTCAACCCAATACTCTACCTAAATTCCAATTCCTCTTACCCTGCAATTTCATACCATGATGGGCTCATCTATGTAACTCAATTCTCTGGTTTCTCACCAATTGATGGTTCGGTTAGTCTTGCTAAAACAAAAAAGGTGCATGCTAAGGTTACTTGCTAAGGATGCACATAGAGAATGCACACTAAGAATACTAAATATGCTAGGAAGGATATGTTTTCTTCTTTCTTAACTGCAGAGTTTGAATGGGTGGTGTATGAATGAATGAGGACAATATTTTTCCTCACGCAATCCTCCTAGATTGAATTCCCTTGCACATGGTTAAATTCTTGTCCAATCAACGGTGCCCATCTTTGGTACTTTACCCTACGCTCATTGAACTTGGGAGGTTCCTCCTCAACCACCATTTCTTCACATGGTTAAATTCTAATTAAGGGAATTTAATGGGGTTGTTCATGCAATTTATGGCATAGGGGTTCACAAGATAACAAATGGAAGCAATGGGTCACATCCCACAACCCCCTCATCTCTCCTTAGTGGATAGCGTATCCCCTCATTCATGTTTCCTCCATAGCCAACCCTAAACATTTTATTTGTATTATAAATATTTACATGTTTTTACTTCTCCAATGGTTTACTGGCGCATGGTTTACGAAATAAAATAAAATAAAATACAATGCTTGTATTTACAAACCAATGATTCACTAGAGGTTCCTTGGCCTTTATATCCCTCATAGGAATTATAAATTGCATATACACAACATTTACATAAAACCCAATACTTCCTAGGGGTCAAAATGGGACATTACAATTCCCTCCTCCTTAAAGGAACACCATCTTCAGTGTTCTAAAAATTGAACAAAAACATGTATTCCTCTCTCATGGCATCCTATAGATCCCATGTGGCCTCATCTTTTCCAAGGTTCCTCCACCACACTTTTACCTGACCAATGACCCTATCTCTGAGCAGTGTCACCTTCCTATGTAGGATGCAAATAGTATCCACTTGGAACTCTTCCTTAGGTTCTACCTATATCACATTCCAATCAATTACATTAGTAGGATCATGTATATAAATTTTAAGCAAAGAAACATGAAATACATTGTGAAATCTCATGCCAACAGGCAATGGAATCCTATATGCAACTAGTCCCATCCTATCAAGGAAATCAAATGGTCGACAATATCTTGGTTCAAGCTTGGCTCAACTTCCCAACTTTAGGAAACATTTCTTTGGTTTAAATATTAAGTAAACATGGTCCCCAAATTTAAATTCTTTGTGCTCTTTCTTCAAGTATGCGTAACTCTTCCCCCTGTCCTATGTTTCCTCCAAATTCTTCCTTACTTTAACAATTCCTTGTTAAAATAATGATTCAAATGGAATCATTCCTAATGCTTCTTAACTACCATATAATGATTCAAATGGACTCATTCCTAATGCTTCTTGACTACCATTTTTGTATGCGAATTTTACTAGGTGTAGGTATTCCACCCACTTGGATGGCTTGTCCATTACATACATCCTTAACATATATTCAAGGACTTGATTTACTCGTTCACTTTGGTCATTTCATTAATGATGATATGTTGTGCTAAAATTCAATTGAGTTCCCAATTTTGTAGACAACTCTTTCCAAAATTTTGATTGTGAACTTTGCATCCCAATCGGAAACTACTACCTTGGGTAACCAATGATGTCTGAATATCTCCTTCATGAAGATGCCTGATATGTCACTTTCCTTATGGGTGGACTTGAATAGAATGAAATGAGTTTCCCTTGAGAGTTTTTCCACCACAACCATGGCCGAATCATGTTGTTTTACCATTCTTGGAAAACCTGTTATGAAGTCCATAGAAATCACTTCCCACTTCCATTCTAGTATGGGTAATGGATTCAATAGTCCTGTTGGATGTTGATGTATCACCTTGACCCACTGGCATTGCTAACACCTAGAGATATATTCTACTATATCCTTCTTCATTCCATGCCAAACGTACTGCTTCCTTGCTGTTGTTATTTTCTTGAAATATATTGGATTCCCTGAGTAAGGAATTTAGTGAATTTCATCTATGATTATTTTCTTTAACTTGGCATAATTGGGAATGTACAGTCTATCCTTGTAAACAATAAGACCATCCTCTTTGATCTAATAACATATGCACTTTCCCTATGGATATCCTTGCTACAAATTTTCCTTCACCTAGAGAGAGGTTTTATCCTTGCTTTAGGATTCAATAACGTTTTTCTTCAATTTAGATTCACATCTGCTTAAATATATTATATAAAAATTTCTGCTAAGGGCATAAAAAAACTCGTTTTCCTTTTCACATGTTTAATTTCAAAATCAAATTCAGATAGGAACTCCAACCATATAGAGTTCCTAGCATTTAAGCTTGGTTGGTCAAATAAATATTTTAAACTCATATGGTTTATTTTGAGTTCAAATATTCTTCCCAGCTGGTAATGTCACCACATCTTCAGTGCATGCACTGTGGCAGAAAATTCCAAATCGTGAATCACATAATTTATCTCGTGATCCTTCACTTTCCAGGATTCATCGCATATTATGAACCCTTCCTACATAGACACAACTCCCAAGACTTTGTTGCAAGTATCTGTGCACACCACAAAATCATTATCCGAGTCAACGATCTTCAAAATATGAGCGTGAGTAAGTAGGTGCTTCAAACATTGAAAGTTGGCTGTGCATTTCTCAAACCACATTAAATTCAGTTTGTTTCTCTGTAGTGATGTGATTGGATAGGTGATTTTAGAAAATCCCTCAATGAATCTTCTCTAATATCCCATAAGGCCCATAAAATATCTGACATCCATGACATTCTTCAGATCCGACCAATTTATTATGGCTTCAATATTCTCAAGTTCCACTATAATTCCTTCCTTTAATATAATGTGGCCCAAATACTACACCCTACATTGATAAAAAAATTCACTTGCTCAACTTGGAATATAGTTTATTCTGTCTATGAACTTGCAATACTATTCTCAAGTGTTCATCATGCTCTTCTTTATTCTCGGGGCACACAAGAATATCATCCAAGAATACTAACACAAATCTTTCCAAGTATTTGCTGAAGACGCTGCTCATGAGGAACATAAATGTTGAGGGTTTGTTGTTGACACCAAATGGCACTACTGTGAACTCATAATGGCCATATCTTGTTTAGAATGATGTCTTGTGGATGTATTCTTCCTTTATCCCCACATGATGATAACCCAACCTCAAATCAATTTTGGAAAACACTTTGGCACCCTTCATTTGATCAAGCAAGCCATCAATTCTAGGAAAGGGGTATTTTTTCTTGACTATCACTTTATTGAGTTGTTTATAATCAACACATAGTCTCAAGGTGCCATCTATTTTTTTGAAAAATAGCACTAGTTCTCCCCAAGGAGACATATTGGGTTTGATGCATCTTTTATCCATCAATCCTATAGATGCATCTTTAACTCTAACAATTTTGGTGTACTCATTCTATTTGGATCTTTTGAGACTGGTGTTTCCCTTGGAACAAGATTTATTTTGAAGTCTATGTCTCCATTCGGTGGCAATCCTAACACTTTATTTAGGAATACATATCTAAACTCTTGCAACATCTAGTAGTATTGTATCCTTGATCCTTTGTCTTCCAATGAATCTAATCACTAGTACAAAATGAAATATCAGTGATTACGTGACTAAGAAAGTTAGTCACCATAGTTTTTTCAAGTGATTTACGGTATAATGTAACCCAACTAAAATCGACTAACTTAAATGACTAATTTAGTAATGGGTTAAAAAATACGACTAGATAATAAGTGACACAATTAAAAATGACTAACGTAAATGACTAATTTAGTCAAGGAATAAAATATGACTATATACAAGAATATGAATTAGTCGTTTATGTAATTCATTTTTAATTGTGTAACTCTTACAATGGAATATTGCAATTTTGATTATCAATCGTTACAATTTACTAAATTTTAACAATGCAGATGGATTTAGAGACCCCCTCCCCCTAAAGAGGGGGTGTCTAAATCCATCTGCATTGTTAAAATTTAGTAAATTGTAACATTGTAAATGGATTGTTGGGTGTATTATAATGCCTAAATCAATCCACCTATTCTTTAATTATCAATCGGGGTTGGTAAGCTTAGAGTTGACACAAAATATATGCGAAGGCGGAGGGGTTCTTATGGTGTCGTGGAAATATTTTAACAAACAAAAGATCGAAAGATCTTTCAAAATGAAAAACCGAGTCAAACTCCTAAAAATACAATTATTAAAGCAATTAAATTGAGACAAAATAATAAACTATTGACAATTAACTTTAAACTGAAATACAATCAACAATTAACTATTCAAATGGGAAACTAGGGTGAAAGGAGAACTTAACTTATAAGCAAGTAGAAAACTTAATAAGAAAAGCAAGTAGAAAATTAATAAAGAAAACTTAATAAAAGAAGCAGGTAGAAAAATTAATAAAATAAATATCTTTAGGTTCTGTCCTACAATTTCTTTCAACAATAACACAACATAAAAGAGACAACCTAAAAACATACTAAGGACAACACTAAATCTCACATACAAACAAATAAATCAATCTAAAAGGGCATAAACACAAAACAACACAACAGTAAAACAAAATTAGAAACGACATTCAAGAAACAAAAACATAAACAACTTAACAACCATTCAAGGCGAAAAGAAATAAAGAAAATAATAAAACTTTAATAAATAACCTAAAACAATTAAACTTTAACTTTAATGTTAAACAAAACTATCATCTAGCTATCATAATCAAAACATAATTCAGACATTAAAGAAACAGAACTAAAAACAGTCTCAAAATACATAAAAAACACTAAAAACAGAACTCAGGGTTGAATGATAGATTGAATTGTGGGTCTGAAAGGGGTGGCTGAATAAGAGACTAGATAGGTTGTTCGAATGACAGTCTGCACAGTTAAAATGGTAAGAACTAACCTAAATGAGATAATCTTCAGCTGAATTCATGCATATGTAAATCTAATGCAAAGAGGCAATAAATAAACCTACTTATTAAGTAAATTTAAGAGTAAAATAGACTTAAACAAATTCATAAACATAAGCATAAAGAAACCATTGCATGTTAATAAACTGAAATGTAAATTGCATAAACTGATAATTTATGACAGAAATGAAATAGACATAACTGAATCTACTTGATTTGATAAACAACAATCTATTTTATCTAATTTGGTAATAAATCAAATAATAGACTCGGAATAAAATGACTGAAAACAAAGATGAAAGTAAACTATGCACGCAGTTAACCATCTAATTCAGAAATAAAATTGCATTATAGGAATAATAAAATGGACTATAAATTAAACTAGCTACAATAGAAAGATGAAAGAAATAAATAAGAAAATAAAGCTCTGGTTGATGAGGGGCCCTCTCAGCAATAAGGGGTGATTCCTGGCTAACTTCTACTCAAATGCAATCTTCAACAACAACACATACAATTCTTTATTCAGACGATGGAACTGAAATATAGTGCTTAAGAACAAATCAAAGCATGAACTGATTCTTCTTGGATAACCTAACTCTTCTAGCTAACTGAGCTCTCTCAAAGAGGCTGCTATATATAATAATTTACAGAGATGAGCAAGTTGACCCTTTAGTGGTCGACTTCTCTCTAAAGTTGGTTGATCATAAAGGCACAAAACATATTAGAGGTCAACGCGCAGGAAACCTTCCTTCTTCGGTGCGGTTCTGGTCTTTTTACCGGGAAGCGAACATAGAGGCTCCTCGTCAATGTGAACAATCTTCATATGTGGTGCACATGTTCCTTCCTTATCACAGCAGGTGGGATGATGGCGAACAAAGGAGAGTGTAGTGGTGAATATTCTAGAGTGTGAGTTGAATGCATCAATCCAATGGATGGATTGCTGATGTGGTGGCGAGCGAAAGAGAATGCAGGATGGCAAAGTATCTAGAACACAGCTTCATCACCCAGACATGTGGATAACAGGCCGTTTACAAATTATTTCATGTTTTAAATGCCCTGATTTAAATCTCAACAGCGCGCAGCCTGATGGGCAATCTGGACGAAGAGCTGAACGGAAAGCTGGGCCGTGAGCTGGTTATGCTGGGCGTTGATCTAGGGTGAACGGAGTGTCTGTCTGCTGGCGCGCTTCAGGAGTGCAGTCTACAACAACACGTTTCAACATTTTGCAAACCACCAACAAGTTTCACGCAACGGGTTGGATGACAAGCTGGACGTCGAGCTGGACATGTTGTGTGAAAGGTAGGATGAATGCATTCTGTTTATTAATTTGGCCCAAAAATATTATAAATTCTGCAAACAAGTATATAAATCAGTTAATACATCAAATGCACTTTAATAATATAATTTTTAATTAATAAAACCATAAAAATGATAATAATAAAAATATTTCATATAAACCTTAAATACACTCATACCTGAGGCTGAATAATGATCTGTGTGACATAAAATATAAAAAAGATAATAAAACATGTGTTTAAATGAGTAATTTAACTGCCAAAAACGATAACAAATCTAGGATCAACATTCCCCCAAATCGGAGAAATGCCAGGTCCCACTAGGAAAAAAGAAAGAAAAGCAATTTAGGAAGAAGGTGAACTAGCAACTGCCTTCAACTTGGCAGATGAAGAAAGTAATTTAAACTTCACTCTTGTAACCTGTAACATAAAAATAACATATCTTTCATGTCAAACATTGTATGAAGGTTAAAAATGGCTTTATTGGGATTTTCAACATTCTTAATTTAATAGTTCTGAGGTTCAAAATAATTTTATCATTTATAAGGTTTAAAATCAATTCAACCATGTCCAAAGTAAAACTTTGGGTAGGTTGAACATAAAAACGTAAGTCGCATTTTGAATAACAAAAATATTGATCATTTTAATGGATGATTAGGTAAGAGGATAGGATTATTAACGGTGAAATGGAAGTAAAAACTATTTGCCAAAAACAAAATTTAGTTAGTAGATTTTAATCATAAGTGCTATAATATCACCATTTTTACCAGATCGCTATTTGATATTTCATTTGTACCTTCATTCGATCGTCCATATGGTCTTCCAGATTGAATTTTGCTGTAAAAATATGCTCCAAGCTATAACCAAATTCCACTGTTTACATTCCTGAAAATACTTATCATTTGTTAGAGATAAATAGAAATGTCATAAACAATAAAAACAATCTAATTTTTTTACAAATCCATCTTTCCCCAAACCAAAGATACGGCGTGTCCTCAAGGCATACATAGAGAAGAATTTGATTTTTCTAGAAAAATAGAAAGAGTGCTAGCATGCTGTGAATTATTGTTAAGAAAACTAACTAATAAATGGAAATGGTTGAGAAATGTATATTCATGAAAAATAAAACAATGCTTAGAAAGACCATGTAAATGAGAATAATAGAATCAAAAGAAGACCATAGGAAAAACTAGCCAGCCATGCCTCATTGTAAATATATCCTATCATCATAAAATATTTTAAGTGTACCCCGGAGTGTGTGAGATTTACAGCTATGAGTCCCATTTCTAAGATAATGATATATTAGGTATATGCGGAAGTAGGCGGTCGGGGAAAAGTCAACTTAGAGCCATTCTCAAATGACATTGTAAACAATTGGCCATGACATATTTGTTTGAAGATTTTTTTTTTAATTTTTAATTTTTATTTATTTTTTATATTATTTTACGAACTATGTGCATAGTGGTGCATTAACCAGATCTTTGTTACCAGATATTGCCCTACTTCCATCAGGCCTGTTCAGTACCTTGGCGGGTTTATCTTGGTACCATGCAAGCATAGCCCTGCTGCCAGCGAGCCTGTTCAGTACCCTGACGGATTTAATTGCATTTATCGAGCTTCCTGTTGTTAGGTTTTTACTTGGCATTGACCCGCTTTCAGCAGGCCTGTTCAGTACCCCAGCGAGTTTTCCTTGTATAATGATATTAAATATATGGAAGCCGATTGGTACGAGAGTGTGTTAAATCCTGCTAAACACATAATTCAATTTTTTCAAAATAAAGTTATAAGTAATTTCATAATGGCCATACTCATAAAACATGTCAAAAGAGAATAACTGAAAGTTGTTCTTTGAACCTAACAGTCCCTCTTCTTTATAAAAGAAAATTAATGTTCCCCACAGACAAAAATTCCACTTACTTTTGAGTTATCACCAAAATACTCAAGAGACAAGTTTTGATAGCAAGTATAGGATGAACTAGTAATCCATAGGTGAAAAATAAGGTTGGGAAAATTATGATAATAAAAGTGGGTCTTATCAAGCAATGGTTTGAAAGGATAAATCAGAAATATACATGTTTGAATCAAAATACAAAAAACTATATGAATCATAGAAAAACTGGTGAAGTATGATATACAAAGGATTTATATAAATTTTTTATCACTATAAGCTTCAAATTTCAAAAGTTCCCTAAGAAAGGTTAAAATACCCGATGAGTATTTAGCATACTTCCCTTGTTCGAGTAGTATTCCGTTAGCTTCTCATAGAGATAATATACTTGTAATCAAACTGCAAAACCACTTGTTAGATGATTCAATTGATTCATAAAGACATAAAAGAAAAAGAGTCTTGTGTAGACAACCTATTAGAAATGACTCTTATTTATTCAAAACAACAAGCACATATTTACGTATATACAAGTGATAATAACCCAAAATATTTTTCAAGGATCAGGAGGAGGAGGAATAGCTTCCCCTTCAACTAATTCCATTTTATTTTGCTGCAAAACATTCTGTATGAATTCCTGTTTAGATGTCGGTTGGTGATATAGCCTAAGTCTATGTCCATTTACTACAAAGGAAACTTTTGAGCCATCAATTGTTTTAATTTTTACCGATCCATTGTCAAAAGCTATAACTACTTCATATGGACCCATCCAATGGGTGGTTAATTTTCCTTTAAAATTTTTAAACTGTGAATCGAATAGTAGTGCCCAATCTCCAATATTAAACTGCTTTTGCTTAATAAATTTATCATGCTATGTTTTTCGTTGATTCTGTATTAACATCGTTCTTTGAAGTGCATCTTGTCTAATTTTGTCTAACTCATTAATCTGCAATATTCGTTGTTTGTATGCTTCATCCAAATTCATGCCTAATTGTGCTGCCATACGAAAGGTTTTAACTTGAAATTCAATAGTTAAAAGGACTTGTTTACCATACACTAACTCATAGGGGTTATGTCCGGTAGTGTTTCTCCATGTTATCCTATAGGCCCATAAAGCCTCAGAGAGTCTATCTGCCCAATCCTTATGATGTAAGTGAATGGTCTTAGTTAAAATGGATTCTAATACTTTATTAGTTGATTCTACTTGACCATTAGCCTAAGGGTGATAAGGTGAAGATTTGCAATGTCGGATACCATATTTTGTTGTAAGTTCTTTCATTAATTTAAAAGTACATTGAGTACCTTGATTTGTGACAATTTATCTAGGTACACCAAACCGGGTGAATATTTCTTCATATATGAATTCTACCACTGATTTCTCTGTGGCTCTAAATAAAGCTTTAGCTTCTACCCATTTGGTGACATATTCCATGCAAACTAAGATATATTTATTTTTACGAGACATGGGAGAAATTGGTCCTACAAAATCAAGAGTCAGTTTCTCAAAAGGTTCAATCATAACTTGGGGTTGTAAAGGCATTTGATCAGATGACGTAGGTCTACCCATTATTTGGCAACTATCACATCCTTTAACATATTTGGTAGCATCCTTAAAAATGATTGGCCAATAATAACTAGAATGTATGAATTTATATGCCATCCTCTTGTCAGAAAAATTTCCTCCACATGGTCCATCATGGCATGCATGGAGGATGTCTGTCATTTCATCCTCCCGCACGAATCGTCGAATAATAATATTTGGACCAATGTGGAAGAAGTCATTATCAACCCAAGAATTATTGGAACTCTGAACTATAATACGACGCTTCTCATGTGGAGACAAATGGTTTGGTATTTTCCCAGTTGCTAGATAATTGGCGATATTTGCAAACCAAGGGGTTTGGACAGGTACAACAAATAGATGTTCATCAGGAAAAGTGTCATCAACTAGTTTAGTACCATCTTCATGTTCAATATGGGAAAGGAAACCTGCTATGATATTTTCTTTACCAGGTCAATCAATGACGGTAATGTTAAATTCTTGCAATAAAAGAAGCCACCGAGTCACTCTACCATTGGTAATTGGTTTATTCATTAGAAATATAACAGCAGAGTGATTAGTATGCATAAAAACTTCATAAACTGTGATATAATGACAAAACTTATTAATAGAATAAACTGCTGCCAAAATTTCTTTTTCAATAACAGTATAATTTAATTCGGCAGGGGTCAAATTTTTGCTAATAAAATATATGGAATAAGGTGCTTGTCCTTCTTTTTGGTCGAGGACTCCTCCTATGGCCATATCAGAGGCATTGGTAGATATGTGAAAAGGAAGGGACCAATCGGGACCCCTAAGTATTGGTGCCACTGATAATTTAGCTTTTAGGATTTCAAAAGCATTTTGACTAGATTCTGTCGATTGGAATTCTGCATCCTTTGTAAGTAACTTGAACATTGGTGCAGTTATTTTAGTGAAATTTTCAATAAAGCGGCGGTAATAGCCTGCATGACCAAGGAAGCTTCTTACTTCTTTCTGAGTTTCGGGAGAGGGAAGGCCAACGATTACTTCGATCTTCGCAAGGTCTACCTTAATTCCTTGGGAAGAAACATGGTGTCCTAAAACTATACCTTCTGTTAGTAACATTCTACATTTCTCGTGACTGAGGGATAAATTGGTTTCTTGACATTGGATCTTGACCTTCTCGAGGTTGTCAAGGGCTTCTTGAAAAGTATTACCATAGGCCATAAAGTCATCCATGTATACCTCCACACAGTCATGTATAAGATAAGAAAATATTCCTAAGACTGCTCCCTGGAAAGTGGCAGGTGCATTACATAAGCCAAATGGAAAAACTCGATAAGCATATGTTCCCCAAGGGAATGTAAAGGTGTTTTTGCCTTGATATTCTGGTGCTATTAAAATATGGTTGTAACCACTATACCCATCAAGAAAGGAAAAATACTGTTGTGACTTGACAGAGTATCTAATACTTGATCAATACAGGGTAAAGTAAAGTAGTCTTTAAGTGTAGCTTTGTTTAGCTCCCTAAAATCAACACAAATACGCCATTTCCCTATAACTTTCTTTGGGACTACTACTAAAGGATATACCCATTTACTGTCGAAAATAGGATAAATGAAACCAACAGTGAGGAGTTTTTGTAATTCTTGTTTTACTATGTCCTTTAGAGCAAGATTCATCCTCCTCCGTGGTTTCCTTACAGGTGACATGCTTGGATCCATATAAATATGGTGAATACAGGTATCAGGGTGTATACCCTTCATATTGGTGTATTCCCATGCAAATGCTCCAGCTTGTTTCTTAAGAACGTTAAGCAGCTGTGCTTGTTGGTTTTCACTTCATCCTGCATTTATATGTAAAAATTTCTCAGGGCCAACCTCACAAGGTATGGTATATGGTCCTATATGTTCTTTAATCGTGAAAACACAAGGTGTTTCTGTAAACATGGAAAGAGCCATATTCTCTTGAAACTTATCTCCAAAAATCTGATCGAGTTGAGCAAAGGACTGAGGGAAATCTGTACAGGTTGTCAAAGAAACAAACTAGTTTAATACATTCTCAGTGGTCTTCTCCTGAAGTGCCTAAGAGAAATCACTAGGAAGGGAGAGATCATCAAAGTCTTCATCCCCAAAAGAACAATTTAACCACCATGAATTTTCAGTTATTGGTTGTGCTGGGGGGTATAAAATAAGTCTTTGTGTGGACAACCCATTGGAAATAGTAATCTCTCCATCCCTACATCCTATAAAAGCTTTTGCAGTAGCTAACCATGGTCTTCACAAAATAGTAGGATGTCCTTTAGAAGGAGCCTTTGATTCTACAACCATAAAGTTGACAGGGTATTCTCATGAAGCTACCAATACAACAATGTCATCCAAGACTCCAACGGGTTTTACCGTAGTGCAGTCTACTAGTTCTAGGATGGAAGGACTAGGTCGAAGAAATTGTCCCAACTGTAAAGCTTCTAAAACTGCGGTGGTCATCATGTTAATGGCAGATCCTAAATCGATTAATGTATTCTCTATGGCAGTGGTGTTTATAATTATAGTCACTAATGGGGCTCTTGGATTTGTATATTTTTCAATCCTGGACTGACCTGTCATACATTCAGACATTTCTCCTATAACATTGAATTGTAAGAGGGTCCTTTTGCTTCTTTCCTAGGTGTTTAATACATAGCTCCTTTATTAGTTTACTATAGATTGGTATATCTTTGATAGCTTGTAATAGAGGGATTTTAATACATATGTTCTTTAATTCATTCAAAATGTTATACTCCAGATGAACTACAAGTTTTTCTATTACTAGTATATCTGGAAATGGAGGAATTATTTGCTCCTGAATAGTTTCCTGCGGAGGGTGGGTGTGTACTAGAACCTTTGGAATGTTCACGTCCTCCAAACTAACATCATTCATGGGTTCACTTGAATCTTCTTCTTCTTCATTTGGTTCCTGAATGATGACTGATGACTTGGGTTTATTATTCACAACTCTTCCTGATCGTAATTGAATTTCATGTACATGTATAGTCGAAATAAGGTATGATGGAAGAATTTGCAACTCAATGCTATTAAGAGCTTGAGTTGGTTTATTATTAGGGTTAGGTGTCAGCTGTGCAGGTAATAATGTCATTCGAGAAGGATTTACATTCTGAAAGTGATGAGATTGCTGTGTGATAAAAGGAATTGGAGGTACAAATCTAGGCAACATTTGCTGGAAGTTTGTTTGATTCTAAGGATAAGGATGATTAGGTGTAGGGACAAGTTGTGGCTGAGGATATGGTTATACTCTCCATCCTTGTGACCAATATTTCTTTTGTGGAAATTGAGGAGGAGGGTATTGAGGTGGATAATCTGCCAGCTTGAATTGTTCCATTGTTGAGGTGGTTGATACAGAGGATAATAGAGTGGAGGTTGTGGTAGAAATTTTGGATATGCTGGTTGGTCTCTAGGTTTCCAAGGAGGCCTCATATATGTTTTAGCTACATCCCCACTCTTATAGATGTCTTGCAATCTAGGCAAGGATGGGAAATTATCTGTCAGATGCTCTTCTGTACATATGTGACATACGGAGATGTTGTTTAATGGAGATTCCCTTTGGGGATGTTTAGTTCTACATCTTGGACAAAAGATACTCATTACTGCTCGTTCTTCATCCTGCCTCTTCTTGGCTTGTAAAGCATCTAGTTGAGAACCCATTGCTCCTAATATATTAGTTTTAAAATTATACAATAGGTTTCCTAACTCTATTCTTGTAACTCCACCTGAACTAGGAACATTTCCTCTTACATTTCTACTAAAAGGCTCTCGAAATTTTTTCGCAACTTCCCCCCTAATCCTAGAATAATTTTTACACATCTCACTGATTTGTGCAAAATTTTTATGAGCAATATCGTCAGCTTCCATGAGATTAAGACTTTCTAACAAGTCCTTGGATATCCCTTTAAGGAAAAGTGTACATACTGTATCTTCTCGGAGGTCATTATATTTAGACTTATGTAGTGTATAAATGAACCTCTCAAGATAATCCTTTGGGCTCTCGTCTTCAAGTTGTTGTATCTTGAATATATAATGTTGAGAGTCCTTAGGTTTGCAGTATTCTTGATATTTTCAGAAAAAAGGAAGTTTTCATATCATCCCAAGTCCTGATAGTAAATTCTCCTAATCCCATGAACCATCTCAAGGAGGAATCTTTTAGTGTAGCGGGAAATATTTTTAGTTTGTGAGCATCTTGTAGATAATTGTAACTCCTAGAAAGGATATCGAACTCGAACAGGAATGTGCTCGGGTCCTCATTACTTTTTCCATAGAAAGTAGGTAAGGAGGTAGGAGGGATGTTTTTCATAGTCACATCCTGCATTATATCTAAAATGGGGAACCTGAAGGTAGCCTCAGTTCTATTTTTCTCTTCTCCTTCTTCATTTATAGCTTCATCATGATCTTCGTTTTCTCCCCGTCTCTCCATATAAGTTGGATTCTTAACATAAATATACTTAGGAGGCTCCTTTCAAGGTGATAATGGAGTGTCCCAACGTTCTTTTTCGTGATAGATCTTCCTCTGATTAACTGTGTTTTTATTAAATCCTAGAGGGATACTAGGTTCTATTGTAGAAGTTTTAATTTGTGAGATAACTGGATCTACTGAGGTTCCAAAGAGAGATTTTACTTGAGAAGGATCAACAAAGTCAACAAAATTCGGATCTCCTACTATTGAACAAGTTGTGTTAATTGGATTAGAAACTAGTGGAGGGCCGGAGGCTTCTAATGGTTGATCCACTTGAACTTCCTTAGGAATGGGGTCCTTAGGACCTTTTGCCAATGTTCCTTCTCCTTATATGGCTTCTCTAGTAAGATATTCTAAGAGAGACTCTTTAGGTTTCATTTTAGAACTACTTCCTATAGGCGTCTTTCGATACCTTTCTGGTGAGTTAGTAGTTGAGGAATTACGTCCCCTACGGTAGTTAGTAGGGACTTCAATAAATTTTTCGGTCTTAACAAATCTACCCTTAGTATCTCTAATTCTAATCATGCAATACTTTTAGACTAAAGAAAACCTATGCTACTACTGTTGCTGGATTTAGGGGCGTCTGTTATAATAGATGTGCAGGTTCTTACCTCTCGTCTTACCACTCCCCTGCTACCAACCTATTACTAAACTTCATAAAGAATTCTACTCTACCTTACGGAACAACTCCCCTGCAACGATGCCAAAAGTATTGGGCGTATTACAATCTCTAAATTAATCCACCTATTCTTTAATTATCAACCGGGGTTGGTAAGCTTAGAGTTGACACAAAATATATGCGAAGGCAGAGGGGTTCTTATGGTGTCATGGAAATATTTTAACAAACAAAATATCAACATATCTTTCAAAATGAAAAACTGAGTCAAAATCCTAAAAATGCAATTATTAAAGCAATTAAACTGAGACAAAATAATAAACTAAATAATTGATAATTAACTTTAAACTGAAATACAATCAACAATTAACTATTCAAATGGGAAACTAGGGTGAAAGGAGAGCTTAACTTATAAGCAAGTAGAAAACTTAATAAGAAAAGAAAATAGAAAAATTAATAAAGAAAACTTAATAAAAGAAGCAAGTAGAAAACTTAATAAAAGAAACATCTTTAGGTTCTCTCCTACAAGTTCTTTCAACAATAACACAACATAAAAGAGACAACCTAAAAACATACTAAGGACAACACTAAATCTCACATACAAACAAATAAATGAATCTAAAAGGGCATAAACACAAAACAATACAACAGTAAAACAAAATCAGAAACAACATTCAAGAAACAAAAACATAAACAACTTAACACACATTCAAGGCGAAAAGAAATAAGGAAAATAATAACACTTTAATAAATAACCTAAAACAATTAAACTTTAGCTTTAATGTTTAAAAAAACTATCATCTAGCTATCATAATCAAAACATAATTTAGTCATTAAAGAAACAGAACTAAAAATAGTCTCAAAATACATTAAAAACACTAAAAACAGAACTAAGGGCTGAATGACAGACTGAACTGTGGGTCTAAAAGGGGTGGCGGAATAACAGACTAGACAGGCTATCTGAATGACAGTCTGCATAGTTAAAATGGTAAAAACTAACCTAAATGAGCTAATCTTCAGCTGAATTCATGCAGATGTAAATCTAATGTAGAGAGGCAAGAAATAAACCTACTTATTAAGTAAATTTAAAAGTAAAATAGACTTAAACAAATTCATAAACATAAGCATAAAGAAACCATTGCATGTTAATAAACTGGAATGTAAATTGCATAAACTGATAATTTATGACAGAGATGAAATAGACAGAACTGAATCTACTTGATTTGATAAACAACAATCTATTTTGTCTAATTTGCAAATAAATAAAACAATAGATTGGGAATAAAATGACTGAAAACAAAGTTGAAAGTAAACTATGCACGCAGTTAACTATCTAATTCAGAAATAAAATTGCATTAAAGGAACAATAAAATAGACTGTAAATTAAACTAGCTACAACAAAAAAATGAAAGAAATAAACAAGAAAAAAAACCTCTGGTTGATGAGGGGCCCTCATTAGAGGAAATTTCAACTCAAATGGGCCTCCTAAAATGAATTAATTAAATAATAGTTAAAATAATAAAATAATATTTATTAATTTTGGAGGAAGAAAGGAAAAAATCTATTTTTTTTGTTTGTATTTTCGACATATCTCCCCGTGTTTTTACTCAAATTTCGATCGAGAGAGCTCGTTGGATGCGGAATTAAATTTTGCATCCAACGAGTACCCACTTGGCATACTTTTGACAGACCCCTCTACCCCAAAAAGAAGAAATACCTAAAAAAATGTAATGATGACATCATCATTTCATTTTTTCAAGTATTTCTTATTTTTGGGGTAGTGGGGTCCGTCAAAAGTATGCCGAGTGGGTACTCGTTGGATGCAGAATTTAATTCTGCATCCAACGAGCTCTCCTAATCAAAATTTGAGTAAAAACATGGGGATATATGTCGAAAATACAAACAAACAAAAATAGTTTTTTTTATGATACCTATCCCCAAATTTATATTAAAAAAGTGTTTAAGACCTATACGGTATTTCAAATTTAAAGCAATTTCATTGGCTAACACATGATGACATGGAATTTGAATAAAAGTTAAAAGGCCCATTTTGAGTTGAAATTTCCTCTAATGCTCAGCAATCAATGGTGATGCCTAGCTAACTTCTACTCAAACGCAACCTTCAACAACAACACATACAGCTCTTTATTCAGATGATGGAACAAAAATACAGTGCTTAAGAACAGATCAAAGAATGAACTGTTTCTTCTTGGCTAACCTAACTGTTCTAGCTAACTGAGCTCTGTCAAAGAGGTTGATATATATAATAATTTACAAAGATGAGCAAGTCGACCCTTTAGTTGTCGACTGCTCTCTAAATTTAGTCGATCATAAAGGCACAAAACATATTAGAGGCCAACGCGTTGGCAACCTTCCTTCTCCAGTGCGGTTCTGATCTTTTTACTAGGAAACGAACACACAGGCTCCTCTTCAGCGTGCACGATCTTTAGATGTGGCACACGGGTTCCTTCCTTATCTCAGTAGGTGGGATGATGACGAATAGAGGAGAGCGTAGTGGCGAATATTCTACAGCATGAGTTGAATGCATCAAGCCAATGCATGGATTGTTGATGTGGTGGCGAGCAAAAGAGAATGCAGGTTGAAAAAGTATCTAGAAACAGCTTCATCACTTAGATGCATGGATGACAGTTCATTTACAAGTTGTTTCATGTTTTAAATGTCCTGAATTAATTCTCACCAGCGCGCAGTCTGATGGCCAATCTGGATGAAGAGCTGAACGGAAAGCTGGGCCATGAGTTGGATGTGTTGGGTGTTGATCTAGGGCGAACACAGTGTCTGTCTACTGGCGCGCTTTAGGACTGCAATCTACAACAACACGTTTCAACATTTGGCAAACCACTAGCGAGTTTCATGCAACGGGTTGACGGGTTGGATGACAAGCTGGACGTCGAGCTGGATGTGCTATGTGAAAGGTAGGCTAAATGAGTTCTGTTTATTAATTTGGCCCAAAAGGATTATAAAGTCTGTAAACAAATATATAAATTAGTTAATACATCAAATGCACTTTAATAATATCATTTTTAATTAATAAAACCATAAAAATGATAATAATAAAAAGATTTCATATAAACCTTAAATACACTCATACTTGAGGCTGAATAATGATCTGTGTGACATAAAATATACAAAAGATAATAAAACATGTGTTTAAATGAGTAATTTAACTGTAAAAAATGATAACAAATCTAGGATCAACATGGATTCATGTCACAGGGGGTCACTAATGAATTAATCCTAATTAACATAGCCCATAAGTTAATTTGTGCTACCATAACCCATAACCCATAACATTTTATCCATATTGCTATGTCCAATATCCTTGGCTGTTTTTTATCCCTAAGATTAATAAAGTGGGACCTAGACCACCCAAGGTACATTTAGTACTACAGTATAAAACATACTTTGGGGAGGCTATGGATATGTTTAATAACATGCCAATACAAGGCTAATTAATTTGCAAGGACCGAGGATTGATCTATATAGAAAACCTCTATTGTATCATACCACGTCTAGACATCCACGGAGGTAAATAACAGTGACAAGGAATGCTTGCTTGGATAACTCTATCCACAAATACATAAAACATATAAATATATTACATACTATATAGTTTCTTTTGTAAGTTCCAAAGATAATTTATATTATTGTAAAAATAAAAATATAGCTGGAAAGAGAGTTTCAGAGTATCTTAGAGACCTCGGGAGGGGCCTCATACAAAACCAAAACATTAAATTGATATCAACAATTGGCTTGCCCATGCAAGGGAAATCAGGTTCTAAAAAAACTGCATATAGGGTTTGTCCCTGAGTGCGAACCAGACCTACATATTCCAAAATGACAATAGAGAAAATACTCTCTTGCTGCTACTATAAACAAAATTTAAGGAAAACTAATTACTACCAAACTACTTATGAAAACTAAGACCATGAAATTACTTGAAATTGCATATGGATTCTGCATCTTTAGGCTTCTCCTAGAGGATTGGACAATTGTTCTCTCTGGAACTTGAATTGTTGTATTTTCCTTCCTTGATTGGTAGTCCAACATCTATCTTCCTGAATGACGAAGGATCATCCAAGCCTTTGTGTTCCACATGCTTTCATTAGGGGTTCTTTTAGTCCCAATTTTTTCCTTGTCTCGAACTGTCAAGAGATTCTTTTTCTATTGCATGTCATAATATTTCTCAAGAGGTCTACGAACTTGAGAAGTTCCCAACAACGAGGAGGTGTGAATATCTAGAGAAGGGGAAGGAGATGAATTGTTCTCCCGAGAATGCAAGAAAACCTGGACGAACATGTTCTTAATGGACCAATAATGTTTACGACAAGTTCAGGCTATCTGATAAACCAATTGTTGTAACACCATTTCTTATTCCCAATCATCCAACATGTATCTCAAATGCCTAGGAATTGAACTGTCATAGCCACCATAAAATTCTACCATCTTCTACAATGTATCCTAAACAAGAAAAAGGTAGAGAGAGAGATAAGCAAAAATGAGAGAAAAAAATAGAATATTACAGTAGTTTTGTGATAGCTTTTGGTACCAAAGTCGTATTGGGGGGCTCTTGGTACCATTGGAAAGATCTCGTTGAGTGATACAACTTTTTTATTTTTAAATTTGCGAGATTCCTCATGGTTTGGATGGGGCATTCATTTTTGTAAATATGGGCACAAGGAATCTCTAAAAGCATTTTTTCAAAGATGCTTTATGAAAAGCATCTTTGAAAATATGCTTCTAGACATTCCTCATGCCCAAATTTATAAAAATGCCCGCTGCATACAAATCGTGAGGAATCTTGCAAATCTCAAAACACAAAAGTTGTATCGATGTATGGATTTCATATAGATGGAAACCCTTCTTGTAGAACTTTCCTAACTTCAAGGTTGAGATACGCCTTACCAAAACCTTCTTGGGAATCCCTTTCACTACTCTTAACCTTCCCTCTTCATCAACGCATTCAAGCTCCTTTTCATAATAGTCTACCTTGACCTTATGCTTTTCCATGCAATCCATACCAATAAGAGCATCATAAGACCCTAATGGTAGGACATACAAATCTAATTTTGTGAAGATCCCATTCAACTCTATGGCCACTCCGCCACCACTTCACTCACCTTTATTTATGTTCCCGCTGCTAATTGAAAAAACCAATACTTATGGTGCCCCTTCCTCTTGAGAAAATAATTTTCAACCACTTTTGGACTAATATAAATATGAGTAGAGATAGGATCATTCAAAACATAAATAGACTACATAGAAATATTACCTTCAACTTCCACCACCATTGATTGATGATCTTCCTGACGGTTATCCAACACTGCATAAATATGAGGAATTTCCCTTTCCATATCCTCCACTGTTATTGCTTCCTCTATGTTGTGCATACTTCGAGGGTTCTATTTTCAATGTGGATAGTACTTACGCATGTGGTCTCCTCCACATCCCCAACACTTAAATTTCCCTTTTTCGACTGCTACTACCGGTTTGCTTCCACTTTGATCTTGCTTCGTTGGTTGAAAGTTTCTTGGATAATTTATAAATGGAGGTTTGAATTCACCCTTTCTTTGTTCAAACCTTCTCTTTTGTTTCCATTTACATGATAGGTTAACCTATGACTTAAGTTTTCTTTGCTCATAGCAATATATGTCCATTGTAATGGATTAATCAAGACTAGGGTTTTAACAAATTCAATCCCGTCTCTAAAATTTTGTGGCAGAATTTTTAGAAAACTTTGGATATTTACCCTCTCATCCTTGAGGTAGTCTACATACCTCAATAGTTCCAAAAACTAGTGAACATGCTTATCCATAGAATTTTTCCCCAATTTTAATTCATGGAACTCCCTTCTATTGTTATCATAGTGCATAGAAGATAGGTACTTTTCTTTGATGTACTCTTGAAATATTTTCCAGCTAATCCTTATTTTTTTATTCCTTTTACTTGCATGAGGTGTTCCCAAAAAGCAAAAGCTCTACCATTTAGATTGTAAATAGCAATCTGGGCCTTTTCATTTCCTGAGTAATCATGAATTTGAAAATACTTCTTCATCCCAATAATCCATACCTCTCCTTCTTGACTTGTCTTAGTTTCTTCGTCAAATGTGGGATGCCTTGCCTTTCTAAATTATCCTTGCAGAATCCTTTTGGAAGTCCTTCTTCTTCTTGATCTTTTGGATGTATTCCTTGGGATACTCTTGGAACTTTGAGAATCACATGGCATTCTATAAAATATTTTGACAAAGATATTCCATGCTTCATGCTGACATAACTCCTTTTTGGACTTGGAGTCCTCCTTATAGTGTGACGTCTGGAGTTACTCTTTGTATCTCTTATTCCTTGACCCACATTGCTTGGATTAGATCCAGGATTAGCTATCTAATGCATATCGGTGAGGATATACAAAATGGTAGAGTTTATCTGATTATGTTCTTCTTGAGCTTTAATCAACCCCTCATTGAACCTCTGCATTGTTTCAACCAAATTATCGGGAATAATATTCTCTCCTCCCATTGGATCTTGTTTTTGTATTTTCTTCTTGTACAATTTCTCCAAGAACATCTTCATCATACTCATAAGGATATTGGGTGTCATTAATGGTTACCATTTTCCCCATGGAATTCTTTTCCCTTTTGCTATGGTTGTTCAAATTTCCAACTGTGAGTACTATGCATCATAAAAAAGTTTATTAGACATTTCAATAATATATGAAATGACACAAAAGGTACCAATATTACATACTATCTATATTACATACTATTACACACTTTATAGTTTTTTTGGTAAGTTCCAAAGAGAATTTATATTACTGTACAGATAAAAATATAGATGGAAAGAGAGTTTCAGAGTATCTTAGAGACCTTAGGGGCCTCATACAAAACCAAAACATTAAACTGATATCAACAATTGGCCTGCCCATGCAAGGGAAATCAAGTTCTAAAGAAAATTGCATATAACGGTCTATCCTTGAGTGGGAACCAGACCTACATATTCCAAAATGATAGTAGAGAAAATACTCTCTTGTTGCTGCTATAAACAAAATTTAAGGAAAACTAATTGCTACCAAACTACTTATGAAAAATAAGACCATGAAATTACCTGAAATTGCATATGGAATCTACATCTTCAGGATTATCCTCAAGGATTGGATAATTGTTCTCTCTGGAACTGGAATAGTGTTAGAATAATCAACCCATAGTATTTACCCACTTAGACATTATTTCATTTATTTTGTCTTATTTGCCTAGTCCATGAGTCCCACCATGTGCAAGTTGTCAATTGCCTATCCATAGAGGTCAAACTTTCCATTATTGACTCATGGAGCACTTGGGAAAGCCTTAGGAATCAAATCTGCTTTATTCCTGGCCTCCTAGGCACCGTTCTGCTTTTTCTGCTTTATTGCCTGCTTTTTTAGTGTTTTAAGGCACATAGGAAAGCAAGACTAGGTGAGGTGAATCAGCTTTGTTGCCTCTTCCTCCTCCACTCTTTCCTCCATGAAAAAGCATGTATGAGCTGCCATTTGACCACTCTTTAGCTTGCCCATGCGCCCTTTCTAATTCGTGGGGTCCTTGATAGATTTGGGATCAGCTTTTTACACCTATGGGGGATTTGCCTATTTTGGGTAAGCCTGCTTTATGCTAGATTTGGATGCTTCCTTATGCATTCGATTTTCTCATGTATTCTATATATTCAGCAGCCTATGTTATTACAGGGTTGGCTATTGTACACTTACTTAATATAATTTTGTGTTACAGCTCCATATTCAGTCTCCATTGTTGATAATTTTGCATGATCAATTGTTAATTGCTGTGAGTGAAATTAATCTACTGTAGGCCTGAATTTCTACAAATAGTTGTCTTTTCCTTCCTTGATTGGTAGTCCAACATCTATCCTCTTGAATGATGAAGGATCATCCAAGCCTTTGTGTTCCACATGCTTTCATTTAGGGGTTCTTGTAGTCCCAATTTTTGCCTTGTCTCGAAATGTTAAGATATCCTTGTTCTACTACATGTCATAATTTTCTCAAGAGGTCTAGGACCTTGAGAATTTCCCAACAAAGAGGAGGTGTGAAGAGCCAAAGAAGGGGAAGGAGATGAATTTTTCTCCCGATAGATCTCCTGAGAATGCAAAAAAACCTGGATAGACATGTTCTTGACGGACCAATAATGTTTATGACAAGTTCATTGTAACACCATTTATTATTCCCAATCATCCAACATGTATCTAAAATGCATAGGAATTGAACTGTCATAGCTACCATAAAATTCTTCCATCTTCTACAATGTATCCTAAACAAGAAAAAGGTAGAGAGAGATAAGAAAAAATGAGAGAAAAAAATAGAATATTAAAGTAGTTTTGTGATAAATTTTGGTCCCAAATTCATATTGGGGCGCTCTTTATACCATTGGAAAGATCTCGTCGAGGGATACAACTTTTGTGTTTTTAACTTTGTGATATTCCTCATGGTTTGGAAGAGGTGTGCATTTTTGTAAATATGGGCACGAGGAATCTCTAAAAGCAAATATGCTTCTTGACATTCCTCATGCCCAAATTTATTTACAAAAATTCCTGCTGCATACACATCGTGAGGAGTCTTGCAAAGATCAAAACACAAAAGTTGTAGCAATGTATGGGTTTCATATAGATGGAAACCCTTCTTGTAGAACTTTCTTAACTACAAGGTTGAAATACGCCTTACCAAAACCTTCTTGGTAATCCATTTCACTACTCTTTACCTTCCCTCTTCATCAATGCATTCAAGGGCCTTTTCATAGTAGTATACCTTGACCTTATGCTTTTCCATCCAATCCATATCAATAAGAGCATCATAAGACCCTAATGGTAGGACATACAAATCTAATTTTGTGAAGATCCCATTCAACTCTATGGCCACTCCACCACTACTTCACTTACCTTTATTTCTGTTCCCGTGGCTAATTGAAATATCCAATACTTATGGTGCCCCTTACTCTTGAGAAAATAATTTTCAACCACTTTTGGAGTAATATAACTATGAGTAGAGATAGGATCATTCAAAATAGAAATAGACTACTTAGAAATATTACCTTCAACTTCCACCACCATTGATTGATGATCTTCTTGATGATTATACAACACTGCATAAATATTAGGAATTTCCCTTTCCATATCCTCCACTATTATTGCTTCCTCTATGTTGTGAAGACTTCGAGGGTTCTCTTTTCAATGTGGATAGTACTTAAGCATGTGGTCTCCTCCACATCCCCAACACTTAAATTTCCCTTTTTCGACTGCCAGTACCGGTTTGCTTCCACTCTGATCATGCTTCCTTGGTTGAAAGTTTCTTGGCTATTTTATAAATGAGGGTTTGAATTCACCCTATCTTTGTTCAAACCTTCTCTTTTGTTTCCATTTACATGATAGGTTAACCTCTGAATTTAGTTTTCTTTTCTCATAGAAATATATGTCCATTCTAATGGATTAATCAAGACTAGGGGTTTAACAAATTCAATCCCGTCCCTAAAATTTTGTGGCAGACTTCTGAGAAAAATTTGGATATTTACTCTCTCATCCTTGATGTATTCTACATACCTCAGTAGTTCCAAAAACTAGTCAACATGCTCATCCATAGAATGTTGCGCCAATTTTAATTCATGGAACTCCCTTCTCTTGTTATCATAGTGCATAGAAGATAGGTACTTTTCTTTGATATACTCTTGAGATTTTTCCTAGCTAATCCTTATTTTTTATTCCTTTTACTTGCATGAGGTGTTCCCAAAAACTAGAAGCTCGACCATTTAGATTGTAAATAGCAATTTGGGCCTTTTCATTTCCTAAGTAATCATGAATTTTAAAATACTTCTTCATCCCAAGAATCCATGCCTCTCCTTCTTGACTTGTCTTAGTTTCTTCGTCAAGTGTGGGATGCCTTGCCTTTCTAAATTCTCATTGCAGAATCCTTTTGGAAGTCCTTCTTCTTTTTGATTTGCTAGATGTATTCCTTGGGATACTCTAGGAACTTTGAGAATCACATGGCATGCTATAAAATATTTTGACGAAGATATTCGATGGTTCCTGCTCACATAACTCCTTTTTGGACTTGGAGTCCTCCTTATATTGTGAATTTTGGAGTTACTCTTTGTATCTCTTATTCCTTAACCCACATTGCTTGGATTAGATCCAGGATCAACTCTCTAATGCATATCGGCGAGGATATACAAAAATGGTAGAGTTTATCTGATTATGTTCATCTTGAACTTTAATTAGCCCCTCGTTGTTTCAACCAAATTCCATGGTATACCATGTATGTACATGGTATACCTTCTCTATGCCCATTATCCAGCCTCCTATTCCCACTATGCCTATAGTAATAGGGGTATACCTTGTGTATGAAACACCCTATACCCATGCTATCCTGATAGTATTCTGACATGCACCATGGGACCATTAGCCTGCATCCTATGGGTACCATGCTTCCAATAGTAGGGGGGTACCTTGAGTATGAAACTACCCATTCTGGGAGGGGGTGCCCCCAATATTCTATTGGGGGCATATAGGGGTATGCCCTAGAGGATATTTTGGGGAATAACATTCTCTCCTCCTATTGGATCTTTTTTGTATTTTCTTCTTGCACATTTTCTCTAAGAACATCTTCATCATACTCATAAGAATATTGGGTGTCATTCACAATTACCATTTTTCCCATGGAATTCTTTTCCCTTTTGCTACAGTTGTTCAAACTGTCAACTGTGAGCACTATGCATCAGAAAAAGGTTTATTAAACATCTCAATAATATATGAAATGACACACAAGTTACCAATCAAAAGAAGTATACGTGAATATTTCATTCATGTTGGGAAAAAAAATATTGTCCATCTTTGTCAAATCTTATCCATTCTTGTTTTATCTATGCCGACAACTCAAGAATTCCAACCCATATGACCCTAGAGACTACCAAAACTTCTGATTCTTTTTCTTCCATTGTAAATCCTAGCCCAAAAAATCCCCAATGTTGAAAGTGAATCTCTGATACCACTTTATAGTGTCCATGGTCCCTCAGTGTTCCTTTGAGGTGAGGGAGAACTCATTTTGAAACCAACCCATGAGTTTTTTTTTGCTTGGATACATATTTGTCACAGTCCCCTTGATCAATCAAAATAACCATTAGATAGGTAATATAGGAAAGCGAGCTTCTAAATTTCGACCAATCCTTTGTTGTTATCCTTGTAACATTTAAAAATCTATGTGTAAAGCTAATACACACCTTAATCCTGGTTAATCAACCTTTAATTACCTTTGTAATAAATTCCGATTGGTTATAAAAAACGTTGACGGTTAAATCTATTGATCCTGAGATTTTTATGCCAATCCAAGTTTTTTGTACATCAGAGGTTGGGAGTCAAGAGCATAAACTAAGTTTCCCGCAAACCATTATCGATGCTCCGACTTCGGTCAAGGATCCGGACACATAATCCCCTTCACAACCAATTGACTGACCCGGAATGGGCATGTCAATGTCGATATCATTCCAATGGCCACTCCACCAACCCATGAGCCAATATTGATGTCGTCCAACCAACCACCCGATCAACACTTAAACTATTACAAGCACTGGAACTTGGCCATTCCACCTCTGATTCAATGGCTACCCTTGAACCATGCTAGCATGTAAATATGGTGGCATGCAAACCTAGGCCACCCTTTTTTACGACTCTACATGACTCATAAAACTTATGCAAGTGCAAAAACCATGCTCATCAAGCATACCCTCTATCTATTAGTGTCGTTCATGAACAAACAATTTATTCAACATAGTCACAACCACAAAAAAACCATATATATATATATATAGAGGTAAACTCATTTCTAGCTATGAACTCATTTCATTGAACAATTGAAGCTATTTCCCTCATTTAATTCATCATGCATGATTAAGAATTAATCACATAAATAAATTTAACATTCATCACAATAAATTAGGCAATTCAAAACACAACATAAATACTTATCTTTCATATGAATTGTTCAAGAAAATGGCTACGTGAGTGCAACATTCTTCCCAAGTGTAGGTATCCGTCCAACCTATATTATATAAGTTGAGAGACCACCCCAAGATGGGATACGATATCCACTAGGAATGAACTATACAAGTTCACTCAGCCACAACACAACTATTAATTCTACGCCATTATCCTACTGGATTTATCAATCATAGAGGAAGGCATGGGAGGTGAAAGTTAATCCGGTGAGCTCAGCCACAAAGCTACATACATCTCAAACAGTTCAGCCAACTTTGGAACCCATAATACCTACCACACTTAATACAAGGAAGGTTTCCTTCATTGCTACATAGTGCCTCATGCACCCCATCCCTCTAGTGTTATTTAGGGTAGGCATAGAAAGGTCCAGGCTGCTAACTCTAGATATTTTTTCCTTCACTGGTTTTATCAATCCATTCAACCCAAGACTCTCCCTAAATTCCAATTCTTCTTATCCTACGATTCCAGACCATTCTAGGCTCAACTATGTGACTCAATTCTCTGTTTTCTCACCAATTGTGGTGTTCATCTAGTATTTCTACTACAAAAGTGGTGCACAATAAGACTACTTGGTAAGGATGCACACTGAGAATACACGCTAAGAATGCTAACTATGCTAGGAATGATGTGTTTTTTTCTCCCTTACACGTATAGTTTGAATGGGTGGTGTTTGAATGAATGAGGATGGAATTTTTCCTCATGCAATCCTATTGGATCAAATTCCCCTGCATAGGGTTGACTTCTTGGCCAATCAACAATGCCCACTTGTGGTACTTTATCCTACACTCATTGAACTTAGGAGCTTCCTTCTCATCCTTTTTTTCTCCACATGGTTAAATTCCAATTAAGGGAATTTAATGAGGTGGTTCATGCTATTTATGGAATAGGGGTTCACAAGACAACAATTGGAGGAAATAGGTCACGTTCTACAATCCACTCACCTTTCCTTAATGGATAGAATACCCCTCATTCATGTTTCCTCCATATCCAACCTTAAGCATTTTAATTGTATTATAAATATTTACATGTTTTTACATCTCCCATGGCTTACTAGCACATGGTTTACGAAATAAAATAAAATACAATGCTTTTATTTACAAAATTTTCATTCACTAGCGGGGCCTTTCCATTGATCTCCATGCTAGGAATTATACATTGTATATACACAACATTTACATAATAAGCCAATACATTCCAAGGGTCAAAATGGGACATTACAGGATTTCTAATTTTTGTAGAATAATTTAATCCTAAGTTGTTAGAATGTTTCAAATCATTTGTGCCCGAGGAATCATTTTTGTGTAGTGAATGTGAATCTCCTCGTTAGGGGGAAACATGTGATTGTTTTACAAGAACAACTAAATATTCCATAAAAAAATCAACAGTTTAATTCTACATACTCTTCTTATCCATGTAACGAGCTACAAAATGGATCTGTCATGCTTAAGGATTGCAAGAGAAAGAGAAGTACATGAGTTGATAATTGCATATCACAATAACCATTTTGATCTTATGGAAAAAAATAAGTATGGAACACTAAACTCCTTAATTGATGTTTAGAAAGAAAAAATGGTCATATATTCTTATGTAAAGCATGATAATTAGCCTTTAAATGATTCTTCAATAGGGGACAAACTTATCTTTTTATCACATGAGATACTAAACCTCGATATTGCATATCTGGAATGTAATGATGAGGACTTCAAAGAATCAATTACACCTCAAACAGATGAATCTATTGCATGCATTGATAATAATAGGGATAGATACCTTCAAGAAGTTAATTCATTCCAAAAATAAGAACCATGCACAAATTCAAAAAATAAAAAAATTGTATACCCCACTACGTATCAAGAAAAAGAGTCAAAATTATAACCTGATCAAACTAATGAAGAACCAAAATAATAACTTATTGCAACCCCTACTAAAGAATAAATTATTGATGATATGGTTTGTAAAGACTCTGATGAAGAGGATCAAGAAATTACTTCAACTTCTCCTAAGAAAAGGATCTAGCAAGATAGATTCCCCTTCAAGTTTCTAAATTTCATGATGATTTTTTTAATGATTCTTAAGGGGATTATTTTCCATAAGAACCCTTGGAGGTTGGAATGTTTTCAAGTGATCCCTCTCATTGTGTGAAGAGGAACATGGAAGCCAATATTATGAAGATATTAACACTCTTTTTCATAGTGGAAGGCATAGACGACATGACAATTGTAGGTATTTCTAGGAGGATCCTTTTTATGACATTGGAAATGAAAGTTTGAAGGGTGACATTGCTGATTTAATGTATATTGGATGGATTCCTCTCTTTCCTGATTTGTCTATTAAAAATTAGAAAGACGATGTCTTTTGGGGTGGAAATATATTTGGGACAACACTATTTCCATTTTATGATTTGGTGCAAAAACATTTAGCCTCCCCAAAGAGGGATTCAATCCCTATGGTGTGAGATATATTTTTTAGATATGATTATTTTCCTCAAACTTCAGATTCATATTTTATAGATGGAAGTGAAGAAAGTTATTGCATATTTTTTATGGCACTGCCTAAACCATTATTGCTTGAGTGTATTGGAAAATGACTTCCATGAAAGAAACATGTTAGAGCATCTAGGATATCATGGTTTGATGACATACTATCCTGTGCACATATCAAAGAGGATTATTACACCAACACTATATACTATTAGATGGAAAAATATTTCCATGCTACACACAAATATTGGAATGATATTTGTGTTATTTTCCATTTGCAACATCCCAACTTGTGATTGATTAATATTTGATGTATCCTTATTTTGTCTCATAATCAAACACAAGGTAAGATATCATGGTTTTGATAAGATAATGCAATGGTTTCAATGGCTATATATTTTACTTAGCATGTGCATATTCCTCTAGTTAGTGTAGGACATGAAGAATAAAGGATCGATATTTTAAGCATTAGGTTTTTCATTTATGTTATTTTTCCTTTGGCATATTGTCTCATGCCCCATTTGCAGAGAGTCTTGAGAGTGATTAGTTAGATAGGAACACTATGAAGTTTTCTTTGTAATAATTTTGAAGTGGGAAAATTGTTTTGGATTGTATGTTGGGAGTGATATGTAAAGTTCTAGATTATTCAATTGATTCCAACATGTTAGGATATTAAGACACTAAGGATTTAGTTAATACAACTTGTTTTAATGTATCTTTAGGCAAATTTTGTTTCTTTAGTATGCATTTGTACATATATAATCCGACATTCACAATACATTCTAGACATAGAGTGATCTGATGGTTCATTCTCACCTTGATCTCAATGGCCATTGATCTATAACTTAACACATGATTGGTCCATGATCTTTATTTAAAGATTAAAGAGGGTCACTTTCTAACTGATCAATTATGAGAACTCATTGTAACATTATTTTTTCTTTTGCATAATAATATTGCCTCAAGTAGCTATTTTGTTGGGGTTATGTAATGTTGATGTATTTGTAACTTCAGAATGTATTCACTTGTATATCTTTTTCTATATTTAATTGTACCCCGATGTTCCTATCGGGAGAATCATTAATATAATAAATTCATATAGTTTAACCCTCCGTTGTAAGTCAGGGTAATAGTCCCCACAGTTGAGGGGTGCTAGGGTTATTAGACTCTCCTAGTGAGGTTGGACCCAGTAAGTAATTGTTAAGTGGAAAACTAGTATAAATAGAGAGTGAGACTTTCTATTTGAAACACACACTCACTCAACTATAGCACATGAGTGAGAGAATAGGAGCTCGCACAAGTGAGAGAGAGAACATATGTCAGAGATCATCTTTTTGTTTTTGTGTTTTAATTTTTCCATTGCCGCTCATTCTATCTCTAAGGAAGTTGCGGGGTTTTCTCCTTTATGGTTTCCCCGAGGAAAACTCTTTGTGTCTCTTGTCTCTTGTGATTATTGTTGTGCATGTTATTCTCTCAGATAAGATCCTAGGTCATATTGATTAAATGATAAAAATATAACATGGTATCAAAGCTAACCTGAGAAGAAGACATTGTGCAGCTGCAGAATCTAGGGCTTCCTAATTTTTGGGTCTCTCCATATATCATCAGCAAAAGGAGGCTAGGTTAACTCTCCATTCAAGGGCACATCTTTCTATCGAAGAAGAATCCGATTTTGATCATTTTTAGTTGTTGACCTACCACTACAGCAGGAAAATAGGGATTTTCACAGAAGAGGAATTTTTGAGTGATCCCAGCATAGTATTTCTCTCCTCCTCAAAATCGAAATTTAGATACCAAGATAGAAATTTTTGGTTGGGTAAAACTTCGTGAAATTAAAACCCTAATTTGAGCCCGAACGAGAAAACCCTAAAAGACTAGAACTAGGCATTTTGGTGCATTCAATATATATCTATATTAGAGAAGGATAAAGAGCTGAAACATTTACAGGCCAAAGATAAATTCTTGATGTACACTATGTAAAAGTTTCAGCCTCAAATTCACTATATTCTGGGAGATATGATTCCTCCAAATCAGGGTTCCAACCTCTCCCTGGATTCATCCCTAAACATAGCACCTAGGGAAAATTGCTATATTTGGGGCTACGAAGGTCCAAATTAAATTTCACAACATGTTCTAGATAGGAAACATAATTTACTTTATGTGGTAAAATTTTCAAACCTCTAAGATAAAAAGGTGACATGTGACAGTCTGTACACATTCGATATGTTGAATAGTCCTGAAACAAGTCACCTTTTTCAAACTCTCATAAGTTGCAATTGGTGAAATAAATTCTGCTCAAACCTGTGGGGATGGAAATAGGACAGATGAGGCTACCTCAGTATGAAATTTTAGACACAGGGGAGTAGTACTTTTGGAGATACCACAAAAACAATATCAGATATTTTTGCAGAAGAAATTGGAAAACTAGGGCTTCCTATTCCAGGAGCTTCCCTCCACTGTTTTCAGAAAAGGAGTACATTAGACAACTCACCTTGAATATGCCCATATTTATATCCAATCAGAAGTTTTAAATTCCAAGTTTTAAAAATTAGGGTTTCTCTGACAAACCCTAGATCAACCATCTCTGGAACCAGGATGGACACCTCAAATCAGTACGATCTAATTTTTTGCTATTTACATTTGAGGTTCTCATTTCAAAATGACTAATCATACTAGCTTGATGACAAGCCTGATGAAGCTGACAACTTCCAAGCATGGAAGTATGGAATCTCAGTGGTTCTTGAAGAAAATGAATTGGACACCTACCTAAGTGGAGAGGTTCCAGTTCAAGAGTGAGATGAGGCTAAAACCTTACACAAGAAGAACTTGCTCAAGGCCAAGATGATTATTGCTGATTCTATCAAGGATCACGTTATACCACAAGTGTCTTCCCTAAAGACACCTAAAGAGATGTTTGATTCCTTAACCAAGCTATTTGAAGGGAAGAATATAAATCGAAAAAAGTATAGGAACTCTGTGATCCTTGAATAAACTGACTTAGATCAGTATTTCAGTGAAGAAGTTATAAGAGCCAGAGGGAGACGAGTCTAAGGATAGAGCCAAGAGAATCATTGAATATTCTATTAAATATCATCTCATTCCTCATGTGCCATCCTTGAAGATGCCAAAAGGAAGTGTTCGATGCTATGACGAAGCAATCGAAGAAGAATAAGATATTGTTATAACCACCTTGAATAGCCTCCCAGGATCATGGAATTCATTCATTCTAGGAATGTGTGCCAGAAGGAAGTGATTACCTTCAACAGACTCTAGGAAGAGCGCACACAAGAAGAAGCTTGACTCATAATACGAGAAGATAAAATGGAAGTAACTGAATATTAAGCTCTCATGATCCAAAGAAGACCCCTCAAGCGACGAGGAATACGAAGGACTCAACTCTTGAAGAACCTATTATCCATCTTAGCATATTGATAAGAAATGATGTTGTTATGAGGGAAGAAGATTATGAAGCTGAAGGCTTAAGAAGGAATCTACCCATGAAATGAATAAAGATAAGTATTCAATTGTCATTTCATGATATCATTTTGTTATGCATTTGTTTAGATTCAGTTGATGTGTTATGCATGATATCATGTTTGCATTAAGGAAAGTATACTACTAATATCCATGTGATGAGTAAGTAGCCCATGGTGCTATACAAATATCCATTTCTACTTATCTAGAATGAAACCTATTTGATGACTTATTGGATTAGTGCACAATCTCAATGATGTCATGGCAGAGATGGAAGGCATCTAGAAAGTTTCCGTGAGATATGGATGATTGTTGTATTGGCTAAAATAGTTGCATGATTATATCTTTATGCATAAAAATTTTCCATTATGAATATTCCTTATGAAATGTTTCTAACCATACAAATAATGGATTTGACTTGTAGGAATGATTGTGTACAATCTCCTACAAGAAAAGAAGGATGAGACTTGTTTTGAAGAACAAGTGACGATAGTTCGAGAAATAATCCAAAATCAATAATGATGACTAGAATGTGATGTCAAATACTTGAAGGGAAGTATTTTTTATCTTCCATATGGATCTACAATATCCAACATGCAGTAGACGACAACATCATGGGATAAAAGCTAAGATTCGTAGCATGAGGCTTGTCATAGAAAGAAGGCATAGAATATGATCAGTCATTTGCAGCCACTAGAAGTTGAGACACATCATAGTCAGAAACATGGGTGCAAAGAAGGAACCCATGGGATAACACATACATGAGGAGCTTGAAGATCACCTAGAGTGATGAAGATCGTAACATGTACTACAAGGTTGAATTTGAAAGCCTATAGAGGATGAAAAGCTCATAGATGGGTGCGAGAAGAGCTTTTGAAAAGGTTCAAGATAGAGGATCTTGGTATCTAGTGACCCTAGATGGATACATAGAATATTAGTAGCAGAGGAAGATACTTGTCACTCCAGTACATAATGTTTCAATGCATAGAGTACGAAAGGAAGAGAGAAAATGATGCTCTGCTTCAGAGGGAGTGACTGCAAAATATCCTGAGGTTCAACATTATACAACAAGATGGAAAGCTTACTGATGGATCTAGGCATTACTAAGAGTAAAGCAGATTCCAACCTTTAGTTCAAGGTTGAAGGCAGATGACCAGTGATGCTCCTGTTATATGTCAATGACTTGTTCCTAACAAAAACGAGGAATTCATTAAATTTGCAAGAAGGAGACTTATTGATGTATTTGTAACTTCAAAATGTATTCACTTGTATATCTTATGTATTGTACCCCGATGTTTATTTCGAGAAGTGTCTGTAATGTATTTGAGTCATGTCATGCCTCGATGTTCCTATCGAGAGATTCAATAATGTAAACAAGTCATGTCAAGTCATTGTGAGTAACCCTCCTATTGTACAAGTGTTAAAGTCCCCACAGTTGTGGGGCCATAGAATTATTAGACTATCCTAGAGAAGTCGGCCCTAGGTGAGTTACTGTAAGTCAGGGAAAAGTACCCACAAGTTGTGGGGCACTAGGGTTATTAGAATCTCCTAGAGATGTTGGCTCTCGTAAGTAATTTTTAAGTGAGGCCGACATGTTGGAGTGGACATTAAGTGAACAAAAGCATATAAATAGAGAGTGAGCCTCTTTATTTATCACACACACACTCAATCACTGGGACGCATGAGTGAGAGAAGAAGTTGCCGGGATAAGAGAGAGATTGTTGTTGTCAGGAGATCATCTTACTGTTTTGGGGTTTTACTTTTGGTGTTGATTCTATCTCAGAGGAAGTTGCGGGGTTTTCTCCTTTATGGTTTCCCCGAGGAAAATCTTTGTTTTCATTGTCTCTTGTGTTTTATTGTTGTGCATGTTATTCTCTCAGATAAGATCTTAAGATAATAATGCTAGCTTGAATGATAAAAATATAACATGGTATCAGAGCTAACATGAGAAGAAGACATTATGCAGTTGTAGAAGATAGGGCTTCTTACCTTTTGTGTCTCTCTCCACAATCCACCAGCAAAAGTATGCTAGACCGACTCTCCATTGAAGGGCGCATCTTTCTGTCGAAGCAGAATTCGATTCCGAACATTTTCAGTTTTTGGTGCGGGAAATTAGGGCTTCTTATAGAAGAGGAATTTTTGAGTGAACTTGGTATAGGATTGCTATCCTCATCAAAATATAAGTTTAGAGACCTAGGTCGAGATTTTTGATTGGGTATAACTCCGGGAAATTCAAACCCTAGTTTGACTTTGGGCCAGAAGAACCCTAAAATACTAAAAATGATAAATTTTGGTACATTAGCTATATCTTAGGATTGGAGAAGGATTAGGAACTAAAAATTTCATAGGACGAATATACAATTCCTATTTACATTGTGCCCCAATTTCAGCCTTATATTCGCTATATTCTAGGAGATATGATCCCTCCAAGTTAGGGTTCCAGCCTCTTCCAGGATTCATCCCTAAACAGGACACCTGGGGAGAATTGCTATATCTCGGGATAAAAAAGTCCAAATGAAATTTCTAAAGATGTTCCATAAAGGGAATGGAATTTAATTTTTGTGGTAGAATTTTCAGACCCCGAAGATGAAACAGTGACACGTGGACATCTGTACAACTTGGCTATGCTGAACAGTCCTGAAACATGTCACCTTGGGAAAACGATCATAAGTACCAATTGGTGAAGCCAATTCTGATGAAACCTGTGGTTTTGGAATATGGACAAGAGAGGCTAACTCAGTGCAAATTTTTAGACATATAGGAGTAGTAATGTCAGAGATACTACAGAAATAGTATCAGGAATTTCTGTAGAAGAAATTGGAAAACTAGGGCTTCCTGTTCCAGGAGTTTCCCTCCACTGTTTTCAGAAAATGAGTACATTGGATAGCTCAAATTCAAGAGGTCTATATTTCTATCCAATCAGATCTAAAAGATTCCAAGTTTTGAAAATTAGGGTTTCTATGACAAACCCTAGATCAGCTAGCTCCGTAACCAGGACGGACACCTCAAATCGATAAGATCTAATATTTTTCTATTTTCATTTGAGGTTCTCATTTCAAAGTGATCTATCACATCAGCTTGATGATAAGCTTGGTGAAGTTGAAAACTTCCAAGCATGGAAGTATATGATCTCTCTATAGAAAATGAATTGGACACCTACATGAGTAGAGAGGTTCTAGTTCCAGAGGGAGATGAGGTTAAAAGCCTTACACAAGAAGAACTTGGTCAAGGCCAAGAAGATCATTGTTGATTCAATCATGGATCACCTTGTACCAAAAGTGTCTTCCCTAAAGATACCGAAGATGTTTGTTTCCTTGACCAAGCTATTTGAAGGGAAGAACATAAATCAGAATATGAATTTGAGAAAATAGTTGAAGAATGTGAAGATCCAGAATGTAGAGACCATATAATCATACTTTACAAGGGTCTCTCAAATCAAAGAACAACTTGTAGTAGTAGAAGAAGAAGTGGAAAATGCAAAAGTGGTGATAGCCACCTTGAATGGCCTCCTAGAATCATGGGATTCGTTCATGCGAGGAATGTGTGCCAGAAGGAAGTGATTACTTTTAACAGACTCTAGGAAGAGCACACACAAGAAGAAGCTCGACTCATAATAAGAGAAAAGAAGATGGGAAGATCAAGCTCTCACCATCCAAAGAAGATCCCTCAAGCAATGAGGAATATGAAGAAATCAAAGAGCCTCTTATCCATCTTAGCATTTGGATAAGAAACGACGCTATTATGAATGAAGAAGATGATGAAGCTGAAGGCTCAAGAAGGAGTCTACCCACAAAACAAATAAAGATAAGTATTCAATTGTCATTTATTGATATTGTTTTGTTATGCATTTGTTTATATTCAGTTGATGTATTATGCATGATATAATGTTTTCATTAATGACAGTATACTACTAATATGCATGTGATGGGTAAGTAGCTCATGGTGCTATACAGCTCTCCATTGCCACTTATCTAGAATGAAACCTCTTTGCTGACATATTGGATTAGTGCACAATCTCAATGTTGTCTTGGTGGAGATAGAAGGCATCTAGAAAAGTTTCCGTGATATATCGATGAATGTTGTATTGGATAAAATAGTTGCATGATCATATATTTATGCATAAGAGTTTGCCATTATGAATATTCCTTATGAAATGTTTCTAACCATACAAATGCATTTGACTTGTAGGAAATATCGCATACGTAATCGCCTACAAGCAAAGAAGGATGAGACTTGTTCCGAAGAACAAGTGACGATAGTTCAAGATGAAGAATAATATGACGAATGCAGCGACATCATTGATGCAGAACCTTCCAGCTATGAAGAAGTAACCAAGGAGAAAGGGAAGACCAGTTCAAGAAGAATGATGTCTAGGATGCAGTATCGATATGTGAAGGGAAGTTTGTAGTTCCATCATGCAGTAGATGGAAACATCATGGGATACAAGGAAAGATTCGTAGCATGAGGCTTCTCACAAAAAAAGTGCATAGAGTACGAAAGACAGAGGGAGTATAATGTTTTACTTCAGAGGGAGCGACTACAGAAGATCCCAAGGTTCAACATGGTGCGACAATATGGATAGCTTACTGGTGGCTTTAGGCTTCACTAAGAGTAAAGAGGATTCCAACCTTTTCCTCAAGTTTGAAGGTCGAAGACCAGCGATGTTCATGTTATATGTTGATGACTTGTTCCTGACAGAAGTTGCAAGAAGGAGACTTGCAGCCGAGTTCGAGATAAAGGACTTGGATATGATGCACTACTTTCTAGGCATGGAGGTGTGGTAGAATCTCCCTCGGATAAGGGAAGTATGCAGTAGATATCCTGAAGAGGTTCAAGATGATGGACTACAAGTCCATGACCACACCTATGGCATCGAACCTGAATCTATTGAGTGATGCTTCATCGGAAGTGGTTGATACTACGCTGTATCGTCAGATTATTCGGTCCTTAATGTACCTGACGAACACGAGACAATATATTTGCTTTGTTGTGAACACCTTGAGCTAGTTCCTGAAAGATCCGAGACATGTTCACTTGATTGCTACAAAGCATATTTTGAGGTACCTAAAGGGTACAGTTAATTATGGGCTCAAGTATGAGGAAAATCAAAAGATTAACCTGGAAGTTTATATTGATTCAGATTGGGCAGGCAGTTCCATCGATAGGAAGAGCACTTCTGGGTGTTGCTTTAATATGGGATCAGGTGTGATGTCTTGGTTTAGTAGGAAGCAGTCATGTGTGGCACTGAGTACAACTGAAGTAGAGTATGTTGCATCTTGTTCAGCTAGTTGTGAGGTAGTATGGCTAAGGAAGCTACTGTCTGATTTATTTGATCTCTAGTTGGATGCTACTTGTATATATTGCGACAACCAGAGTTGTGTGAAGTTGTCGGAGAACCTAGTGTTCCATGACAAGTCGAAGCATATCGAGATCAAATATCACTATATTAGGGATATGGGGCAAAGAGGAGTAGTGAAACTCCAGTATGTTGTGACGGATGAATAGATAGCTGATGTGTTGACTAAGCCATTGTCTAGAGTGAAGTTTGAGTACTTCAGGGAGAAGCTTGGTGTTCTACAGATCAAGGTTGCCTTGAAGGGGAAGTGATGAGTCCGTGAGCCATTATGACATGGTGAGAGGATTGGTTCCTTCCATGGTTAGATGTAAGGGCTGAGCCATTCTGTCATTATGAGAGGATTGGTTGCTCACATGTCAGATATAAGTGCTGAGCCATTCTGAGGTGACTATAGGATTGGTTCCTACATGATTAGATATAAGTGTTGAATACCATTCTCTGAATGGAGGCACCTGGTCAGTTACTAGGAATACTTAACCTAGAGCTGAGAGCCATTATGACATGGTGAGAGGATTGGTTCCTTCCATGGTCAGATGTAAGGGCTGAGCCATTCTGTCATGGTGAGAGAATTGGTTCCTTCCATGTCAGATATGAGTGCTGAGCCATTTTGATGTGACTATAGGATTGGTTCCTACATGATCAGATATAAGTGTTGAATGCCATTCTATGGGAGAATGGAGATACCTGTTCAGTTACCAGGAATCCTCAGTCTGGGGCTGAGGGCCATTCTGATGTGACTGTAGGATTGGTACCACATGATCAGATGTAAGTGCAGTGCCTTTCCATAGATAATAGTAGTTGTGTCCTATCATGCTGGTGGATGGTGAGTGCCAAGCCTTTCCACATATGATAGTAGTTGTGTCCTATCATGCTGGTGGATGTGAGCACTAAGCCTTTGCACAGATGGTACTAGGTGTGTCCTACCATGCTGGTGATTGTAAGTGCTGTGCCTTTCCACAGATGGTAGTAGGTGTGTCCTACCATGCTGGTGGATGTGAATGCCATGCCTTTTCACTGATGATATAAGTAGTTGTGTCTTATCATGCTGGTGATGGTAAGTGCTCTGCCTTTCCACATATGATAGTAGCTGTGTCCTACCATGCTGGTGGATGTGAGTGCCGTGCATTTTCACAGATGATAGTAGTTGTGTCCTATCATGCCGGTGATTGTAAGTGCCGTGCCTTTCCACAGATGATAGTAGTTGTGTCCTATCATGCTGGTGGATGTGAGTGTCGTTCCTTTTCACAGATGATAGTAGTTGTGTCCTATCATGCTGGTGAATGTAAGTGCTGTGCCTTTTTGACATGGTGTTGGATGTGTTCCTTTCATGGTTAGATGTGAGTGCTGACCATTCTGAATTAGGGTCAAATATAAGCGCTGAAGAAGACCTACATGGAGGCTAGGTGTAAAACCAGCATGAAAAAGGGGTTGGCTCTGTAGAACTTCCTGTGACGAGAAGAATCATGAGATAGCACCTATGATGATGACCTAGTGATGATCCAGATCGAGTGATGATGATCCAACAATGATGATCCAGATCAAGTGATGATCCAGATCCAGTGATGATGATTGTTCTAATCTCACATATCACATAGGGTTACCAATAATACACATTAAGAATAGACATACATAATAGATACAAGAGACAAGAACAAGTAAGCAAAATAATAGATTATATTATAATGAAAGTGTCCATACAATACAGAGAACTGAACTGAGTTCTCATTTGGCTTAACAGCCTAATATATATGAATTACAAACAGTTACAAATAACTACCTGCCAGTTTGGTCAACTGACATGACCTTATGTGGACGACCTAATCTCTCATTAGTCGGCTGGTCGTTCGAGTCAGCTTACCGACTTGCTCCTCCAACATCTCCCCCATAAACAAAACATTTCTTCATCTCGAAGAAACAGGGAGGTACAAAAAATGTATTTTCCTGTCCTAAGTAGTTATTTCTATGTTTGATCTTCATGGGCTATGAATTCTGATGGATGGTATTTTCTGCACACAGAATTCAACAATTGCTTCAGCTGTCACTGCCAACTGATGTTGGAATGCCATCCAACTTTACAGTATTTTTTGGATGTTGATGTTTAATGTAGTCAAACTTGATAATATCGACATATTTTCTTGAATGGAAAATTTTGCTATCTTCTCCATGTCGGGACCCATAAAGTGGTCCTTTTCCTCTGCTGTCTCCAAAAGTCATTTCATCTGCGGGCAGATGATGTCTAATTTTTATAAACTTGGAATGGCTTGCTGCACCCACTGGTGTGCTTGTCGCTTGTGCTTCTGCAATTTCGCTGTTTCGAGCACTATTTGATTTTCAATTGTGCTTCTGAGTTCTTCCTCTGTGCTTTTTCTCTTCTCGAGCGCTTGGATTTCTTGTCGGGTTTGTCGAACTTGTTGATAGACATGCCCATAACATGCAGGCCAATCTCTCAATACTTCTTCTGTAATGACCGACTCCTCCATGTGATCTCGTAGTACCTTATATGCTTCTGGAAAAGGTGTGTGCTGCTGTGTCAGCAGTCAAAATGTTTCTTCTTTATGCTCTTCTTTTGTATCCTGCCTTTGTGCCTGTAGCGCCAACACCACGCTCTCAAATAGCTGATAAGCCTTTTCTAACGGCTTGTCAGTGTCAACCTTTGTCGAACTTGGTATCACCAATTGCACCAGGTTTCTGCATTTGTTAAGGAACTCAATTTGTTCTTTTTAGTTATCGTTGAGCTCCATGCATCTGTTCTGGATCCTTGTTTTTTATTTGATTGCCAGTGATTCCAAGAGTTTCCCTAATTCTACATCCCTCAGTTTGGTTGGATCGACTGTAGTGGCCGACCCAAGTTGACTGTTGTGGACCATTGTCATCTAGCTTTGACGGTCTTTCTTCTTTTTGTCGTTTTTTCTTTTGTGCTTTTGCTGCTCTGCTTGCTTTGGCACCTGTGTACCTATAAGAGTCAAAATTGGATTGTCTGGTTGCTGGCTAGCAGTGGTCGATGGTATTTCTGGTTGGGCCGATTGGATGACTACTAGAGCTAGTTATGCATATGGTTAGTTCGATACAAAGGGTCCAGATGCAGATGCGGTTGGTGCTAATGGTTGTGGCAGAGGTGGTTCTGGTGCAGTTGGTTTGGGTATATGTTTTGGGCTGGGGGGAGGTGGTGATGGCGTTGGTGAATGGTCGGGTGTGATTGGGTTGGTGGAGATATGGTCGGGTTAGGGGTCATGGGTTTGTGGGGGTGAATTTTCCAAGAGGTCGGAGAATAGTTCCTCGATTTGTCAATTTATTTCATTCATATCTTCTCCTTCCTCATCTCTGGTCGGTTCATTTACCGATGGGTTGGGTTTAGGGTCTGTCAGAATGATAGATGTAGTCCAACTTGCGACAACTTCAGCTTCTTTATCAGGGTTTCTTTGGAACGTCGAAATTATCACTGCCACAGTCCTCGGTCTCTAGGGTACTTGGCCAGGTTGGGGAGCGGTTAGTCTGGATCCGCCAACTTTGAACAAAGGGGCTTTGGTGGATAGCTTTTGTACCGACATGAGTAACTCAGGAAATTTTTCAATGTATGCCTAGAGGTCTCTATCGTGGTCGAATTTTTCCTTCAAGGTCTCCGACATAGCATTCTTGCATATGTCGATTGGGATTATGGAAGGAGGGTCTGGAATTAGTTCTTGTGTTATTTTGGTCAGGGATGGGGGTGGAGGTGTAGACACAAGATCCACAACATTTTCAGCCATTGAAGTGTTTGTGCTTTTCACCTTCTTTGGCCGACCTTGTTGTGCCCCTTCTTCGACAAATCTCTGGAATTGGGTCTCGATGAGAATTTTGTTTGTTGCAGCATCTTCTATAATGTCACAGGATGTAGCTGCTAGTTCTTCCTCATCTTTTGAGGACTCTGAAATGATAAGCTTGCGCTTACCCTTCCCTTGCTCCTGATCCTGAGTTCTTTTTATTTTTCTTGAGGCTGCTATCTCCTTCGACAATTTGCGTATGTTTTCTTTGGTGATAGCATACTCGGGGTTTTCAGTATCTATCTCTCCCCCCGGTCTTCAGTCGAGACAAGGATTTCTTCAGCTGGATTGGTTGCCAGCTGTTGTGTTTGTGTCTCTTCCCTTTGTACTATCGGAGGTTTGATTATAATTCGTAGTCAACCAGTGCCTTCTGTAGGTGTTTCCTCCGACACAAATGTTCCAATATATAAGCTGAGTTCATAATCTTCCTCCTTCTCCTGGTCAGTCAACAACTCTTCTATCAAGAGGTCTATTTATTTTGCCCTCGCTAGTATCGACAATTTTGTACTCGATTTTCGAGCCAACTCCCGAAAAATTTCTTCAACTGTCGGGTAATAGTCGAGAGTTTTTTCCTTTGCTTTGGTGCCTTGCATGTACCACACCATGGTATGGTTGAGTTCTAGTTGGATGTGAGTCATTTTGGGTAGACTTCGTCAGATGTTTTGAGGCACCCTCCATCTAGTCATGTGGACTTTCAGTTGTTCGAACCAGTTTTCTAATAACACTTTTCCTTTTGTAAGTTCCTTCATTGTTCCCTTCTGGGAGAACGGTTTGAATCTCCACATATGGAATTTTGTCGGTTCTTGAAACTGTTTGTCTCCGACAGGGCACGAAGAGTACATGAATATCCATATCATAAGGGATGGAAACCTTATGATCCCTCCTTACTCCTGGCATTTTTCAGAGATTCCTTTGAGCATGTCGGCGACATACTCAACCCATCTGTATATTTTTCCTCTATTGGCAATGGTATCCACTGCCTCCAACATATCCAGTTTGAGGTTGCTTCCTCAACCTATTGATGTAAGTGTAATGGCTATGATTTTGACCACTATTTGCAGTGTTCCAGCTTGTATTTGGCTAATCATTATCCCTTTGGAGTTTTTTCCTGATGCTGATCCTGTTAGCTCCTCTACTAGCCCTTCTTTGATATCGACTGGTAATGGTTCACCTTGGTTTGATAGAGCAGTCAATTTGTGGATTACTTCACCGGAGATTTCAACTCGCCTGTCGAAGTAAAATTCACGATTGTGGTACCGGCTTATGATAAATTTCACCGTTGTTTCCTTCGTGCCTCCAAAACTAGCCATGAGCGGCGCATTGAAATAATTTACAATGGTACTGTGGTTTATTTTCTCTGTAGCTTGTGTAGGCCTTTTGTCGACATAAGCCCACTCTTTAATCTCAGCCCATAGTTTCGCCCATGAAATCTCCTGAACCTTAGCGTTCTTGATGAATTTGAGTCTCGTCATCAATGGTGTCTTTGCGGTCTATAGTTCTTTATCCTTGGCTACAGCTCCGGTTTGTTTAGGTGCCATCTTGTTGGTCTGCTGGTCGACTTTACTTCGGTATTCTTGGTTTTCAGTCATCTGGTTGCTAAGTTGCTCTCTCTGTTCGAATTGCTGTAAATGATCCTTTGGCGGTTCAATATTTATAGTTGATGCATTTGACGTTTTGGTCGATGGGTGTATTAATGGCAGACGTGATGGTCCATTATGAACACTTGAGTTTGCGTTAATGGTGATTTTATTTTGTCGTCCGTAGTCATGAAGGCGGGATGGGACTTCCAAGGTCGTTGGTCGATGTTGATTATGTGAGCGGTCGATGGTGTTATGTTGGTTGTCGTAGTGGTGATTTCCTATCATTCTGTTTTATGTTTTTCGATCCTATTTTACTTTTTATATTTTCAGATTTTATAGCTTTTGTTTAACCGTTATGGTCATTATATGTTTTTTTTTTTACTTGTTTAATTTCTGTACCGCTTTAGTTGGTCACCATTAACAAGTTTCTGAAATACTATGCCTTGTAACATCCTTAGTCGGATTGATCCATTGGTATGTATCTCTTCAACAACATATTGTCCCATCCATTTTGTATGTAGATTTTTTGGTTTTCCTTTTACCTGACTATTGTTTAGTAAGGTAAGGTCTCCTATCGACAGATTTTTATTTTTGATGTTTCGGTCATGCCATGCCTTTTGTTGTTGTTTCTGGATTTCTTGATGTTGTAACGCAATTAGTCGGTGTTCTTTAATCTTACTTAGTTGCAATAGTTGGTCCTTTCTTCCTTGTTTGACATTGACATGTAAAATCTCAATGATAATAGGTGTCTGTTGTCGAACGTGTAGAGGAACTAATTTGTCCATAAACTAGTTGAAATGGTGTTTGGTAGGTTGAACGCTTATATGCTGTTCTGTATGCCCATATTATTGCAGGTATCTTTTCATCCCAGTCGTCTTTGTCGGTGTTACATATTTTTGTTAATCCTTTTGTTAACGTTTTGTTAAATGCTTTGATTGCTACATTCGACTAAGGGTGGTAAGATGTACTCTGATGGTGGTCGATTTGGAACTGATCCGTTAGTGTTTCAATAGTTTTATTAATGAAGTGTGTTCCCTGGTCACTGATTAGGGTTAATGGACATCCAAATCTGGTAATGATATTTTCGTAGATAAACTTAGCAGCTATCTCGCTGGAACATGTGTCGACTAGTCTTGTCTCTGCCAATTTGGTTACGTATTCGACTACAGTTATTATGTACCTTGCACCTGTTCTCTTTGCTAGTATGGGAAATGGTCCTTTGAATTCGATGGCCCAAATTTCAAATGTCAAACTTGGGTTTACTGATATCAGGGGCATTTCTGTACTAGGCAGAGGTCGACCCAGCCATTGACATCTGTCACATTGGCTTACAAAATTTTTGGAATCTTTGTGAAGTGTCCGCCACCATAACCCTGATTGTTGGATTTTCTTTGTAGTTGTATCTGCTTGGAAATGTCCTCTTGCAGGTCCATAATGTGCTTCATACATAATATTATCCCTTTCATGTTCTAGTACAAGCCTCTTGAGGATGTCTTCTAACCCCATTTTATATAGGAATCCATTTATGAGACTGTATGGTGCAGCTTTCATGGCTAAGATTTGTTTCTCCTTTGTACTCATGCCTTCTGGTGCTTGTCCATCTTCTAAAAACTGAGCTATTTCCTCTAACTCTGCTGGGACTGCTTCTATTCGAAATAAATGTGCATCCGGTAAGTTGTCTTCAATTCCCGTCGGTTCCTCCCCTGTGTCGATTTGGGATAAATGGTCGGGACCGACATTTAGCTTACCTGGTCTGACAACGAATTTGAATTCAAATTCTTGGAATAGAAGTAGCCATCGAAAAATTCTTCCATGGTGTAGAGGCTTATTTACGAGGTATTTTAGTGCTTGGTGGTCGGTGTAAAAGATAAATGGATTAGGTAGTAGGTAGTGTTGGTATTTTTGTAGTGCGAAGACCATTCCTAATGCTTCTCTTTCTGTTGTCGAATAGTTTCTTTCAGCTTTGTTTAGTTTTCTGCTACTATAGACTATAGGGTAGTCCATTCCATCATCTCCTAGATGAGTTAGGATTTCTCCTATTGCTAGGCCGGATGCATCAATGTGAACGTGGAATTTGATCCACGAGTTTGGAAACCTTAGGATGTGTGCTTCGACTAGCTTTCTTTTTAGTTTTTCAAATGATATGTTGCACTCCTCTTTCCAGTCAAACTCTTGATCCTCTCTTAGCAGTTCTTCTAGTGGGTATGTCATATCTGAATAGTGTCTTATGAATTTTCTATAATATCCTGTATGTCCAAGTAGTACCCTGACTTGTTTTGGATTCATTGGAGGTTTTAAGTCGAGGATAATTTTTATTTTTGTGAAGTCAACGTTAATACCTTCTTTACAGATAATGTGTCCTAACAATATCCCTATGGGGGTCAGAAATATACACTTATTGATGTTCAAAGATAACTGGATTTTTCTGCATTGTTCCAGCATAAGCCTTATCCATTTACAATGGTCTTTTAGCATAGAGTATATTGTCCAATCATCAAAATATACTGCCATTGTTTTGTAAATATACTCCTGGAATGTTTTAGCCACAATCCTTGAAAAGACTGCAGGAGCATTTTTAAGTCCAAAAGGCATAACCCTGTTAGCAAATGAGCCAAATTCACATACGAATGTTGTCTTTTTCTGATCTTCTTTGGCTATTGGCACTTGATTATAACCTGAGAATCCATCTGTAAATGAATAACATTCATGTCCTGCTATGTCATTTAAGATTTCATCTACATAAGGAGTTGGAAATGGGTCTGTTAATGTAACTTTATTGAGTTCTATGAAGTCGACACAGATCCTTAGCTTGGCTGGATCATGTTTCTTTGGTTGAACCACCATTGAAATTTCCCATTCTGATTGGTCAATAGGGTAGATTATTCCTACTGCAAGCATGTTATCAATCTCTTTCTCGACTATCTCTTTGTATTTATGAGCTAGTTTATATGGTCTTTTCTTGACAGGTCGAACATCAGGTTTAATGTCGATCTTCATTTCGCACATTTCATTTACTATACCTTTTAGATCCTTATAGTCTCTAGCAAATACATTCTGTAATTCTTTCAGTAGGTTTGTGATCTCTGTTGTTTGTGTTTTAGACCAGTAGTCTCCAATTTTTGCTATTTTTGGTCGATCATCATTTGATATGTCGAATTCTTTGATTTTCACTTTAGCGTCTAACCATTCAGGAGCCTTTGTCTCATTGATTAGTTGACCCCCTTCTTTAAACTGTGAGAATGTATCAGGAAAGTCTGCTGCAGTCATTCGGTCGATGTCTTCCTTGTCGATTGTCTCGTCTTTGAGAACTGTGCGAATTGGTTTTGTTGTTTCAGCATGGTTTTATTTCCATCTAAAGCTTTTCCCTCCTAAATTTTCATTTTCCATATGTAGTCTTGTTGACTATGGAATTGTCTCAGTTTGTATATTGTTACATTTTATTGTCGGTCGGTTGTCTTTTAGGGTTTTGTTTTATGTCGGTTGTACAAATGCTTTGATCTGTTTTGCAGTTTCGACCAAATTTTCATTTTGGGTTCAAACTTGAAGTATTTGATAAAATTCTCTTTGAGTTCATGCCATAGGAATGTTTCACCCCGAGCTTCTTCCATATTGTACCATTTGTTTGGTAATTCGGTGAGTGTTGACGGAAATAAGTGTGGCCATGTACGTTCATCTTTATATCCAAGTCTTCTCCATTCTTTTTCACATGTCTTTATATAGTTTTCTAGATCCTGTCCTTGGGTAAATATAGGTATCTGAGCCTGGTTGGTTAACTTCTTTCCTCCAAATATTTCTACAAAATAAGTCGAAGCTGTTGTCCATGTCTGTAGTCTAGACTGATGGGTATCCCACTATCTAGCAGCTTATCTTGTAAAAGTTTCTACTAAACTTTGTAGTTGGCCATGTTTACCGAAGTTCCTAGATACTTGCTCTACATGCATAACTGGTGATTCTCTTTCTTTATATTTTGGTATTTTTGTATTATTTATATTTGTCGGTTTCAAGGTAGGATATTCCCTAGTTTTCTTCTCAAATATTTTTGGGATGATGGACACCAAAAATTGTCTGACTGGTTTCTTCTGTATTTTTTTAATAGTCCAGCATCCTCTTGCTTTTGTTTCATATTTTTCAACCTCCCAATCATATAGTTCTACATCTGAATTGTATCCTACCTAAGTAAAGTTCACCATATATATTAGGTTCTGTGTAATATTCATTGTTCTGTACCTGATATAGTTGTCAGATGTCAACTTTTTCATCAATTGGTTCTGTCCAAGGTTCTTCATCAATTCCGCTTTAATTTTATTCTTTCTTTGTCCAAGGATATCGAGGCTTTCATTTTTCTCCCCCAAGGTCGACCTACTAACGCTGGGAAGGAATTGGATCCTTCCTTAGGGTCAATAATTTCAAATTCGACTTTTGTCAATATTCCTTTTATCGTTGTGTCGACATTTTCTATACTTTAATAGGTTCAATTAGGCCTTGGTCGGCTAGTTTCAAGTATATGCCTGATTCGTATTATCGAGGTCTGCCTAACTATTCCCATGCGTCTCGAGTCATAATATTTACCTGTGATCCGAAATCGAGTACAACTTGTCGGACATGGGATCCTTCAATTTCCAGGTCGACAAGTGGTTCGGCATCACTTTTATCTTTTTAGTTTAAGCTGCAGATATTCTTTGTTTGTTTTTCGGTGTTTTTGTTGGGTTTTATTTTATTTAGTAAGTCGATGAATTGAGATATTGTTTTATCATTTTGTACCAAATGTATTATCTCTTTTACTATGTCTTGTTGATTATCATCTTCTTTTTCCTGTTGAGAAAATTCTCTAAATATATTTGTTGCATCTTTATATATTTGCTTTTCTTTAACTGGGTCAAGATAAACATTTTTTTCTTTTATCTTGCTTATTTGGGGGTTATCATTCCTAATTTTTGTTCCTTGTTGGGTTACGATATATAAATTATTTGTATTGATAATATCATGTTTTTGCACACATGACAAGACATTAACATTTTTCTTTTTATTTATTTTTTCGAGCATAGTATGGAAATCCTGTAATTAGTGATCCCCTACTCCACAACTAGTATAGAATTTTAGGTCACTCCTATCCTTGTATGGACAGTCTACATATCGGTGTCCTTCCTTGTAACATGTGAAACATTGGATGGGACGGTGTGGTCGGTTGTCTCGATTCCCAGAGAATCAACCTCAAATTCCATAGCCTCCATGTCGGTTGTCTAATCGTCGTTCGTATCGATGACCTTTGTACCTTTGATTATTTTGGTCATTTTGTGCATTGCTTCTTTGCTCATTGTTCTGTGCAACTGTGTTTGTCTGATATACTGTCTGATAATTTTGTCAATTCTTTAGATTCAGGTGGCAGTCGGAGGTGTTATGATTTTTAGTTTCACAGATTACACACCATGATGCTTTGTCATTCTTCATGTTGAATGGGCAATCTTTCGTAGTGTGCTATCCATGCTCCTGGCAGATGTCGCAATTTTTTTTTTTTTGCACAAATCAAACATCCTGTCGGCTAATATCCTGTCGATAGTTATCTTTCAAATGTCAGGTCGATGAGTATTTCATGCACCAGATGTCCTGACTTTTAAGGTTAAGCTCTTTTAAATATTTCTGCATGATCTCAAGCTGTTCTTCCAGTCTATGATCTGTGGGGTATGCCGGGATATCTTCATCCATTTCTACTTGTAGAGCTTTAGTAAGCGCATCCTCATAAGTTTTGAATGAATCCAGACTTATGTGCCAACAAATTTTTTGTGACAGGCTTGCAAGAAACCACTGGATTAGTAGTTGCTTATCAATAACATAATCCAATTGGCTGAGAAGGTCTTTCCAGCATTTTCCGTAGTCGCAGGCAGTTTCTCTTGACTTTTGTGATGTTGTCTTCAATTTCTTAGCTGCCAGATGTTTTGCATCTGGAGTTTAAAAAAATGATAAAAATTGTGCTTTGACTTCTGATTCAGTTGCTCCGGGTGTTCTTTCAGAAAAAGGTCATGAACCATGTTAATTCTCTTTTCCTTAAGGCTCCAGTGAACTATGCCATCTATCTGTCTTCATCTGTAACTTGGTTTTCCTCCCATGTTGATTCACAGACGAACCAATGTCACCTGGGATCTTCGTTGCCCTTATATAGTGGGATGTGTGCTGATCCATGACCCATGTTGGAGTCACTATCATTGTCTTCTTCAGGAGGTGGCGGTGGTGGGGGTGGTGGTGGGGATAGCGGGGTATTTTGTTTATTCTTCTGTGCATAACTATTTTCGACAGAACTCTCGTTTCCGTTGGTCATCTTAGTTGTCATTTCTTCTCTGACAAGTAGTCGGTCAGCGTCAACTTCTCATGTCGATGTCCAACTGCAATTATTTGGCTGTAGCTCCAAATTTTTTGTATCTTCCAAAGCTGTATTTGGTAGGGGGGGTGCTCCTTCGTCTGTCGGGTAAAGTAAGTGGATACTTCGGTTGGAGGGTAACACTAGAAGCGTGGCCCAATTTCCTTCTTCTTTGTAATGAGGGAACTTCTAATTGGAGAGCTTCTTGCTGCTCTATCCACAAATCTTCTTCCATAGGGGACGCTTCTTCTTCCACGCCTTCTTCATGTCGGTCATGACCCAACTCTAGTGGATTTCTCTCTTGGTCTGTCAGCCTAGTACTCATTCCTCTTTTCAATGCTATAGCTCTTTCTCTTCTTCCTTCCCTTCTTTGTAGCCTCTTCTCTCTCTCTATTTTCTGAAAGTCCACCGTACCTTTATGTGACACTGTCTTTTTAATTTCCTTTTTAGGTCGACTTTTCATTGCTGGTGAATGGTATCTCTTTAGTCAACTAGAATCCTCTCCACTTTACCCCAACATATGACCAGCTACCCCCCCATTGCCTACTCGACGATTTAGAAATCCTGGATAGTTCTGTTCACTTGCTTAGGAAGTATTCCCACTCCCTTTCGGCAATGAATTTCTCCCACTTCTTTTGTTTCTCTGCCCATTTAGTATTTTGTGGCGGTTCGTGTAGTAATGGACAAGGTTCAACGATATGACCCACTCCTTTCTCTATCAGGAACTTGAACAACAAGGTTGGTAAGGAACACAAGAATTGCTTGGTGAGGTCTCTATCGAATTTATTCTGGATAGTTTCCACTAAAGTTCTTTCTTCTATAGCTTGTTCCTCGCAAAATTCGTCGGTGATCTTTTCAAACCACTCCGATAGGTTTGTCCTTCCCCCTCAAATCAGTTTGTTTAGCAGCTGTTGGTCTTTAATCTCTTCCGGCCTTTTCATCTAGAAGTTTCTTTAGAAGCTGGGGTACCGATTCTACAAACTTCTCATGAGTCTCAGTAAAGAACCTTTCTTTTTCTTGTGCAGTCGTTAATCTGTTTCTTTGTGCGTAATTTTGCAAGTAGTTTGCTATTTTACGCTCCCACCAGTCCTTCAACTCTTGTTCTGATATCATCTACTTGTATACATCTCAGACATGTACTAACAGCAACGGAACCAATGTAAGCGAAATAACATACACATTAAGAACATACATACATAACAGATACAAGAGACAATAACAAGTAAGTGAAACAACAGATTATATTATAATGAAAGGGTCCATACAATATAGAGAACTGAACCGAGTTCTCAACTGGCTCAACAACCTAATATATATGAATTACAAACAGTTACAAATAACTACCTATCGGTTTGGTCAACCAACACGACCTTATGTGGCCGACCTAATCTCTCTTTAGTCAACTGATTGTTTGAGTTGGCTTACCGACTTGCTCCTCCAACAATGATCCAGCAGTGATGATCCAAATCGAGTGATGATCTAGATCCAGTGATGATGATCCAGCAGTAATGATCCAGATCGAGTGATGTATTATCCAGCAGTGATGATCCATTTCGAGTGATGATCTAGATCTAGTGATAATGATCAAGATCCAGATGAAGATGACAAGAACTCAATGATGATCTAGATGATACAAAGAAGAAGACTTGTGCTGATAAATTGTGTCGAGAGAATACCTTCCTAGTTAAGAGGGAGTGTCTATGTATTTGTAACTTTGGAATGTATTCACTTGTATATCTTATGTATTGTACCCCGATGTTTATTCCAGGAAGTGTCTGTAATGTATTTGAGTCATGTCATGCGCCGATGTTCCTATCGGGAGATTTAATAATATAAAAAAGTAATGTCAAGTCATTGTGGGTAACCCTCCTATTGTACAAGGGTTAAATTCCCTACAGTTGTGGGGCCCTATGGTTATTAGACTATCCTAGAGAATTCGGCCCTAGGTGAGTTACTGTAAGTCAGGGAAAAGTACCCACAAGTTGTGGGGCACTAGGGTTATTAGAATCTCCTAGAGATGTTGGCTCCAGTAAGTAATTGTTAAGTGAGGCCGACATGTTGGAGTGGACATTAAGTGAACGAAAGCATATAAATAGAGAGTGAGCCTCTTTATTTATCACACACACACTCACTCACTGGGACACATGAGTGAGAGAAGAAGTTGTTTGGACAAGAGAGAGACTACTACTGTCGGGAGATCATATTACTGTTTTGGGGTTTTACTTTTGGTGCTGATTCTATCTTAGAGGAAGTTGCGGGGTTTTCTCCTTTATGGTTTCCCCGAGGAAAATATTTGTGTTCATTGTCTCTTGTGTTTTATTGTTGTGCATGCTATTCTCTTAGATAAGATCCTAAGATCATAATTCTAGCTTGAATGATAAAATCTAACAAGACTTGCTGCCGATTTTGAGATGAAGGACTTGGATATGATGCACTAATTTCTAGGCATGGAGGTGTGGAAGAATGCAAATGGAATTTCCCTGGGACAAGGGAAGTATGCAGTGGAGATCCTGAAGAGGTTCAAGATGATGGACTGGAAGGCCATAACCACACCTATGGCATCAAACATGAAGCTATCGAGTGATTCTTTGTCAGAGTCGGTTGATGCTACTATGTATCGTCAGATGATTGGATCCTTGATGTACCTGACGAATATGATACCAGATATTTGCTTTGTTGTGAACACATTGAGATAGTTCCTGCCGGATCTGAGACATGTTGACCAGATGGTTGCAAAGCATGCACTGTGGTATAAAGGGTACAGTTGATTATGGGGTCAAGTATGGAGGAAAATTAGAAGATTAACCTGAAAGGTTATGTGGATTTGGATTGGAGAGGTAGTGCCATTGATAGGAAGAGCACTTCGAGGTGCTACTTCAGTATGGGATTAGGTGTGATATCTTGGTTTAGTAGGAATTAGTCCTGCGTGGTACTGAGTATAGCTGAGAGAGGAGCAGTGAAGCTCCAGTTTGTGATCCAGATCCAGATCTCTCGAAAGAGGGAGTTCTAGCATAGCTGGTGAGACAGGTTGTCTAAGCATAAAATCCTGGAGAAGCTCGTAGGTTTCTCAGATGTAAACAGTCCTATAGGTTGTCCTTGGATGTAATCATTCCTAGTGAAGCTCACAGGTTATCCTTCGACATAATCATCCCTGATATGATTCTATGCTAGAAATGGATAGAGTGAAGTTTGAGTAATTCAGGGAGAATCTTGGTGTTCTCCACATCGAGGTTCCTTCCAAGGGGAAGTGATGAGTCCGTGTGCCTTTCTGACATGGTGGTAGGATTTTTTCCTCCCATTGTCAGATGTAAGTGTTGTTCCTTTCTGACATGGTAGTAGGATTGGTTCCTCCCATGGTCAGATGTAAGTGATGTGCCTTTATGACATGGTGGAAGGATTGGTTCCTCCCATGGTCAAATATAAGTGTTATTCCTTTCTGACATGGTCGAAGGATTGGTTCCTCCCATGATCAGATGTAAGTGCTGAGCCTTTCCCCAGATGGTAGTAGGTGTGTCCTACCATGCCGATGGATGTAAGTGTTGATACTTTCCCTGGATGGTAGTAGGTGTGTCCTAGCATGCAGACGGATGTAAGTGCTGAGCCTTTCCCTAGATGGTAGTAGGTGTGTATTACCATGCCAGCAGATGTAAGTGCAGATAATTTCCCCGAATGGTAGTAGGTGTGTCCTACCATGCTGGTGGATGTAAGTGTAGAGCCTTTCCCTGGATGGTAGTAGGTGTGTCCTACCATGCCAGTGGATGTAAGTGCTGGGGCCTTTCCCTAGATGGTAGTATATGTGTCCTACCATGACAGTAGATTTAAGTGCTGGGGCCTTTCCCTAGATGGTAGTAGGTGTGTCTTACCATGCCAATGGATGTAAGTGCTGGGACCTTTCCCTAGATGGTATTAGGTGTGTCCTACCATGCCAGTGGATGTAAGTGCTGGGGCCTTTCCCTAGATGGTAGTAGGTGTGTCCTACCATGCCAGTGGATGTAAGTGCTAGAGACTTTCTTGGATGGTAGTAGGTGTGTCCTACCATGCTGATGATATATGAGGTGAAGAAGAAGACCTACATGGAGATGAGGCCTACAACCAACATGAAAAATGGCTGGCTCTATAGAACTTCCTATGGCGAGTATAATTGAGAGATAGCACCATTTCCTTGAGATAGAGGGAGAAATGATGATGATGCAACTTTGATGATGATCCAACTTTTATGATGATCCTGTGATGAATACTTGTGCTGATGAACTATGTCAAGAGAATACCTTCCTAGTTAAGAGGGAGTGTTGATGTATTTGTAAATTCGGAATGTATTCACTTGTATATCTTATGTTGTATTTCATTATATCCCGATGTTCCTATCGGGATAATCATTAATATAATAAATTCATGTAAATTCATAGAGGTTAACCTTCCATTGTAAGACGAGGAAATAGTCCCCAGAGTTGATGGGTACTAGGGTTATTAGACTCTCATAGTGAGGTCGGCCCTGGTAAGTAATTTTCAAGTGGAAAAATAATATAAATAGAGAGTGAGAATCTCTATTTGAAACACACACTCACTCAACTATAACGCATGAGTGAGAGAAGAGGAGTTCGCACAAGTGATAGAGAGAACAGTGGTCAGAGATCATCTTTGTGTTTTTGGGTTTTACTTTTTCCATTGGAGCTCATTCTATATCTGAGGAAGTTGCGGGGTTTTCTCCTTTATTGTTTCCCTGAGGAAAACTCTTTGTGTCTCTTGTCTCTTGTGATTATTTTTGTGCATGTTATTCTCTTAGATAAGATCCTAGATCATATTGATTAAATGATAAAAATATAACATGTAATGTTTCCCTCTTCAAGGGTTTTAACCATGTAAGAACACCGGTGTGTTGATATGTTATCTATTTGTGTGAGAGGTTGCTGACAATGTTCGATATTTTGGAAATATTATGTGTTATTTGAACATGGTATCAAAGTTATTATGAAGTTTTGATTTTATTGATGATCAATATCTTGAACTGATGTTTCCATATACGTCAAAGGTTTTCTAGATATGATATTTTGAGCATTTTTGGGCTAAGAGAGGTGTTCCAATAAATTCAAAGAATTTATTTCAGTTGGAAATGCTTTTCTTTTCATTGAAAAAGGTTTCGATTTTCCAAAGATACGACCACTTTACCAGATTCAAAGGTATATTTTTTCGTAGGAAAAAAGTGTAATTTATTTCATTCGACGAGAACAAAATTACATTATGTACATACACATAAATGTGTATTTTTATTTAGCTGATAAGTATTTTAGTAAAAGACTTTGTAAGTCTTCTGTAAATCCCACAAAATAAAAAAAAATATCGGTTACATTGCTATTATAAATATTTTGTCATGTTCAAAAAAATAATATTTCCTTTGACAACCTGTAGCAACCTATTCAAAATATAGTGTTTTGCAAACTGTTCTAAAAACAATCCTCTATGAAAAATACATCTTGTTTTGTGTACAAAAAATATAAGGAAGTTTTTTGTAGACCTGTAAAAAAAATATAGAATGTTGCTAATTCTATAAAAGACCTATGGTAATATTCCTGAGTGCTTCCCTATCAATGCTCTCTTATCTTCCAAAGCCCCAAGGCCATTTGCAACCCCTCCTTCAAGGATTTGTACGCCTCTTTGTTGTTATCCCTGTAAACATGTCGGTATGAAAAAGAAACAAAAGAGTTTAGAACATATTTTATAGATGTTAAGATGTTGACAAGTCTTAGATTTATGTAGTGTTGAGTCCATTTTGTCCAATTTATAACATTCATTGAGTCTCCAATTTTTTTTAGATTTCTACACCCTTTCTTTGTTGCAAAGATAAGGAGGAGTTTGAGGCTCATAAGTTCAGCAAAGTTGTTACTTCCTTCCCCTAAGCCCACTAACTACCATCTCAAATAAATGGGTCTCTTATAGGAAAAGAAGTGCTCCTCCCCCACAAGAATTACTTTGTGTTGCTCCATAAAAAAATCCCCAGGGCACCGACTTGTTAAGTTCCACTACCTAAGCCTCCCTATGTCTTAATGCTCTAATATGTTGGGGAAAGGAAAAAATAATTCCACAAGAGAAGCCTACTATAATTTCAGGTGTTCTAGCTCTATCAGCAAAAAATAAATTGTTTCTAGCAAGACAAACTCCCCAAGTTACTAATAGAGGAAGAGCTTTCAAATTTTCCGGAGTTTCCATCATCCTCCAACTCTCCCAATATTGGAGAATCATATTTCCCACCCATCTGCAAGGAAATCCTATAGAACTAGAACACTCTTTCTATACTTCTTTGATATATGGACATTGCAAAAAAAAGATGGGAAACTGATTCTCCATCAGACTTGCATAGCATGCGCCATCCAAGCCCTTGAAAGCTTCTTTTCTGCATATTGTCCCAAGTTGCAGCCTTGTTCTCCAGAGCGCACCACATAAAGAGTCTAGTTTTTGGTGGACTTTTGATTTTCCACAGTTTCTTCCACCACTAGACTGGATCCCTTTGTAGGCCATCTACACTAAGTCCTATATATCCATCCTTGGGGGTATAGATGCTGAGCGGGTATATATACCATATAAGTTCATCATCCCTATCCCTTAACTAGATTTGATGTCTAATCAGTTCTCCAATGAATATTTCCAAATCCCTTTCATTTTTCTTTGATAACCCAAAAAAAGAAGCCGACCTCCATGATTGGAACCATGGATTCTCCTAAACAGGTGCAACTAGTTGAAAGAGGTAAAAGAACCATCTATGTCTCATACCCTCCACCATTTTTCCTGGGAGTATATGCTATTGAGTAATTACTACCAACGAGTCCTCACCAACCCTTAACTTTCTTCCATTCCCCACATTCCATGCCAGGTTGGAATCAAGGACATGGAAGGATAGAACCACTTCCTTCCAAATCACTGAACCTCCTGCATGGGATTTCTTGGGACTCCTTATCCAGTATTCAATAGAATCATGGGCTATGTATTTCTATGAAATCACTTAGGTCCATATACTTCCTGACTTTAGAAATATCCATTCCCCCTTGGTTGCTAGTGACTTTTCAAACAAAAATATATTTTTAAGACCTCGACCCCCTAGTCCTTTAGGTACATTAATATTATCCTAGCACACCCAAGGGGTCACCTAAGTTTCGTTATTTCCACTACATAGAAACCTAAAACAAATTATTCTTTCCTCTTCCAGAATGCCTTTAGGGATCCAGGAAAAGGGACATCTAATAAACAGGGATTGCTTCCAACACTGTTTTTACCAACACCAGCCTCCTTGCTCTAGAAATCCATTTATGGCTCCATAACTTCAGGTGTTTTTCTAGTTTTTCCAAAACCCACTTCCAATCCTTTTTTTGATAATCATTAGCTTTTAAGAAAAACCCTAGATACTTCAAACCAACATCTAGCCTTGTTAAATTAAAGGGAAATATCCTGTTGAGTTCATGTATCTCTTCAGCCTTCAAAATATGATTAGATGAAGTTGATTTCCTTGAATTTATCTCCATCCCTATGGATTTTGAGAAAAGGTCCAGGATTTCTCGAAGAGTGTTTGTGTACCTCGCCGTTCCCGTGAAAAAAATTAGGACATCATCCACAAACATGAGAGGAGTTATGTACAAATTATGGGATATTTGTATTCCCTTCAAAGAACCTTGTTTCTTTGCTTCACTTAAAGACCTAATAAATCCTTTAGCTACCAACAGGAAAAGCAGAGGGGATAACATGCATCCCCAGCGAATACCTCTCTCAGCATGGAAGAAAGTAGAGGCAACCCCATTAATCAGAACTGAAAAAGAGACTGTAGTAATACAACTCATGATCCACCTGACAAAATCAATACCAAATCCAAGATGAGTCAGAAGAATACAAATGTATATTCAACTTACTTTGTCATAGGATTTGGACAAGTCAATTTTTAGTATAGCCCCTTTGAGTTTTTTTTGTTTTTATGTTGTGTAGACCCTCCTGGGAAATCCTGATGGCTTCATGGATTTGTCTCCATTCCAGGAAACCTAATTTTTCTTCTGTGATATTTTTTGTTAGAATGTACTTGAATCTTATTTATATAACCTTGGAGACCACCTTGTAGATACCGTTGCAGAGTGAAATGGGTCTAAAGTCATTCATAGAGGAAGGATTGTCAACTTTAGGGATTAAAGAAATAAAGGTTGAACTGAAACTGGTAGGTATCATTCCCGACTGTCTAGTATCTTTCACTGCTTTCAATAAATATCCTCCCATGAGATCATAAAGACCCAAAAAGAATTCTATCGTCCAACCATCATTTACTGGGATTTTATCCTTCTAAAAACTATGAAGATCTTCCTTTAGCTCTTCTTCAGAAACTTCCTCCATCAGCAATCTATTGTCTTCCTCCTCAACAAAGCTTGGGAAAATTTGAGCTACTATGATAACTTCTACTATAAAGGCCTGGTTTGTATCTTTAAAAAGTTTCTTGAAATGTTCAACCCCAATTCTGGCCTTTCCTTCAAAAGAGGAATGAGCTTCACCTTGTTTATTTTAGTAGACTCCAAATTATGTTTGTAGCTTTCCTCCCTCTTGCAAAAGCATGAAATAATTTTGTATTATCATCCCCACATTCCAGCCAGGTAGCCCTACTCTTCAATATCTATGTCTCCTCCTTCTTTAATAGTAAGATATTCCTTCTCTCTTCAAGCCTTATTAAAGTTTATTTGGCCTCCTGATTCAACATACCCCCCCATCCCCCTTAAGGATATTTGAGAGATCCTCTTCTACTTGCTTCAATTCTTTGTCCCCACGAAGTCTCTTTTCCACACACCAATATTTTATAGCTTCCTTTAATCTTTTGATTTTTGCTGCAAATTGAAAAGATGCAGTTCTCAGGAATATTGGATTAAAAGGAAGCCACCTAGAAGAGATCAATAATTTAAAGGACTCATCATTTAACTAAGTCTTATTGAAATTTAATGGACTTTTATGTTTTGTTGGTCCATTTTTTAGTTCCAAAAAGATAGAAAATGACCTAACTGTCCTCCAATTACCATCCCTTGCCTAACTTGTTGAAGCCTGTCCACCACCTATTCAACCACCAAGAATCTATTCGGCCTCTTCACCACCCTCCCTTCCCCACCTATTTTTTTTCCATGTAGGATTGAGTTTTATAGTTTAAATGTCTAACAAGTTCCTCTCTACCAATTTTTGAGTGAAATAATCCATCAAAAAATCAACATAAGCATGAGGCCCCCATACCTCAACCTGCCCCAAAGAAAAGTTTAAATCTCTCCCTAAAATCACCAAATCTCCTCTTAAGAGAGGATTGTTAAATAGGGCATCCCATAAGGGGATCCTATTTAGATATAGACCATAAATATGAAAAATAGTAAAAGAGACCTATAGATCTAGTGCCAGAAATTTCAAGCCAAGAACCGATTCCATAACCCACAGGTTCAAATCCTTGACAGTTATTTCATTCCACCCAATTTCCAGTTCCCCAGAATGACCTGTAACATCCAGGGTATCAAAATTACACCCTAGAAACCAAGTTTCCAGCCTTTCTTTAACCACCTCTCCTACTCCTAAAGTTTCTTATAAAAAAAAAATATTAGGGTGTTCCAACCCAACCACCCTCTTGAGTGCTGATATTTTATGGGGACTAACCAGACTTCGAAAATTGAAGGATATAAGTTTCATCTACGACCCTTCTTCTGGGATCACACTACTCTAAGTGCCCTCTCAATTAATTGTTGTTTCCCTTCCAAGAGATCCTTTTTAACTTTGAATTGTGCCTTAGAAATAAAGGATTTCCTTCCTCTTCCCTTAGAAAATAGGTTTGTATCTTTTCCAAAACCCCCTGAGGCTGTCTTGGAGCAATACTAGGGGAAATAACTGAACTCTAAGGAGTCAGAAGGGGAAAGTGGAGGCTTAAAATCATCGATTAAGGGATCGGGTTCAATAGGTAGGGGAGACTCCTCCAAAGTAGCAACAGAGATGGGCGATGAGGCCAGTGTGAGCCATGATGAGATAGTCAAATTTTTAAATCCTTTCACCCAATCCAAACTAGAAAAAGTAGCATTATTTAAAAATATATTTAAGGAAGGGGGTAATGAAAAAGAGGAAGTACCTGAAAAGGGAATCCCCTTCAAGATATGGGCTTCGACTGATTCAGCTCCCTCCACTACAAGAAAGGGCACTGGTGCCTCTTCCTCTTGGCTGATTTCTTCCACCTCATCATTGACAGGGTCTAGTGGCATCATGGGCTGAGAAGAAGGTGGTCCTGAGAAACCCTCTACCACTTCAACCTCATTTCCACCCTTCTGATGTCGACGATCATTGAGAGTTCATACTGAGAGCTTGCAAGATGAGACTGGATTCCCATAAGCATGACGATTCCTAAATCGAAAAGGGACGTTTTGATAGTCCAAAATATGCCTGATAACATAGGCCCCCCAACCCAAATTCATATCTTCAGCTAAACCTTTCTGAACATTAAGACTGACCAAGATCTTGGCAACCTTCCGCTCTTTAGTCTCCAGGAAGGAGATGTCTCCTTCTAAAAATGTCCCCAGAATGTTCCCAATTTTTTAAGATGTTGCTCCGTCCAGTAATGAAGTGGGATACCTAGAAGATGAACCCACAATGGAACGATGTTTACTTGTTCCCTTATAGCATCGAAGAGGGGATGCCATGGTTTGACTAACACAGGTGTATGATCCAGAGTCCAATTGCGATTTAAAACCCACTGAATATGCTTAGGTTGCAGAAAGTTGAAATCAAACCACCCTCTAGTAAGGGACAACACTTCTGGAATAGATCCCAGGGGCTCCAACCAAATATCCACCGCCCACTACACCACAGTCTATAAAGAGAAATCTCTACCCAAGACTCGCCTCACCAAATTCCGGTTAGCAATTTGAAGAACTTGATGCAAACCAATGTCCTCTCCAAAAACGTAATTATAACCAAACTTATTTGACTTAATCAAATTTTTACGACTCCTCTTATATGCATTCTTACTTCCAACCCTACCTTTGGCCTCGATGTTGGAGCCTGAAACAAAATCCCCTTCCCATCTTGGACTAGGGCAGCCCCTTTGTTTTAGGGATCCAATGAAACAAGAAAGGGAGCCTTGATCTTCCTCCATGAAAGTCTTTCATCCAGTAAGCCCTATGGGTTTCGACCCTCCTATCAAATACATCACTAAGCCTGGTCCAAAGGCTGCACCCTCAAACGCTCCACCATGTTCAATCTATGGTCCAACAACTCCAAACCTCCTCGACAGAGGGGTTAAAACTTCTTCCTAACTACACTGCTATATGTTTAGGGCATCTCTAGCAGAGCCCTATCCTATGAGTGTCTATGAACCCTCCTGAAATTGAAAGGGCAGTGGGGAGGAAAGTAGAAATTCTGAAGGGGAAAATCCCTCCACATGGTGCACAAGGGAATAAATAGCCGCAACAGACCCTTCAACCCAAGGAGGGGGTCGAGCGTCCACCTCATCAAACCCTCTACCACTTGTTAGAACCCAAATGTCTCCTTCTTCCAAATGATTGCTAGAGTAGTTAGTCTTCTCACTGCCTTCCATCTTGTCAGTAAATAGTTAAAAAAAGGAGTAAATCCTAGAAATTACCTGCAAGTGAAAACCCCAACCATTGCTCGGGAACTTCACCCATAAAAATCATGAAAGGGACCTTCTGCTAGGGAGAAGTGATCCTCCATCCCCACACAGTCTAGCAGCTGAATGAGCCATGGCCAAAAAGTTGTACAGGCTCCACGCTCCTTCGAAACCCTACCCTCCCATCACCATCAGAGCCCAACTCCGCTCCATCTCCCATCTCACCAGATTCAAAGGTATATTATTTACAACTACACATCTTTTTCTCATATTATTGATTTTAGTGTGGTTTTGTTTTATATTAATTTTGTTACCTTTTCAATCTGTGTATTCTCTTTGTTGTGCAGTTTGTGTGAACGTAGTAAATAAAAAAAATAGTGGAAAGGGTTTTCTTTACTCGGTAAACTAGAAACAATGAGATAAATTATATTTTTCAGAAGCTAAGCAAGGACTAACCCCAAATTTGGGACATTTCAGTTTCAATTCTTTTTTTTTTTGGGTGTGGTTGTGTAAAGTGTATGCTATTAGAGAAGACCAAAATGAAAGTTTTTTTTGGATAGGTACATTCTTCCAACAACACCTCCATTCTCCTCCACAATTTTACTAAATATTTTGCTTAACTTACTTGGTTGAAAGTTACTTTAAAAAGTAAGAGGTGTTGGGTTCGATTCCTTCTTTTTGTAAAGGTTCATGTAACTTTAAGTTATGAAGTAACTATATTGTAAAAGTGCTTCCCACTTGTTTTATAAAAATGGGTCACTATTTTGAAGCAACTTATTTTTAAAAGTGATCTTAGAGGTAAAGTTAGTAAGGGGGGATTCATTACTGCATTTTTTCTCTTGCCACCACATGGATCACCTTTTCTCACCACATGGCTCCTTCTCTCTTTTTTATTCCTTTATTCAAAAGGGCATAAATTTGGCATCTAAAGTTCATTTTCAGCGCAATTTTTTTAATTGCCTATTATTTTGACATCTTTGCATATAAACCATCAGTTTTTAATTTTGAAGCCAAGTTGACTATTTATTAAAATATGGATGCTCTATGTGATATTCTACTTACCAGTACTAACTACTTGTCATGGAAACCCATATGGAGGATTCCCTATGAAGCAGGGTACTTTACCAGATTACCTTGGGAAAATAAACTGAACCCATTGATGATGATAAGAAAATAAAATGGGCCAATAAATGTGATCAATCCCATGGATTAATCGAGCTGTCAATTTCTACTAATTTTTGATTCCACCTTCAAGGCATTGATAAAACCAAATACAACTTGAGATAAATTGGAAATTATGTTTGGTAAACACAATGAGATTCAAGGTCACCAGCTTGAAAATGAATTGGTTACCCTTAATCCAAGTGATTTATATTGCATTCAATACTATTTATCTAAGTACAAGACCCTTAGAATCTTATTTGAAGAATGAAACATAAAAAGGAAAGACAGTAAATGTATTTTTCATCATTTCCTTCCAAGCTTGGTCACATGAAATCATATCTAGGGGTCACATGAAAGCTTTTTGTATCTACCTTTTACTTCATGAAATCATATCTAGGGGTTCACTATACAGAACCCTCTCTTGAATATTTTTGTTATTCCTTTCTTATAGAGAAATATAAGATCATATATCTTGGAGTAATCAGTAATATCAATACATCTAGAAAATAATTAATGGTGCAACATTAGAAGAACAAAACCAAGAATCCTAAGAAGCAACATCTTCTCAATAATAAACAAAAAAGGGTCCCAAACCCACTCATCTAGTTCATACTTCCAATGGTAACAAAGAAACCAAATCGAAAGACAAGAAGATTGAGCGACATTGCAAGTTTTGTAGGAAATATGGTCATGTGGAATCCAAGTTTTTCAAGAAGATGGAATCCATGGAAGAAACAATAAAGAATCACAACATCAAACATGAGTCATGTTTTGACTCTACAACTCATGGACATGCACTTTGTGCTTCTAATTTTTCCTTCAATGCATCTTATTCCTTTTCTTCTAACTGGCGACTCATTGATTCTAGAGCATATGATCATATGGCTAAGGATAAAGCCACATTTTATACTATGAATGGATGTAACACTAAACAAATATTTGTTGGTGATGATATATCGCTTAATGTTGTGGGATATGGAACAATTCAAGTAGATGATGGTCAGTTAAATAATGTAGTATGTCTTCCAATAATTTTTCGCAGTTTGTTGTCAATTTATCAAATCACTCATTCTGGTGAAGGTAAGACTACAATGTTTACACCTCACCAAGTTGTAATCAAGGATTTCAAAAATACAAAACATATATTCACTAGTGGAATTGTTGATGATATTACCAGGTTGTACAAATTTAACAAATTTGGGTCATCACCTTTGACCTTAGTTTTTATTGCTCATAGTGATGACTTGAGAAAACTTTGGCATGAGCGATTTGGTCATTTGAACCACCACTCATTGCATCAACTGTGTAATCAGAAATGGAGACTTCCTCCCATCTCCTGTAGATATGGTGTTTGTCTCGGGTGCATTCTCGATAAATGTCATCGGGACAATTTTTAAAATCGTGCCTTTAGCATGCCTTGACATCCTTGCAACTTCTTTGTAGTGATTTGTGTGTTCTGCTTCCTTCCGATTCTTTCCCTAGATTTAAGTATTTTTTAACATTTATTGATGATTTCTTTAGATGCACCTGGTTTAATTTCTTAAAACTTAAAAGTGAATTTTTTGAAAGGCTTTCGACCTATAAGGCCCTTGTATTGAAATAATCTAGACATCAAATAGAAAATTTAAGAACATTAATGGAGGTGAATATGTACATAATAAATTCACTACTTACTGCAGTGGAAAAATAATTCAAATGCAACATATTGTTCTATACACACCACAACAAAATGGTGTTACTGAGAGAAAGTATTGCACATTAAAAGAAATGTCTAATTGTATTCTCCAAGCTAAGGGACCAAGTCTTCAATACTAGGATGAAGTTATTAATTGTGCCAATTACATAGTTAATAACACTCCCACTAAATATTTAAAATATATAACACTAAAAGAAAAATGGAGTACTATTAAACTATATGCTAACCACTTTTGTTTATTTGGTAGTGAAGCATGGGCTCATATTACTGATGAAAAATAGAAAGTATTGCAACCTAAGATTTAAAAGTGCATATTTGTTGGATATTCTAAATATGTCAAAGGTTGTATACTTCTTCAACCATATTCCCTTGAAGAAATATCTTGTCTTGCGAGTCTAATTTGGTGTATGTTCCATATATGGAATGCGATCCATATTTGGTGCTTGTGCCATCTTCTACTCCCAAATTCCGTGATAATGTTCCTACTCTATATTTTGATGACGACAATGAGAATGAAATTGCACTTCTTCCTACTCATTTTTATTCAGTTGTACCAGAAGAATTGCTTTCTCGATGGGATTCTACAACATGCGAAGAAGATGGTGATATTGTCTGTGATCCAAGAGATCAAAGCTGAACATGTTCTTATTTATAGTGAGTCACTTCTCATGTGGATCAAGTTTCAGAGAATCATGATTAAGATACTTTTGAAAAAACTTTAGGAAATCCAGATTGGGATGCATATATGGATGAAGAATATCATTCCTTAATGGAAAATGATACATGGGATCTTGTATCTCTTCCAATGGAATAAAATTGGTTATATGTAAATGGCTATATCAAGCTAATTATGAATCCAATGGAAGTGTTGAAAGTCTTAATACAAGGTTAGTTACCAAATGATTTTCCCAACTTGAAGGAATTGACTACAATGAAACCTTTTCCCCCATTTCCAAAATGAACTCCATCCTCCTTGTTCTTTCCCTTAGTGCCTTACATAAATGGGATGTCCATTAAATGGATGTCAAGTCCTCCTTATTGCATGGGAATTTGCAGGAATAATTTTACATGGAACTACCTGATAGAAATGTTCATAATGACTCTAGCCTCACCTATCTCCTTAAGAAATCTATATATGGCCTTAAGTAATCTGCTTAAGCATAGTAATCCAAAATGGATGGATTTCTCCTTGACATTGTTTTTTCTAGATCCCATTTTGACCCCAATATATATACCAAGAAAGTTGGAAACAATCTCATCATTCTTGTTATTTACGTTGATGACCTTATTCTTATTGGAAATGACCATAAATTTTTGACCCATTTGAAATCATGCCTTAAGAAGAACTTTGAAATTACAAACTTAGAACATTCACATTAATTTATTAGCCTCTAAGTCTAGAAAACTAAAGAAGGAATTTTTATTTCTCAGTCTAAGTATGCCCTATTAGTTTTTCTTAAGATATGATTGGATTATCTAGAATATTTATTTGAAAGAATAATAAGTACAACAAAATGTATAAGATATAAAATATACACAAGACACAAAGATTTTCATTGGGGAAACCATAAAGGAGAAAACCCCACAAACTTCTTTAGAATAGTAAGATTATCAAAATCAGTAATAAGAAGTATTAAACAACTATCTATCTCTCCTCCTCTAACTGGATCTCTCTCTCATGCACCCTTGAGAGTGTTAGAGGTGTGTATAAATGAGGGAGAGCACATCCCTATTTATACCCTTTCAAGTCATCGACCAAATATAAGACTCAGGCCTACATGTCATCTCACATGGGGTCCACTTCTCCTACAGAGACTACAATTACATATTACAGGATGTTATATAGGGGAATATTGCCCCAAATTACAACGTAGCTTGTACCTCAAGGTCTAGAATCAATTTAGACATCCCATAAATGGGTAACACACGTCCCTAATGGGGGTACACCAACATACAATGATAATATACATAAGAATATATTCGGAAGTTACAAATACATCAATACTCCCTCTTAAGTAGGAAGGTATTCTCTCTCTACACATTCATCAACACATCTTGTCATGTCTTCATCGCATTGTAATCATCATGGAGTCATTGAGTCTTCATCATAGTTGTTGCCATCATCTTCTTATAATTTTATCATCGTCCCATACTATCTATCATCAGAAGTTTCTACAGTACCACCCTTTTTCATTCTAGATGTAGGCCTAGTCCTTTGTCAAGTCTTCAGCAGAAGTTTCTATAGTGCTAGCCATTTTTCATGTTGAATGTAGGACTAGTCCTTTGCTAGGTATTCATCACATCTCAAGAAAGACTTCACATGGAATCTATCCATTGCCACATCAATATCATGCATCTTCTACCTTCATCTCATTGTATCACGTAGGTATAGTCCATGACCTTCTTTATAGTGCCACTGCAATAACCTGTGTTTCCTACTATCATATCATCGGATCTAGATCATCTATTTTGTACCACACAAAAAAAACAAAGCACAACTTAGATGCATACCACCTTCATTCTATCAACATAGGAACATGTCAGGATTTCGTTATGACAATACTCCATCTACCACTATGTGAGAACCTTCAAGGAGCATGAATCAGTGCATTACGTCTCTGGACAATCAACATGTGTTCTATTAGTAGAACCTCCTAGGTGCACCTCTTGTGATTCATGACCTGATCATCTCAACATGGGAACTTCATATACCTCATATATATGTTAGGACTAATTATGACCCAACAACCTGCTACACCAAGACCTTTTTACGTTCTTCTTGTCAACCTCAAGGAATTATATTTGAAAAACCTGTCTCTGGGATCTTTTACGCTCAGATAACCTTCAGAATGTATTACGTTTGAGTAACCTACATACCACGCCAGGTATCAGTATTAACACTCAGACAACCCATAGGACATATTACATCTGAATAACCTACATACCACGCTAGGGATTAGTATTTACATTCGGATAACACGTCTCATTTCCCCTGTGAGATATCATGCATCAACTATTTCTAGCATAGAGCACATTGAGAATAATTAAATATAAGCATAACCTATGAGCTTCATTGGGACTTATCCAAGGATAACCTACATGATTGATTACATATAAGCAACATATGAGCTTCGCCAGGATGTTACGCTCAGACAAGCTGTCTTCTTTAGCTATGCTAGAAGCCTCATTCTGGATCACACCATGTCTTTTATGAAGTCTTCGAGCTTCAGTTTGGATATTTATAGCATAGAATCACATCAGGACTGATTACCTCCAAGGATAACCTGCGAGATTTTCCAGGACTAATTACATATGGGGATAGCCTATAGGACTAATTATGTCTTAGCAACCTACAAAATTCACCAGGATGTTACGCTGAGAAAACCTGTCTCACCAGCTATGCTAGAACTCATCACTCTCTCTTTCGAGAGGTCTCGATCTGTATCACATACTGGCCCTTCACTACTCCTCTCTGCATCATACAAAAAATTAAAGTCAGATAAATCAAATCAAATAGTAGCTTTAAAAAAAAACATACTACCTCACAAATAGTCGAGCAAGTGGCAACATATTTTTCATCGGCTGAACTCAACTCCATGTAAGATTTCATCCTACCAAACCAGTATACCATACTAGATCTCAAAATGAGGAAGCAACCCAAAGTGTTCTTTTTCTCGGTGGTGCTACCTGCCCAATCCAAATCATCATAACCGTGCAGGTTAGTATTCTGATTCGTATCATACTTGAGCCGATACTCAATTGTACCCTTTAGGTACCTCACTACATGCTTTGCAACTAGGTGAGCATTTCTCAGATCCATTAGCAACTAGATCAGGGTGTTCACAACAAAGAATTCCCTAGTCTCGTATTCATCAGGCACATCAATGAGAAAATCATCTGACGATACATCGTGGAATCATCCGTCTCTAATGAAGCATCACATAGTAGCTTCACGTTTGATGACATAGGTGTGGTTGTTTCCTTGTAGTCTAGTATTCCAAATTTCTTTAGAATATCCACTGCATATTTTCCTTGACCATTCTGCCACACCTCCATACCTAAGAAGTAGTGCATCACCCCTAGGTATTTTATCTCAAATTCTGTAGAAAGTCTCTTTCTTGCATTTTTTAATGAGTTCCTCTTTTTCTTCCAGGAACAAGTCATTGACATATAATAGGAGCATCACTGGTATTTTGCATTCAACCTAGAAGAAAAGGTTATAATCCTCTTTACTCTCAGTAAAGACTAGGGCCATCAGTAAGTTGTCCATCCCGTTGTACCATGTTGAACCTAAGGATATTATACAGTCACTCCCTCTAAAGAGGAGCATCATTCTCCCTCTTCCTTTTGTATAGTATGTATTGAAAAATTTAGTACTGGAGTGACAAGTAGCTTCCTCTGCTACTAATATTCTATGTATCCATCTAGGGTCACTGGATACCAAGATCCTCTATATTGAACTTTGCTGAAAATTTCTTTTCACACACATTTGTGAGCTTGTCATCCTCTATAGGATTTCATACTCAACCTTGTAAAAAAGGTTAATATCTTCATCACTCTAGGTGATATTCAAGCTCTTCATGTAATGGTATGTGTTGTCCCATGGGTTACTTCTGAGCTCGTAAAAGTCCTTCTTTAATTTTCACACGAGTCTTCTTGTCATGTATCTCAACTCCCAGTGGTTTCTCTACGTACACTTCCTCCTTGACTACACCATTCAAAAATTTTATCTTGATTTCAGCTGGTGTATCTCCCACCTTATACCTCCATGTATGGATCTATTGAAGTGTACCTCGCAACTGGTGCAAATGTCTCCTCGTAGTCTATGCCTTCTTTCCATGAGAAGCCTTGTGCTACGAATCTTTCCTTGTATCCCACGATGTTGCCATCTACTACATGCTAGATCTTGTAGACCCATATGGAAGACACTAAGGACTTCCCTTCAAGCCTCAACACAGAATCCTAGACATAATTCCTCTTGATCAACTGGTACTCTTTTCACATAGTCTCCTTCCCTTCCTTCTTGGCTACTTCTTCATAGCTGGAAGGCTCTGCATCAATGATTTCGCTCAACAGTGTCAGATAACTGGAGTGTGTACGAGGCCTATTTATTTCTTTGGAAGTCTCATCATATTATTCTTCATATTGGATGATTTCTTATACCCAATATGGTATTCATCTCTCGACGTGGATATACCTTTCTTTTTATATTCTTTTGAAGCTCTTTCTTTCACCACAGTGTCTTTGAACTGGGAAGCCTTAGATTCCTATTCTAAAATGTCATTATTTATTCTTTCGGAATGATATACAATTCAAGTTCAGTTACATGATTAGAAACACGCTCTAATTTCTAAAACATATTAATAGTGACAAATATATGTCACATAGCCATGCGACTATTTTACCCAATGCTACAACTTTCATCCATATCATGTACACATACAGTAACATCTAGATGCATTCTACCCCAATGTTATTAAGAGTGTGTACTACTCCTAATATGTCAGAAAAGAGGTTTCAATCTAGATAAGTAGCAATGGAATGTTGTACACCATCATTGACTTCTTACCCATCATGTGCAATTCATAGTATAAATTCAAATAATCAAACACGCATAACACATCAACTGAATATAAACTAGTGCACAACCAAACAATATCATGAAATGACAATTGAACACTTATCTTTATTTTTGGGTGGGTAGACTCCTTCTTGAGCCTTCAACATCATCATATTCTTCATTCACGATGGCATAATCTCTTATCCAAAATCTAAGATGGATAAGAGGTTCTTCAAGAATTGATTCCTTTATATTCCTCACCGCTTGAGGGATCTTCTTTAAATCATGAGAGATTGATATTTAGTTTCTCCCATCTTCTCTCCTCTTATTATGAGTTGACATTATTCTTATATGCACTCTTCCCAGACACTGCTAAAGGTAATCAACTTCCTTCTGCTACACATTCCTTGAATGAATGAATCCCATGATATTGGGAGTCCATTCAAGGTGGTTATAACAATATATTATTCTTCTTTGATTTCTTCGTCATAGCATCAAACACTTTGTTTTGGTGTCTTCAAGGATGACACATGAGGGATGAGATGATATTTAATAGAATCTGCAATGATTCTCTTGGATATAGCCTTAGCCTCATCTCGCTCAGGATCTTATAACTTCCTTACTAAAATAATGATCCAAGTAATTTTCTTCAAGGATTACGGAGGTCTGATTTGAGGTGTCCGACTTGGTTCTGGAGCTCGCTAATATAGGGTTTGTTAGAGAAACCCTAATTTTTCAAACTTGGAATTTCAAAATTCTGATTGGAAAGAAATATGGGCCTCTTCAAGGCAATATGTCCAATGTGATCCTTTTCTGAAAACAATGGTGGGAAGCTCCCATAACAGGAAGTTCTAGTTTTCCAATTTATTCTACATAATTGTATGCAATTGATTCTGATGTATCTCCAAAGTTTCAGCTCCTTACAGTCTCAAAATTCTCACTTAGATATCATGATATGTATTATTTCCAAACCCATAGGTTAGATAAAAAATGGAGTCTCCAAGTGGGACTTATGCTAAGTTTCCCAAGGTGACGGATTTGGGAACTGTTCATGATAACAAACTTGTACGGAATTCCACATATCACTATTTCACATTATGGGTCTGAAAAGCGTACCAAAAATATCAAAGTCCATTCCCTACCTACAACATCTTGCAAAATTTCATTTGGACCTTCCTACCTCGAGATATAGAAAATATTCCTAGGTCATAGGTTTATGACTGTATTCTGGAGGAGGCTAAAACCTTGATTTGGAGGAACCATATCTATTGAAGTATAGAGAATATGAGGTTGAAACATTTACACAAGGTACAACACTGAATTATATTTGTCTTGTAAATTTTTTTGGCTTCTAATCCTTCTCCAATCGCGCATTATAGCGAAAGTGATAGGATGACTAAATTCAGTCTTCTAGGGTTTTCAAGCATGAAACCCTAATTTCCATTAGTTGTCATTCTAGCTGTATTTCAGCTGCACAACAAAACTTATCTGATTTAGAAACTACTACCACTAATAGATGCTCCCTAGTGAGGCAAGTTATCCTAACCCTCTTTGCTTGATGATTTGTGGAGAGAACACCTTCGACTAGGAAGCCCTAGTTCTCACAACTGCACAGTTCCTTCTTTCAGAGAGGCTCTGGTACCATGTTAGTTTTTCTTAAGTTCTGATTAGATTATCTAGGATATTTATCTGAAAGAATAAAAAGTACAACAAAATGCATAAGGCATAAAAGATACACAAGACACAAATATTTTCATTGGGGAAACTGTAAAGGATAAATCCTCGCAAACTTCTTTAGAATAGTAAGATGATAAAAAATAGTAATAATAAGTATTCAATAACTATCTATCTCTCCTCCCCTCACTATCTCTCTCTCTCTCTCTCATGCACCCTTGAGAGTGTGAGAGGTGTGTATAAATGAGGGAGAGCACCTCCCTATTTATATCCTTTCAAGTCATTGACCAAATATAAGACTTGAGCCTACATGTCATCTCACATGGGGCCCACTTCTCCTAGAGAGACTACAATTACATATTACATGATGTTACATTGGGGAATATTTCCCCGACTTACAACAAAGGTTGTACCTCAAGGTCTAGACACAATTTAGACATCCAGTAAAGGGGTAAAACACATCCCCAATGGGGGTACAACAACATACAATGATAATATACATCATAATATCTACCGAAGTTACAAATACATCAACATGCCCATGACCTTATTTATCACTTTCACATGGATGATTGTAAACTATCCCCATCTCCCTTCTAGTATGGAGTCAAAAATTCAGCCACTTGCACTTGCCTCGAAGTAGATGCCACCTTATATCATCAACTCATTTGTAACATCTCGGTTTTGACCCCATGGTATTAGAATTGTACATGATGTATATATGTGTTTGAATCATGGAAAGGAGCTCAAGGCGAAGGACTTGCCATTGATTTGTTGTTTTGTATCGACGATCATGGTCGATATCGATAGTTATGGTGCTAATTCAAGCACAATATATATTTTGGAATACCATTTAAATATGCAATTAATAAGATACCATAGCTAGCTATGGGGGTGCAATGTGAAAGAGAAGGGGGCATGATTTCACATGGAATAGGGAGGGGAGTTATTCAAACTCCTAAGCCAATAGGGTGAGACTAGATGTCAATGGGGGAACCCATGAACCCTTAACTACCTTTTTTCCTCTATCCTCAATCATTCATTTCTTCCAAAAGTTGGTTAAGGCTATTAATGCCTTGGGTAGAGAAAGGCATGGAAGTCTGATTGTGTGTTTGAGAAAAACTGCAAGTATGCAGTCTAGGAAGCCTCATTATTTCTTTTGAAGCAAGTAATCACAGTGTTGTTGATGTAATTGTAACATCAGAATGTATTCACTTGTATATATTATGTATTATACCCTGATGTTTATTCTGGGAAGTGTTTGTAATGTAATTGAGTCATGTCATGCCCCACTATTCCGATCGGGAGTTTCTATAATGTAAAAACTTCATATTAAGTCAATGTGGGTAACCCTATTATTGATCAAGGGTTAAATTCCTCGTAGTTGTGGGGTCCTAGGGTTATTAGAATATCCTAGAGAAGTCAGCCCTAGGTGAGTTTTTGTAAGTCGGGGCAATAGTCCCCACCATTGTGTTAAGGATAACCCTCCTTATTGGTGGGAGGGGCAAAGTCCCCACAAGTTGTGGGGCACTAGGGTTATTAGACTCTCCTAGAGATGTTGGCTCCTGTAAGTAACTGTTAAGTGAGGCCGACATGATGGAGTGGACATTAAGTGAACGGAAGAATATAAATAGAGAGTGAGCCTCTCTATTTATCACACACACACTCACTCACTGGGGTGCATGAGTGAGAGAGAAGTTGCTGGGATAAGAGAGAGACTACTGCTATCAGGAGATCATCTTTATGTTTTCGGGTTTTACTTTTGGTGCTGATTCTATCTCTGAGGAAGTTGCAGGGTTTTCTCCTTTATGGTTTCCTCAAGGAAAATTCTTTGTGTCTCTTGTCTCTTGTGTTTATTGCTATGCATGTTATTCTCTCAGTTAAAGATCCTAAGATCATAATGCTAGCTTGAATGATAAAAACCTAACATGGTATCAAAGCTAACCTGAGAAGAAGACACTATGCAGCTGCAAAAGCCAGGGCTTCTTACTTTTTGGGTTTCTATCCACAATCCATCAGCAAAAGTATGCTAGGATGACTCTCCATTGAAGCGCACATCTTTCTGTCGAAGCGGAATTCGATTCCGAGCATTTTCAGTTTTTGGTGTGGGAAATTAGGGATTCTTACAGAAGAGGAATTTTTGAGTGAGCCCAGAATAGGATTTCTCTCCTCATAAAAATTCAAGTTTAGAGACCTGGGTCGAGATTTTCGGTTGCGTATAACTCTGGGAAAGTCAAACCCTAGTTTGACCCTGGGCCAGAAAAACCCTAAAATACTAAAAATGATAAGTTTTGGTACATTCGCTATATATCGGGATTGGAGAAGGCTCAGGAGTGAAAAATTTCACAGGCCGAAGATAAAATCCTGATTTACATTTTCACCAACGTTCAGCCTCAGATTTGCTATATTCTAGGAGATATGATCCCTCCAAGTTAGGGTTCCAGCCTGTTCTAGGATTCATCCCTAAATAGGACACCTGGGGAGAATTGCTATATCTCATGATACAAAGGTGTTATAGCTGATTTCACCAGTCCAGGTGAATCACACTTTGTATGGACTTCCCCTTTCCCTCTGCAGACTCCTTAGACCCCTTGGACCATTTTTTGTCCTTTGATGTTTCCTTGACCATCCTTAAAAACATGTGAAAATTTCTATACGTGACGTTTAAACCCTTAATCGCGTATATACACGGGTTTGACCCCTAAAACTATGTACATTGGGATGTGTGCATAATCCAAATCATTTTGGATTTTTCCTTGACATGGATTTGACTCACTTGACTCCTAGCCTTCCCTATGCCTTGAGATCGCTCGGGTTCGACCTTTCATTACCCCTTTGAAAAGCTATATAAGGAACTCTATGGTACATTGAAGGAATATGAGAGAATTGAGAGCAAAGAAACTATAGTCCATTGTTGCCGGAACTTATGCTTGAGTATGCATCCCTTTGTCCCTTGGAGCACTTTTGTGTTCTTCCCAAGCTTTCCTTTCGCTTGTGAGCTTGCTATCGAGAGATGGAGGATTGAGGTGGTGGAGGCCCAAGTGGGGGATTCAGTTTCTCCGATTTGCAGACGTGCCGACAGAGGTTGTATCCATTGTAATCTCTGATTTTATATTAATAGAAATATCTTTTCCTGTCCAATAATGTGTGTTTGAATGAATATTTTATCCATGGATGTTTTCAAATGCTTATACATTGTTGATTATATATGCTAGAATAGATCTAACACCAATATGTATAGTATGCTTGTATCGTTTACTTGTTGTTGAGGAATTAATATATCAATTCAAGATGAAGTTGGAAAGCTCAATGGGGATCTACTTCAACTGTCTAGAATAAGGTACGAGGTCTGATCCTTTAGCGTTAGATATTTAATTTCTATTGCATATTGGAAAGGATTGATTTCTAGAGTCAAGCTCTCTGTTGTGGTACCCCAAGCCATAGGAATTTCTCTTCGTAATAGAATTGGCGACTCTGCTGGGGAGTTCCTAGTAGTTGTCCTTTGGGGGTTTTCTATCGCCATTCAATGACTTTGAATTGCTCTTTCTCTCTTGTTTCTGTGTCAGGTCTGGGGGCATGTTTGCCTGGTAGTGTCTGATTGGTGTGAAGTTTTTCTCAGCTTGTTTGTTTTCCTTAATTTTTATGCACCTTTCTACCTTTACGCGAGTTTTGAACTCACAGTCACGTATACACATGGTTTTCTCTACCATTTCTGTGTATACATGCGGGTTTACTGCGAACAGTTGCGTATGCCCTTAGTTTTTCCTTTTAGGGGAAGTTAAATGGTTGTTGGGTGAAGTTTGATGATTGCTGAGTCTCCTTTGATACTGCTAGAGTCTGTATACACCTCTATTTCTAACCAGAGACAGTTTTTTTTAGGGTAAATTTTCTTTTTTAAAGAATGTTCTTGTCATTGAATTTTCGATTTTTTGTTTTGGGATTAGTGCATTAGACTTATTTAACCTTAGTGCTTTGCTTGAGTGCTGCTTGAGTGTGCTTGCAGAGTCTGGGGGTTGTAGAATCATTCTTTTGCTTTTTATATCTCATTTTATTTCAAAAAATCCAAAAATATTTGCTTATCATCATGCATTGCATTTTGCATTTTGCATAGTACTTGCACTAGATTTGCTTTGGAGTATTAGTCAGGATTTCATATAGGAAATATTGCATTTATCATTTGAAGAAAATTATGCATTTCACATAGTAGCATACCCTGTTTTCATGGACACAATGCATTTGCATTGATTGTTAGGTGTGCATTTTA